>OX382272.1:8239016-8839016 GCA_947507595.1 Pyralis farinalis | reverse complement strand
ACTGCTCTAATTTCTTATCTTAATCATTTGTCTTAGAGTATGTCGTTAAAATTTTACAAAATCTGAAGATATCGTTCCAGTTAATCTTTACTCGATGTTTTCGTTCATGTAGGTTTCTCATATTGGGGCACTCAAACTCCTTATATATACAACGTCGTAAGACATACACGCATATGACCCACCTTATGGAAAGTGGTTACCGTCGCCTATAAACGCTTGCTACGATCACCACTGCATGAACTGAAGCATTTTCATCCGTTATTTATATAGTATGAATGTATATTTATGTGATTTTCGTGATGCAAATGAATCTCTATTGTATACAGACGAGGCTCTCCTGATTTACGATGTGTACAATGTTTATTCCTAAACATAATTATATATATATGTATATATATAGCACCTGATGGAAAGCGGTTAACGTAGCCTAGGAGCGCTCGCTATACATTAAGTATCACTCGTGCGATACCACCTCTGCTGCTAACACAGCAACTTTTGGCGGGGTCCACATTTGGCGAATAGGTATACTGATTAATACATGAAGCGTCTGCTGCAGACTTGGACAACCCAGAGGTTAAACCAGACCATTTTTAGGATTACCATGTAGGTATTATGAATGTTTTATTCATAGATTTTAATCATTGCATAAAACATAACACACTTTGTCCATCCACGTGTTGTTAATTACGTAAATGATTGGTCATGAGTCAGTTACAGACATTTTCAATCAATTCGTATTTAATCGTGAGGTTAATGAGTAATCAGACTTGTTTCATTGTCAAGGTCAGTGTGTATTCAAACTGGATTGTTGGCTAAATTGGAAATGGTAAAATTTGTCAACTGAATGCAGCACAGTGCATACTGCAATTTGCTGACGACGTCAACGTGTTTTTAAAGTGTCTAGCTGAGTTCTTGCTTCAGTTAGCTTGTTCTTGTCAACACATTATGTAGAAATGAAATTTGATCCAAACTACTTTGTGTGCTTCCGCTCCCGATTAGTTCATGCGAAATACTGCCGGCCGGCACCCACCCACTACCGTTAGTAGATGCATGCCGCCGCTGCCATGGTAATGTATTCCATGTATTCTACTAACGGTAGTGGGTGGGTGCCGGCCGGCAGTAGTTCGCATGAACTAATCGGGAGCGGAAGCACACAAAGTAGTTTGGATCAAATTGCCTGTAGATTTGACTTTCGCAAAGTAACGCCTGAATCTATTAACTATAGAAATGAAATGTAGAAGTTTTTAGTATTATGAAAGCTTATGTGTTACGAAATTCGGAAATTTGTGTGATAAAAGTGGAAAGCCGAGGAAGACCAAGACTTATCTACCATGATCAAATTGGTCGTGTTCTATCAGAAGGTGATGTCAGGAGCCCCAGAAACCGGCGAGCGTGCATGAAAAGAACAATGAATGTTAAAGAAGTGAGTGAGGTATGTAAGGATCGAATCACGTGGCGCTCGGTTCTCTCTGCCTACCCCGTAAGGGATTTGTCGTGAAGTTATAGATAGATAGATAGAAATTCGGAAATTCAAAATCGAAGTCGATTTGAGTATTAATGGCTATTATATTTGCAATGTGAACAGGACACAATTGGTGAAAGTATCTAATAAAAACGTAAATATATAAGTTATAAAGTATTTGTTTTGAGGTTGATATGCGAGCGTTGCTCAAAGTTTCTGTTGTAACGCTAACTGACCGCGTTCCCAAGGATGATGTAGGAAAGACAGTTGGTCTGAATGACAGTCTCGGTGTTAAGATAAATACCTAAAGGCTCCTGCTCCATTGGTTTAGGCATGTAGAAATAATGCAGGATGAAGCATTACGAACAGATATACAATGTGAAAGTGGAATGATGTAGTAGCCGAGGAAGGTTAAGACTCACCTACCACAACTAGTCGTGTATTATCAGAAGCCGATATCAGAAAGAATGAGAAAACCTATGAATGTTAAAGAAGCGAGTCATGTGTCGCTCGGTTGTCTCTACCTACCCCGCAAGGAATTTGGCGTGAAGTTATAGATAGATAGATGGATTTATGAGACAAATTAGTTGTGTTGACATGAAAAGATCTATGAATGTTAAAAAGCGGGTGAAGTGTATACGAACCGCGTCTTGTGGTGCTCGGGTATCTCTGCCTACGCCGCAAGGGTCTTGGCGTATAGATATAGATAGGTAGAAAAAATATATCTCTAACTAGATCATTATAAGGCTTACCGGGTGTGTATTTTTGGTTTTACCATGAATTTGTTTTGCATTATATTTATATTACTAATTAACTATGCACCTCTCACTTACGTTGACATGAGTAGTTGCTGTATTTTACATCAAGTGGGCCGTATGCTTGTATGCCTCCTGATGGTGTACAAAAAATATTATAAAATCGTTCGTAATATTATTTCCTCGGCCGACTATTTGGTTGCCAAAAAGGTAGCACCTGTTAGCAAAAAAACGCACAGCAGCAGATGTTTTTATCAGCCTTGTACCATCATTGTGTATGCTTTTGTACCTACTACCTCGCATGACAAAGTATACGTCCGTCCGCCTCATGTATATTCAAGTATATTCGCGGAATACTACTGCTGCTAACACAGCAAATTCTGCTTTCTGGTGACCTCACTCGTGCATAGGAGCACAACAACTGTCTAGGGAGTTGTTATTTGACTACGATCTTTTGTAAGTAGAGGTATAACCTCGGTGGGGCTGCTTTTTACCGCTCCTACATGGGTGCCATAACGTAATGTTGAACTTGTCCAAGTCCCAGGATACCTACCTCTTTACCAAATTTTATTACAATCTCTTTTAATTGCAGTCCAATTCCAATTTCGAAGTTCCGAGTAGATTGAGTTCGCAATGAAAATGTAAGAAAGAGAGTTGGTCTGAAAGAGAGTATGGGTGATAAGATAAGAAAAGCTATGCTTCACTGGTTTTTTTTTTTTTTTTTTTTTTTTTTTTTAAACTTACACCCCTGCCGTGGGCAAGGCACTTTTGCACAATATAAATAGTTTTAATCACATTTTAAAAGTCACTGTACAATATAAATAAACACATTCATACATCACACTCGCTTTCATATTCCACAAATCATTCTTACATTCATCATCTTTCAGTTTAATTTCCAAAAATAATTTTGATTTGCCCGTTTTAGAACGCCGGTGAAATATCTTAATATGTTTCCAACTTCCCTCCCCATACTGCATCAGTCCAGCCACGGGCGTCAGCGAGCTTCACAGCTCCACCTAGCCACCGCGATCCCATCGGCTATACGGAGTATAGCCGAGGTATACAACATTAGTCCTAGGTGGAGCTGCTCTGCTTGTTCCGATCTATGACAGCCGTGGCTAGACCGACGCAGTATTTTAAAAATTTAGATCTACTTTGCCCCATCACTATTTCGGAGACCTTTGCTTCGGTGACCCGCATTCCCAACTCCTGCTCCAAATCGTACCTCTGTTTGGAGAATGCGGGGCACCGAAACAATATGTGCTGCACTGTCTTGCTTCACTGGTTCGGACACGTACAACAGATATACAACGCGAAAGTAGATGTATAGTAGCCGTCAGGGACTATTGGAGCCGGCGTGCGTGCATGGAAAGAGCTATGAACGTTAAAGAAGCGAAAGAGGTGTGTAAGGACCAAGTTATGTGGCGCCTCGTACACTCTGCCTACCATGCAAGGGACCTGGCATGAAGATGTAGCGATAGTAGTAGAATGCGAGAAGTATTACCGCAGCAGGGGTGGCAACGCCCGAGACATATTTCCTGTATTGTCAAGCCTTCATAGTGTACGGTAACCATATTACATTAATTCCGCTGTATGTTTGTATGCTTATATAAAAAAAGTTCTTTTTAGGGTTAAGGTACGGCCTTGAAAGGGAAAACGGAACCCTTACAGGATCACTTTGTTGTCCGTCTGTCTGTCTGACCCGTCAGCGCTATAAATTAATATCAAATACTTGGGTCTGTAATCCCTTTGAGCAGTGAAAAAATCAAACTTGTAAGTAAAAAATACTGCTGTTTATGCTTCGTTTTCATTTATCATATTTTGACACTCACAAGGGAATCAAAACCTATAGGGTGCTTCCCGTTGACCTAGAAACATGAAATTTGGTAAAGCAATGTCATGTAGCACAAGTAAAGGGAAAAATCCGAAAACCGTAAACTTGTAGTTCCATCACAAAAAGAAATACTTTTTTTTTGGGACAATGTTTTGTTCGCACATGACGGCTTTTTTCATTAAGAATTCATTTTTATGAGATCAAAAACAGTTTATTCCAGTAGCATTAAATTTATTTTACATCCTCCTCGCCATTTTGCGGACCTTCCAATTCTCTCGAAATCAGGTCTTGAATGCCGGATCTTAAGCGAAGTTTGCGCACTAACGGAATGTTTTTCATATAAGGTAAAAGACTTTCGAAAAACAACAAGTCGTCATCACTCCTTCTAGAGGTCTCATGTTCCAGTAATTCGATTTTTTTCCTCTCTAAATCAATTAAAACCTCGTCTTTGGAATCTGACATTGGTTCTTCACTGCGGAACTTCTTCCTCGGCGGAGAAGGAGGATGTTGGTCTTGTTCAATCTCTATGACGGGGAATCCTCTCTCTTGAAACACGTCATATGTTTCCTCAATGTTGTATGTAGAGCTGCTGTCATCGGTGTTGTCGTCTGGTAGAGACAGTCTGTCAACTGTTGCAAAGTTGGTGCCTAGAAATTTTAGGGGCTCGAAATATTGCCACGGACTTGTATATGGATCCTTTTTGCTACCTTTACCCTTGTGTAGTTTTTGACATTCCTTGACGTAGTACGCTCGCAAGTTCTTCCATCTTGTTTTAACAATTTTAACTGAAATAGAGAATGAAGAAATTTTTTAATTATTTCGAAATTTTTTTGACGAGTTCGGTGGCTGGATGAGAAATGTTACTTTAATTCCAAGGTTTGTGGTTTCGGTTCCCAGAACAAACATTAGTGTAGTTACATGAACATATCGTCCATGAAGTGCCAATACCTCCTAATTGACATTTTTGCTTAAATTGTGTGTTTTAATACTATATATAGGCTTAAAGTGGGTTACTGTTAATTTAATAAGCATTTCCATGACTATTTAGAGCCTTTCTGGCGATGATTGATGATTAGGTGTAATTGCTACAGATGCAAATCCCAATTTTAAGCCTATTATATTAAAAAACTCAACTTAAAAGGAGGTATTGGCATGTCATCGACCATATGTTTTTCCGGGTCTGGTCTTTTTATGAGAGGTAGGGCGCATCAAAGCAGGGGCTGAGAAAGTCCTTCCACCTCACAGAAACCTACAGCCAAGTAACAACTCCCTGGAGAGGTTCAGAGAGAGATCATTAGATATATAATGTTTGTCTTATGTGTTTTATACCGCTAAGGTAACAAATATACGGTCTGTTTGATTACCATCAGGTAAGCAGTTGCCATACGCTATGGACGCTTGCAGCATCACACGCGCTTTGCCGACCCTGTAAACACCTCTTCACAACTATTTTGCGAAACTATATGATATGCGATATTCCACAACGCAGTGATTCGCTAACCCCTCAATAATATGACAATTTTAGTTCCAATGTGTGAAGGTTACCAATGCAAAATTGACACCTGTTTAAAACCCGCAAGAGATTAAGTTTGAAAAATGATTAATATTAGATTAATATAATAATTAATAAGTTAGGATTTAGTATTGTATAAAATTATCCTCTAGTATTTCTTAAATTCTCTCAATGAGATGCAAGACCTGCGTGAATCCCTTGACTCAGAAATGCTAATTAGCAGAATAGTTTACCCATCACAAACATACACAATTACCTCAAGATTTTGTAAACCTATTCTTTTTACATAATAATTATGTACTTTTTCATTCCCCATGTGCGCCAATGGGAGCCTATGACTAAGTCTCCACTGTCTCTTCTGTCCGTCCGTCTGTCACAGGGGTTATCTTTTCAACCGTTATAGACACTTGAAATGTTCATAGGGTTACTATAAGCGCTATTTTCTTTTTCCCGTATTATCCCGTTTGCCGAAATATGTAGGATTGGCGAGGTAATCTACCAAAGCCTGGGGATTTGGTAAAGACAATACAACAATAAACGATTGATCGAAGCGCGAAGATGCTGATTTTTACATAGAGCGACTGCTGCCAGACCTCCAGAACCCAGAGATAAAACCAGACTCTTCTTAGGTTAGGAAAAACGTATTCGAAATATAACTTTTTGGTCGTACTGGTTTCCTCACGATATATTCGTCACCGCCAAATGATATTTACTAGTGTGTACATAAATCCGAAAACACGAATTTAATGATACATCCCCAGGATTCGAAGCGGGGACCAGTTGGTCAATTGATCGATTCTTTTTTAACTAACATTGAAAGTTAAACAGCCCCCATTACATACACCCCATACAAGAAGCGTGTTTCGTTTCGTCGTTTTTACTCGACCTTAATAACGCTAATAAATACAAACATCTAAATGCGTCCCTGTCTCTCGCTTTTATCTTTTAAATTAAACGACAAATTGTGTTGTTTAAATACGACTTGAACTAAGTCGTTTATTCTGTTTGAAGCATATATCTGAGGAATGAAAACAACTGTCAATAAAAAACACGCGCGTTTTTTGCGCGTGCTTGGCATGTCAACCGTAACATCGAAGTCACAAATCGAGCGTGCGTCTAATGTACTTTTTACCCGTGTAAGTGGCCACAACACGAGGCAAGGAAGTTGAGCGCCGGCGCGGCGTGGTGGCATTGACTTTGTCACTTCGTACCAAAACGCACACTTACCATCTCTACAAGTTTCCTCCGCTACTTCGTCCCACAAGCTCTTCAGCACGTTAACGTTCCTGTGTAGTTTATGTGCCGGGTCCCATAGTGGTTCTCTTCTGCAAACAGCGGTAATCAAATCGTCGTCCATTTCGTGAGGTAAAAACTCGCGTCCGTACGCCGAGATACCCGCCTGGCAACTAGCGAGGGGGCGCGCCAGGCGCGCGGCTAGGCCCGATAGATACAAAGACTACTAAACAGGGCGGGCTTAAGGGGAGTAACGACGGAGACAGGTCGTATGATCCCTATGGATTGTTGTCCTCGCCCTCGCTCTATCCTCTATGGTATCGAGAATAGGTGAGTTCTATTGCAAATTCATTAGGTACTATGTAAAAGATGATGTATGATTAAAATATAAAACTTAATCAATATATTTGTCAGGTTAATTTAGTTGAAAAGTAAAGAATGAATTATTTTTCATACAACACAGGGAGGAATCAAGTATACATTTCTATGATATAGATATGTTGCTTTAGTCTATGAACGCTTGTAATACGGGAAGTATCGCATCGCATACGTAGCCTATTAACGCTTGCGATATATTAAGTATCATTCGCGCGATGCCTCGTCTGCTGCTTACACAGCAACTCCTTGGGAGCTTACTGGTGACCTCACTCAGACGCAGGAACGCAACAACGCTCTTAGGGAGTTGTTATTTGACTGCGGTTTGCTGTGAGGTGGAAGTACTTCTCCAGACGGGCTGCTTTGATGCGCCCTACATCTCTTAAAACATCCAGACCAAGACAAACAGACACAGACAAACCCGCGAACGTTGGTGTCAAAGTCGCGTCTCATTCACGACTGAGCCACCGAGCTCGCCGAAATGGGCTTTCTCCTTTTCTCCTCGAATAAAACATACATTCATTCTGCGTAGAATAACGCAATCCATACCGTCACTCAATTCATACTGACTCATACTGTTTCCAGAATGAGGATGTGGGTACACTTCAATCGAATTCCGTGGATTCAATAAGCGGATCCTCATTTTTTTAACCCCCCAAAGGTTACCCGCATGATTTAACGGCTATCATCTATCAACAACACCTGCGAGTGACTCAACGTGCCTTCGAAAGAAAGGGTCGATATAAATTAACCTATCTTTCGACAGGCTCCAATCAAATTTCCTTAACTTATTTATATATATACAGAATCTGTACAAAGCCTTAATTCACGAGTGTATTTCTAATTTTGTGTCGTACAGTTTTACGCCCAAAATGGGTGATGAATTTTTTATTCGTTCAGTTTCGTTCGCCCCAAATCCGCTACTGTAATATTAACATACAGTGTGCTCGCTTGGTTGGCTCAACTCACACTCCTATCCTATCTCCCCACTAGGCGCTTATCGCGCAGGCACGCTTGGTGTGCATGCAGTGTGATGTGGTGCTTACTGACATAATATTTATTTGTACGATTGAACAAGCTGGCGATTTAATCTTCTGTGACACTTTAGGAGGTGAATGTACTCATCATTATTATAAATTCTATTACCAACTAAGAAATAGTGAAAATAATTCCACTTTCCCATACAAATTGTCCGGTCAATACAAAGTGTCTGGTCGAGGTCGAATAAAAATTGTTACCTACTAATGATGAGTACACTCATCCCTTAAAGTATTGCAGGTGAGTAAATCGCCATCTTGTACAAAATAAATATAAAATAACACGATCTTCGTGTTTGCATCATTATACTATGTCAATCAAAATAAGACTTTAAATTAATTGGTTAATCATTAGTAGCATACATTCTAAGCTAAGTACCCGAGTGCTCGAAAATACAATGGTAATATCATCGGACCATAGGACCATATTATAAATAAACACTCGGGCGACCTAGCTTAGCTCGGTGTTCCTTATGTTTTATTTTTGTAAAACTTATTTTTACAGGAATGATATAGGGATAAACTTAAAAAGTAAACCCTTATCTAAATTGCGGTAACCGGTTTACATCAAGAGGCCGTATGCTTGGATGCCTCCCGACGTTTCATAGAAAAATTACAAAATTCGATGCAAATTGTTAAGGTCGTTTCTGAAATACACGGAATGTATTTATTACAAGCAACATTATTGCTCCTAATTAAGTAATAGGAAAAAATGTACAAAAAAGATAATGCTGTTAGTCGTCTTTGAAACTGGGACCTGTAGCTGTTAGTGTTTAACACAATCAGCATTTATTCATATTTTTTTTGTGTAAAGTTGCGTTTTTCCAGAATATAAACCTATATAGAGAAACTTAAATTGCAAAACCTTATCAACATACAAAATTTGATCAAGTTTAGAGCCGTTTCCGAGCTATTCGAAATATATAAATATATTATAATATATCTATCTATCTATAACTTCACGCCAAATCCCTGGCGGGGTAGCCAGAGAGAACTGAGCGCCACGTGACTTGATCCTTACATATCTCACTCGCTTCTTTAATATTCATTGCTCTTCTCATGCACGCTCGCCGGTTTCTAGGGCTTCTGACATCACCTTCTGATAGAACACGACCAATTTATTATAATATATACATATAAATATGTATATGCATATATAAGATAAACAACGGAAGTCAATTAAGGCTTTATGTTTTTTTTATACAACGTCGGGTGGCATATAAGCATACGGCCCACCTGATGCAAAATAGTTACCGTAGCCTATTAGCGTTTGCATTAAGCATCACTCGCGCGATGCCTCCTCTGCTGCTTACACAGCAACTCCTTAGGAGCTTACTTACTCACTCACACGCAGGAACACAACAACGATCAACTACGGAGTTGTTATTTGGCTGCGGTTTTCTGTGAGGTGAAGGTACTTTCCCAGATGGTGTCGGACAACGACCCAGTGCTTTGATGCCTATCATAGTGTAACAAAAAAACTATTGCGGAAAATAAATATTTTTTTGTATCGATGGTTGTTTGGATTCCGTAAGACGTCTTTTACGGAACCCAGGGTTTTTGGGTAAAGGTAAAAATGGGAATTATTTCTGTCCGTTTTGTTTGTCACAAATACCAACCACAAATGTTTCTATACAGCACAAATCTTTAGAAATCATCAAAAATCCTTCACAATCACAGCTGTTCTAGAACTTACGGTGTGAGTCTGACCTTTACTTAGCTGGTTTAGTTCAGGTGTGGGCATCGAAGTATGTGGGTCAGGTTTCATTTAGGTAGCCGTCATATGTCGTTCAGGTTTGGCTCGATGGATTTGAGCATGTTTGAGTCGGGTGTGAATCAGATTTGGTCCAAAAAAATAGAATCATGTTTATAACTGAGCGCAGTTTGCATTTAAAACTCTACAAATAAAGAGAGGTAGGGCCCATAAAAACAGCCCATCTGAGGAAATATCTCCCACTGACAGAAAGTCGCAGACAAATAACGACTCCCTGAGGGGGTTATTGTATTCCTGGGTGTGAGTGAGATCATCAGTAAGCTCCTAAGGAGTTGCTGTGTTAGCAGCAGAAGTAGCACGCGCGAGTAATACTTAAGGTATTGCAAGCGTTCATAGGCTATGGTAACCACTTTACATCAGGTGGGCCGTATGCTTGTATGCCTCTCGACGTTGTATGTAAAAAAAAACTTATAGATCGACTGATGCGGTACAGAGAGCCCTCTTCGGAGGCGAGTGTTATATTTAAAACAAGATATCGAGAAAATGCGGTCTTGTGTTACGTATAAATTCAAACGTAGTATCTTAGGTTTTCGCGATTGTTACACATTGAATTAAACAATTTTTAACGGAAGTATCGCGTGTTTTATTTATTTTGTTGAACCTGACGTTTCGAACGCTTTGCAGCGTCCGTGGTCGCAGGAAGACTACCTATAAATAAAACACGCGATACTTCCGTTAAAAATTATTTAATTCAATTCAAACGTAGTACTTATCGTTAGTTGTTGTTAATTTACCCGGATTTAACTGTTCGCGCTCAGTATCGGCTCGCACATCTACCTGTGTGTGTTCTTTAAGGCGAATGGAAGTCTCGTTGCTCGACACAAAATTCCTGCAGAATTATAATATTTGGGAAATTAAAACATTTTTAGGCACGATTTTTGGTAGGGGAAAATCTTTGGAGTCGCGATACCGACATGTTATTAACAGTAGCTGTAGCTATGTATTCAAAAGGCACTCAATGAATATCTGACTGAAAAGGGTGTCTGGAAATGATTCAGCGCATGCATTTTTTTTTTGTTTTTATTATTTATTCTTTTGTCAAAAAAAAGCCTTATATCGGCAAGTTTATTTCGGTATTTCTTCTTCGCTATGGCCACTTTCTAAATGCTAGTAATTATAAAAGGACAAAAGTATGAGAAATATATAAAATACATTAACATTTAATTTCATAAATGTACGACGAGTCTTAATTTGTAAAGGTGGCTCAGTCGTGAATGACGCAACTTTAACACCAACGCTCGTGGGTTCGATTTCCACACAAGGCAAACATCTGTGTGCATGAACATGTCTGTTTGTCTTGGTCTGGATGTTTTAAGAGAGGTAGGGCGCATCAAAGCAGCCCGTCTGGGGAAGTACCTCCACCTCACAGAAAACCGCAGACAAATAACAACTCCTAGAGGGTTGTTGTGTTCCTGCGTGTGAGTGAGGTCACCAGTAAGCTCCCAAGGAGTTGCTGTGTAAGCGGCGGAGGAGGCATCGCGCGAGTGATACTTAATACATCGCATCGTTAATAGGCTACGGTACTCGCTTTACATCAGGTGGGCCGTATGTTTCTATGACTCCCGACGTAGTTTAAAACAATATACACACATCAAAAGTGTCTAGGGATCAATATATATTTTTGCAATAACTTTTCTCCTGATTGATATTAATTAAAATTTTCTTTAAGGATTCATCAAATAAAGTGTTTTCGTTTGTCTACAGTAACGATAAACCAAGTCACCTTTGCATTAATAAAGAAATTTGCCATTTTCATAATAAAGGGATTTTTGACATTTGAACCACTAACATTAAAGTTCGAAAAAAAGACTGAAATAACAGTTTTCTTTAAAATTTTATTGGGTAACTTAAACAATTAATAATCCGTGTTTCTACCGCGAACACTAACAACACAAGAACATCGGTTTGGCATACTCAAAATGAGTTCATCCAAATCACGCTGTGGAATGGCCGCCCATGTTCGTTGCAACAACAAAAAAAGGTCTTCTTGCGACTGGATACCCTCCATATTCGGCAGAGCTCTTCTCTGTAGCATATCCCATGCATGCTCAATCGGGTTCAAGTCTGGCGACTGAGCAGGCCAGGGCATGACATTGATGTTAGCTGCGGCGAGAGTCTGTCTTACAACTCTTGCGGTGTGCGGTCGTGCATTATCATGCATTAACTGAAATAAGGGACCGATTTGCACTTGTAGAGGAACGATGACGTCTGATACAATCGTCTCAGCATAAATTTGAGCGTTGAGGTTGCCTCTGATCCAAATCAACTCAGTTCTTCCGCCGATCCAATTACCCGCCCATACCATGATGGTTCCACCACTATAAGGATGGACTTCCTGGCAGGATTTTAATCGCTGTTGGCGTCCAGGGGTTCTCCAGTGTCGTATACGTCTTGTATCCGGTCTCATACCAAAACGAGACTCATCAGAAAAGCACACGAAACGCCATTGTTCTTCTGCCCAATTTCTGTGTTTAAGAGCCCATTGATATCGAATCCTACGATTGTGCATTGCTATAGGTGGTACCCTTAGCGGTCTTCGGGAATGAAGGTTCACTTCATGCAAGCGGTTTCTGACTGTTTGGTCGCTAATTAAGTTCCCTGAAGAGTGATGAAGCGTCACGGCTAACATCATGGCGGTTATTGTTGGAGCTCTTCGAGTTGTGATTTGAATGTATCGGTCTTGTCTCCGTGTGGTGCAGCGATACCGTCCTCCATGGCGCTCAGCCACGGTACCAGTGCTTCGGTAACGTGTCCAAAGTCGACTGATAACACTCTGACTTGTATTCAGAGCTAAAGCCACAGTACGTTGCCGGGAACCAGCTTCTATCATCGTTAGTGTTCGCGGTAGAAACACGGATTATTAATTGTTTAAGTTACCCAATAAAATTTTAAAGAAAACTGTTATTTCAGTCTTTTTTTCGAACTTTAATGTTAGTGGTTCAAATGTCAAAAATCCCTTTATTATGAAAATGGCAAATTTCTTTATTAATGCAAAGGTGACTTGGTTTATCGTTACTGTAGACAAACGAAAACACTTTATTTGATGAATCCTTAAAGAAAATTTTAATTAATATCAATCAGGAGAAAAGTTATTGCAAAAATATATGTTGATCCCTAGACACTTTTGATGTGTGTATATATATATCTGACCTGAACTAATCTATCTTGACCCATAATAGGGTAGAGACAGTGTTCAAAGATTCATTGGAAGTAGATGGATTTTTGACGACCCGGTGGTGCAGTGGTTAATAACGCGACTTTGACAGCAAGACTCGTGGGGTCGATTCCCACACAGAACAAACATTTGTGTGCATGAACATGTCTATTTGTCTTTGTCTGGATGTTTTTAAGAGAGGTAGGTCGCATCAAAAAAACCTGTCTGGGGAAGTATCTCCACCTCACGAAAATCACAACCAACCCCCTGGAGAGTTGTTGTGTTCCTGCGTGGGAGTAAGGTCACCAGTAAGCTCCAAAGGAGTTTCAGTTTTAACGGCAGAGGAGACATCGCGCGAGCGATACTTATTGTATTACAAGCGTTCATAGGCTATGTAAACCGCTTTACATTTGGTAGGCCGTATGCTTGCTTGTATGCTTCCCGGCGTTTTATAAAAAAGAAATATGTTAAAACACTTGGATTGTCCTGCTACTGGATCAGTCATTTGCACAACGCCACCCTAAATTCCTACATAATTATATCTATATATCTATACATATAAATAAAATTGAAGTGTCTGTCTGTGATTTCAAAATAAAGCCTTTATCTTAAGCTCATATCGTTATTTTCACGTTACCAAAGCCTAAACATGCATTTTTAACTTTTTTGTCTGTCCGTCTGTCTGTCTGTCTGTTTGTTTGTCCGGGCTAATCTTCGAAATGGCTGAACCGATTTGGACAGGACTTTCACTGGTAGATAGAGGACTATTTAGAGCAGAATATAGGCAACTTTTTATTCCGTAATTATTTAGGGTTCCTGCGTAAAAAATGAAAAACTGTTAAAATTAGGGGGAAATATCGGTAACTTTGTGATTTAAATAAAATAAATATACGTTGTCTCCCGTGCGTCAATAGATGGCGCTGTATAAAAATTGAATCGCTCTATGGTAGCATCTACGATCCTGAACTTCGTTTTTTTAATCAGAAAGAATTGGAGGTCTATAGAGAAATAACGGCTACTAAAAGCCCAAATCTCATGCGTGCGAAGCCGCCGGCTTCTACTAGTATACAATAAAGTTTGTAAAACCTGTGAAATAAAACATCAAACGACAAAAACAGCTAAACGTCTCCTCACAAAATGGCTACTTACCATGTCTTTCACGGAAACGGAAACATACTGATAATCTCCAAATAAATAACTCCCTAACTGTAGTACTGTAAGTACTGAATTGGTCCATCCATTCATCATGTCCGGAAAACTTATTCCTAGGCTCGCCCACATACCACCGTTGACACATTCAACACATGTTTTTTTTCACCTTTACACGCATCCACACACACCCTCACACATACAATCATTTTGGACTATCAAGTATCAGATTATGAATGAAGCAATAACATTTAATTTCTTAAGCTATGTCTGTCCTAGAAAATTTTCTGAATTTGGCTCCCACGAGACAGGTTTTCAAACCTAGTGTGGGTACCAAAAGTAAACAAAAATTATGTAATTTTTAAACATAATATCAGACTGTCTTACTTCTTGTTTTAGTAAACAATTACAAATGTATACAGAGGACACAAGTGTTAAAGATTTTATATAGTTTATTACATAATTATATGATGTTTTTGGACAAACAATACACAATATATTGTTATGTTACTTACTGAGGAAAAGAGTGTACAAAAAGGGTTACAAATTTATTAGGGCTATTTATATAAAATATAAAAAAAAAGGTTCACTTTAAGTTCGGCTAAATAAGGTCTTTAAGAACTCGCGTTATCTTTGTCTAACCGGAATATCACTGTTATGTTCACTGGAATGTGGCACTGAGTGGCCGCCGGCTATAGTGGCCGACGACTGTAGACAGCTGGTTAGCGTGCTAGCCAGCACGCAGATCCAGATGTAGAAGTTGTTGGTAGACCGCCTTACGGACCAACACCACAGCGGTAACTCCGTCAGCCGCCGTGGTCCACAACAGAGGCTGCAGGTATTATAATTTTTAGATTAGTTAGATGTCCGGAGATTATCGAGTTTGGAAAAGGTAGTAATATCCCGAGGGTTCACCACGTAGCCCTCAGCAGGAGGCTGGTGGTCTCAGACGTGGTGCACTGAATCTCTACTACTCGAAAGCTTCCTCCAGACTGACTTGTTTTCTGTTTTCCGACACTAAAATGTAATATTTTAAAATTTTGAATTACAAATAAATATTTTTGACAAACATCATTCGGTTCACAGAGACAATGTAGTGTATATCTCTACAAAGGTTTTATAAAATATATTATTCAAAAAGGTTATTACATTAGATATTTTAAACATTACAATATATATATATATATATACTTGAATCTAATTTACTTGGCTAGTGAATGTGTATACAATATGTTTATTGGTTGACAGGGTCTCGCCATCCAGAAGGCGATCAATTCAGTGGAGACTCCAGTAAAAGAGAAACATGTCCGGAGCGCTATCATCGGCACCTTCCGCGAACAGAGCGCCGTCACCTACTGGGTAATATATATTTTTTTATCCCCACATCAACCTAAAAAGACGGATTTTATCTACTATTTTATATAATGAGTTAGGTTTGAAGTTTATGTCTGACTCTTTAGTTTCTAGCTCCCAAACGGAATGTCCGATTTGCATACAGAGCTTTGTTTGAAAGATGATTTAATCGGAAAGGTCGTTCCGTACTACTACACCAACCCTAACTCATTCCAATACAGAGATACGGGTTTCCCTTAAGCAGAAGGGGTTTAGAGCATACTCCACCACGCTGCTCAACTGTGGATTGGCGGAGACCGACCGGAGAGGGTGTTCATTTATCGATAACAGCCGGGACTTTAACGTGCCCTCGGAAGCATCAAGAAGCTCGAGATAGATAAACCCAGCGAACTTAAGTTCGCTGGATAAACCTATCCATAGCCAATCTTCTGTTGACGTTGCTTAACCTGCATGTTCGGTTAGAATGACACGCGCAACGTCGCTATCGTGTACATACTCATCGGAATCGGAACTTCACTATGTTCGATTAAAATTGATGCTTGTGACACGGTGATACGGAGAAAGTTGAGAGTAAACATATAAATCATCACTGACAGGTGGCATCAATGATATTGTATTTAAAGATGACGTATATTCATACTGCGAGTCGTTTTGTTATTGTTCCACTACGACATTATAGTACTTACTTAAGAAGGGGATAGATGATACGGAACGCATGATATCTGTAGAGAGAGATAGCTATCTGTCAAGAGTTGCGCTTGAAATACGTCAGCGCATCATAGAATTGCGTATATTAGACCAATTGGGTTAATTTCATTGCCTCAGTTTTTGCGCGCTAGTACGACATCTACCTCTTTTTAATACAATATCACTGGGTGGCATGCAATTATGTAATCGATTGGCATATTTTGAAGAAGACTTATAGCCCGAGAGCCAGCGATTAGCTGACTTACGGTATTTTAGCAAACTGCATATTGATGCTAGTTATACCATTAGAAGCCGTATGTGAAATGAGTTCTTTTTAGAGTTCATACTAAGTTATGTGCTTCCTATTTTGAGGGATGTAAAGAACGACTTTATAGACTGAATGCCTCCGCGCCTGGTTATTTTTGGAACTAAATAGAAGATTTGCTGCCGGCCTTGGCGAATGGCGGCGAATTCGATGTGTAGGGAGAATGTCTTTCAGTTCAATAGGTTAACCACCCATTAAACTGCGAGTTTTGTGTTTATGAATCAAACACCTGTATAAATAAAAGTATTCTTTGATTGGTGATATTGCAGATGGTGGCGATCCGGTTGCCACTTCAGGAGAATCGCATCGTGGCTTGGAAGTTCTGCCACGTGACCCACAAGCTGCTGCGCGAGGGGCACCCCGCCTGCCTCGATGACTCCCAGCGCCACATTCACATGATAGAGAACTTGGGAAAGCTATGGGTGAGTTATTCCTCTTTAATACCCATTGATTATATTGAGTTCATCGGAAACCGCCTGATGTAGGTAAGGCGTTTGTCGTAGCCTATGACCGCAACAAATATACCACTTGCCTACGTATGAAGGCATTCCGCACTTATAAAACGTTGTGTTTCAGCACCTAAATGTATCAGCGATTCGAGCCTACTGACCAATGGGAGATTATTTTAACCGATAAGTGCCGCGACGTTGACCCGTGAACTAGTTAGTTAATACGAGGTGCTCGTTCCATTTTACCTTCCTTTTAGTTTGTGTAGAGTTACTCTACAAAATCGGCCTCATCGGTTGTCCACAGGTTATTTTCTTCATGTTTTCCACTTTCACTTTGAAAGACGTTTCGTTATCATAACAACAAACTTGTTGTATTCCTGCCAATGGATTTTTCCAATTACCAGTAAACTACCGAGATATTGCTACGTTATAGGCAGTGACATAGAAGTACGAGTTCATAGGATACAGTAACCGCGCCACATCAGGCGGGCCACATTTGTGTTTGATGCACGTATAAATATAAAAAGGCGTATTTATTTGTGGTGTAACGCTTGTAGACCGTATTCGGAATGATGATGTTAGAAACAGAGTTGATCTAAAAGAGAGCGTCGGTGTTAAAATAAGAAGGGAGAAAAAGAATAGAAGAATGCTCCGTTGGTTCGGACACATTCTTTCAGTCAGATACTTTATAATATGCCCTGCTACACAATTTGGCTTTAATAGTAGTTTTAAATTTGTTTATTGACAATTCTCTTATATTGCTGGGAAGTTTGTTATAGAACCGTATACTAGTAGGTCGTCCTACTTTTATGACGTCAATTCGTCAGCAATTTACTAGCTTGTCCTTCTGATACGGAGGTAAATGAAGCGTGCCACGGTCCTGGTATGCTCCCCTCTCTCAGTGTAATAAGGGGTGGCACCGTGGCATGTTCATGTATGTGAATTATTCGTTATTATTATGCGGCTACATTCCACATTTCAGAATTGCATTTCGTGCTCCGCATAACCTCAACCTAAATGAAGGCGGATCATGCGATTTGGATATATAGGTACTACAAATTGATATTACTCAATTTGTATGAAACACCGCCACGCTCCGGTATGATTATGATATGACATACAAACAAGTGGTCAAAACCAAGCCGTGTTACACTAGTTATTACATTTTTTTTTATACTAGGTCGGGAGGCATACAAGCATACGGTCCACCTGATGTAAAGCAGTTACTGTAGCATATTAACGCGTGTAATATATTGAGTATCACTCGCGCGATGCCTCCTCTGTTGCTTACACAGCAACTCCTTAGGAGCTTACTGGTGACCTCACTCACACAAGAACACAACATCCCTCTAGGGAGTTGTTATTTGGCTGCGGTTTTCTGTGAGGTGGAGGTACTTCCCCAGACAAGCTGCTGTGATGCGCCCTACCTCTCTTAAAACAACCAGACCACTACAAACAGACATGTTCATGCACACAAATGTTTGTCTTGTGTGGGAATCGAACCCACGAGCGTTGGTGTCAAAGTCGCGTCTTTCACGACTGAGCCACCGAGCTCGTCAAAATTATGACTCCTCAATCAACTCAACAAAATTTGAAACTACTTAGTTGAGTGACAAGTGCCATCGGTTCCGTCGCTGAGGGATTTGTGATATGAATCACAATCATTTAAATTTTGCAAGTGCTAGGTTTTTTTTATATCTCGACCTTGGGAGACTTAGGAGACTAAGGCCCGGCGCCCATTATCGGCATCGGCACGGCTGAGGATTTTAGGTGATAAATAGCATTATACATTAATTTCATGGCAATAGAAATTTCCATGGTATATGGTCGTAGTAACAAAAATACCGCTTCGGTATGCTTGAGGCTGCTGCATCGGCAGCCTTGAGGATGCTTGGGGATACTTCGGCATCCTTCGGTACGCCGCCGCCCGCCGCGCTGCCGGCAACACTCGGAGGAGGGGAGGCGTCTGCCATTTGGATCATTTGACTAACAATTTGTTTTGAAGAGAAATACGATATTGAGACGCTTCGGCAAGCTTGAGGACGGTGCGGCATGCTTAAGGACGCCTCGTCATTCCTAAGGACGTTGCAGCATGTCAAGGCATAGTTTCCGACAGTGTGCGTTTGCATGTAGGGATGCCGAAGGATCCCTTTCCTTGCCGATGCCGATAATGTGCGCCGGGCCTTATCAAAAAGAATAATTTGATGTACTTTTGTCTACATATATTTCCCCATTGAATGCATCCTGTTTGAGCCTGATCGGATGTTATTCAAAAAATGTTAATAATCGACCTATTTTTATACCATATCGACTGCACTAATTAGTACATGTTGCTCTTATTGGCTAGTTCACGGAGCAACATCACGTCACTTATCAGCTTATTCGTTTAAATATTCTGCCATTGGGTCGTATGTTTTGATGAGTAAGGGGTGCATTTATGCGCCGTCAATTGTTTATTGGTTTGTGGGTAAAACCCAAATAATGCCGACATACTTGGTTAATGTCAATCTCTGTTTTTCGGAATACAAAAGGATATGATGGAAAGATTCGCATGATTTTTAGGCTACATCATAAGGATGCAATCTTTTGAATCGTTCCTTCAAATTTCATATATTGCAATGTTTGAATAATCACCGTTTTAGTGTTATTGCGTCTGGCAAAACTTCTTCCGTCATTGCATCTAAATATTAGTATAATAGGTCCCAGCTTGGAACTATCATCATCGTATGACGTACAACCCATATGTAGTTGTTCTATACTAGCAAGAATACAAATAAGATAAGCACAGAAAACCGCTGATGAATAACAATTCCTGGAGAGTTATAGTGTTTCTGCGAGTGAGTGAGGTAACGACGCTTGCAACACCAGATGCAAAGCCGGCTTCTTAAGCCTCTTCACGCCCTTTTTTAAAGTAAATCTAGTTACAGAAAAATGTACAAAAACCATTACAGATATTTACGAAATATATGTAGCTGTAGTAAAGTTATAATGATTCGATGATTGGTTTAGCTTAAGTTGTTGACACAGTCAGACATACAAAAAGACAATTTTTTTGACGATTTTATTAACGCTTTCGAACATGGTTCCAATTCATCCATGAATATTCACGATCTGCAAAACAATCTACAGTACAAATATGATTATTCCTAGGTCCACCTGCGCGAGGGGTACGGTAGGCTTGTAAACCTGTACTGCAACCTGTTGGTGTGCAAGCTGAAGTTCCACGCGCGTAATCCCCGCTTCCCGGGCAACTTGCAGCTCACGGCAGAAGAGTTGGATGCCATTGCCGAAAATGATGTCAACAACTAGTAAGTTTCTTCTTTATAACATAAGCTTAAAACCACTTTATGGCCAATTTTTTGAAAGCGGCTTTCAAAAAATGTATCGATTTTGTGTATGTTTACCGATATCTTATAGGCACGTGGTGAAGTAGTCTATTCGACACCATGGGTCGCTTATAACAAGGAAGGGTCCATCAGATCCAAACATTAGTTAGACAGGGGGTTTTGGGAGAGCAGTAAATATATAGGCAAGTGACCTACGGGGCAAAAATGATTAGAAATCTCTATTATAGACTGAATTATAGTATATTAAAACCGACTGAACGCCACATTTTTTATTAAATTTTACTCATAATACACCTTACTTATATTTGAGACTCTTTTAGTCAATAATATCCATTAAGTAGATCAACTTTCATTTTTGTATCTATATTTTTTCTTATTTTATTCACATATGTATTTGTTGTATACGTTGATTTTCTCGTTCTATGATCCCATTTTCATTATTCTTTTTTTTTTGGCAGCTCGAATATTAAAATGTTGCACAGTGTTGTTAGTTTATGTAGAGATCTACAATATACGATATGTCTCATGTAAAGTCTTGAGCTGCATAATTAAAGATAAAATAATCGACGAGGAATCACATGTTTACAATTATCATTTAATAGATACATAACGATACAGAATAAGTAATAGCAAATAGTAATATTACCTATTCTGCGTACAGAGATGACGTCCGACTATTGTCCATACACACGTTGAGATAAGTTCCATGCTCACTTGATATGCGACGGGATGTTTCAGTTAGGTAATGCACTGATATTATTCACGCATACACAGATGGTGAACGACGGGATAAATTACCACACACGATGCAAGTATTACCGTATATGAAAATATCTATACCAGATGGTAGATTAACTGTAAGAGTGTCATCACTCATCACTTAACACTGACCGAAACGATGACGCGTTTGTCAAGACATTGGTATAAGTATATATTAAAACTTATATGGTAAGGTCGTTGAATTTTGTATTACAGGATGCTTGGTAGAGGGTTTGTCAAACTCGTGTGAGTATGTAGATCCAATAAGAAAATATATTTTCATAATATTTCTGTTCATCAGTATTTTAAAAAACAACGTCGTCGTAATCGTCTAATGCATCTATAGACTAGTAGGATTAATTCGTGATCTAAGTAGTAAACTCATTGTAATGTAGTATAGAAAATTTAAAATAACGAAGCTTTATTTTAACTTAACAAATATAAATCTTAACCTGATCAAGAACTTCATATGCTTAACTTAACAAATATAAATCTGAACCTGATCAAGAACTTCATATGCTTTTAAACTTATCTAGCTCCTTCCAACCGAATTATAATGTTATTTATTAGTTAGCACTACATGTTATAAATGTACACAAAACATGTACATTTATAACAAACAAACATATTCATAAGTAATATTTAGAAGTATAGTTTCAATCACCTTACCTGACATTTCCTTTTCTATGACAAAATTTTGTATTTTTTTTAAGGAAAATTGAACATATGTTACTTATTTTTGGGCTTACCATAGGAAATATATTTTTTGTCAAATGTGGCAAACAAAGTTACAAAGTGGTTATTATTCGCTTGCAATACAAGGAGCGCTTTCACGTTGCTACCCCCGCTGCTAACATAGTATCTTCTCAGGAGCTTACTAGTACCCTCACTCATCCAGGAAGAATAACCTGAACTTCGAAATGGACCCCGACGAACTTGTTTAACCCTCTGACAAAAATGTATATATTTGTAGCACGGTATTAATATACCATATTATATTTATACCCAATTCAAAGTTGTTCAACAAAGGATATGAGCCGAAAAAAAGAACGTTTCTTTTTGAATAAAATGTTCATTAACTTTCGTTTCTAAAGAATAATATTTTAGTGTTTCTAATAACCAAAATGATTTAGTTCATGTTATATTGTTTCAGTTTTCAACTATGCGTCGAATTGTTCGACTACATGGATGACATCCTTTCTTTACAAGCGGCAGGTCAGTAACTAACAAAATATAAAATAATAAATTGAACACCCAGGTACCTAGTATGATGGCCGCCTTGACAATAATATATTTTATTGTTAATTTCTAATCAACAATACAACAACAACAAAACTGTATCTAAATTCTAAATTTGATCCAAATCGTTTGAACCGTCTCCGATATACACGAAATATAGTAAATATGCATGAATTTCTCGCTTAAAGTAATATTACAGTACATATTATGGTAGCATGTAGCGATTCATATTTCTATACTGGTCCCAGTATATGATCGTCAGAAAATATAATACATAAAATATAAACAAGTATATTTTTTAAAACTAAGAACATTTGACTTTATTATATGTAACTGCTACTCAGTATCGGTGCAGATAAACAAACTCAATGATCACAGGATATGATGCAAAAAATAGATATTTATCTATCTTTTACACCATATCCATTAAAGTAAAAAAAATAATCATGTTAAGATCTCTCTGAAATAGTAAAACTAATTTTCCGTACAATTATTATAGACATGTTCGATAATTATTAAAAATATTATATAGTATCTAAGATTTTTGCATTTTATTTTATATCAATATATAGGCGGCAAACGAGCGCACGGCTTAGGTACCTAATGCCAAATAGCTATTGTTGCCTATGGACACTCATAACACCAGGAGTATCACTATTGTAGGTACGGGACCATGGCGTCTCCAGTCATCCTGTGGCCACGGCGTCTGCATC
The DNA here is from genome assembly GCA_947507595.1 of Pyralis farinalis. Lineage (NCBI taxonomy): Eukaryota > Metazoa > Arthropoda > Insecta > Lepidoptera > Pyralidae > Pyralis > Pyralis farinalis. The sequence goes on along the minus strand of OX382272.1, from coordinate 8,815,855 downwards.
TTCACCGAAATATTGGGAAAATATAAAAACAACTTGCGGCAAGGCACGTACCTACAATAGCGATATGAAAAAGTGAAGTATAAAATTAGACCAGTAGTATCACTTGCCGGCCAACCACGCCGACAAACGTCATTACAACTTTTTTGAAGAAACTTATGCTGTAGTCTCTTATTTACCAATACACGTGGTTATGTAGATTAGCATAACTAATTACCATCAGGTAGATGGTAGACCATACGTTTCTTTACCGCTATAATGGCAAAAAGACATTACTCACGTGCATCACCGCAATATAGAGTTTAAGTATGTATTGTTTCTTGTCTGCGATTTGTATCGTGGGATATTCAGACACAAATGATGAATCACTTGAAAATAAACGTGGTTCCAGTATTTGACAGCCTGGGCAACGCGCGGGCAAACTCCATGACAGCGAGCGGGCAATGCCGACTGGCGGCTTTGATCCCGTGCGCGCAAGACTCCTCGCAAATCTACGACTGCAACGTGCGACTGTTGTTCAGACTGCATGCCGCACTGCCCGCTGACACGCTTGTCGGACACAGAGAAAGGTGAAACAAATTATGTCATCACATGGGTGCTGCCGACGATAGATATTTTCGTGCGCGCAGGAACTATTACTAATTTATGGCTGCAACGTGCGCTGGCTGTTAAGGCCGGATGCCGTCCAACCTACCGACACAGGCGCAAGCACAGATGAAACTGATGTGTTTGTAATAGGCAAAACAGATGTTCAGACACTCTTATTGTCTGTAAATCTCTTGTGTATATTTTTGCATAGAATATCATGGGCCCAGTGCACTATTACGAATCTCTGTACATTTCTCGCCGTAGCTTTTTTTCTTGTTGTACAAGGAAAGTTTATATAATTAATTCATAACTAGCTTAGCGTTTATTGGAAAATGCAAGCGGATTTTCCCTTTGTACGTTCGTACGTTGTATTTTGTTTGTACGTTCCGGTTCATATTCTCTAGTATTCGTTTTTATTATTTCGAAATATTTCCAATACATTTGGACATACGTAACACATATGTCCAATACATAATCAGACGTCACGTCACGCTACTGATGCTACATGAAAAAGACTTTGTAAATTTATTGATAGAATGAGCCAAGTTTAGAGTTGGAATCAAGTTGCAGATGCTGCTCAAAGTACATTGTAAATAATACATATTTATAACTAGTCACGTGACTTCGTCCACGCCACATGCGTGGTCGAAGTCGCGGTCACGTCACGTCCATTTTGGATGCCGACGAACCACCCCAAGACTTCTTTACCACTCTCCAAAAGAGTCATTCTTGCATAGACATTTCTTTCTTCTTCTCTCTCATACTTTCATTTAAGGGCAAAGATGATATATAATTTAGCCACGCTTTCTTCTTTCTTGCTACGGAGGATTCAACCTCCGCATTCCTCTATGCATCTCTTTTCAATGTATTTGTATATAATTATGTTTTATACTTCTTTACGCCTCCACATGCTTCTTTTGCACTATCCACTATACTTTCTTTCAGAACTTTCAGCAAGTCTTTCGCTTACCAGATGTACATAGGTTCTCCTTACACTTTCGTCTTGCAATTTTTCGCTCCTTATCCTTTCATGATCTCCAAAAGGGATACGCACTCGCCAGCACTACACCACTTGAAAAGTACTATAAACTGGTTTATCACCAAGTAGTGGTCCATTTCAACAGTGGAACCTCTAAAAGCTTTTGTATCCATCGTAGTATTTCGGAGACGTCTATCTATTAACAGTCAAATCAATCACACTTTTTTGGTCATTCCGTCTCCATGTATATGGGTGATAATCCATGTGATCCAATAAAGTATTCGACACGAGGAGGTTTCGTCCCATACATAAATCTAGAATGGACTTACCTGCTTCGTTCACTCTCTTATCTTCATAGGGACCAAGAACAGCTTCATAGCTGTCTCGTTTGTTCTCAAGCCATCCATTCAAATCTCGACACATAATCACCCGTTCATTCCCTTCAGCTGAATCCAAACCACTCCTCAAAACTTCTCTAGTTCTTGGCACACGCTGAGCTTACGGAAGCGTATGCAGCAACCAGAAATACTCGCGCGATGCCTAGTTTTACACGAGCCCAGAGAAGTCTAGGCCCTACCAAACAGTAATATTTTACACCAGAGGGTAAGCGAGAGGAGAGTACGACATCTACACCAGCACTGGCATGATCGTCCCGATCTACCCCAGACCATACGGCCATCATTCCACCGGACAGATCATCGGTGTCGCTCCCCTTGCGCTTAGTCTCTGTCACACACAAAGCATCCAAACGTCTATCATTTAACACGTCCATCAGGTCGTTCATCTTATCACTTAATCCACCTCTCACATTCCACGTGCTGAAGAAAGGGAAGGGAAGAAAGAGATTTACCCGCTACCGCTAGATATGTTAGTCTGTTACATTTATATGAACTGACTGTATAACAGAACACGAGTGTGCAGAACACAAATGAGATAGAACGTTGTTAAGACAAATTGTCAATGTCTCCATTACTTTGGTATACTTTCAAAATAAGGAACAAAGAACCTTGTTGAGAAAAAACAATAATTTACTTTAACAAAGTTTCTTTCGATTGTAAATGTCATTAATAAATACATTAAGAATTTAAATTGTACAGATTTCGACAGCAATTCAAGAAACTGAGCTCGTTCTACAAGCACGCCAGCAGTCTACAATATTACCGAAATCTACTCACGCTTCCTGTGTTGCCATCCAATCCACCTAACTTCCTGTTGCAGGTAAACAGCTAATTGTATACTATTCATAATACTCGTATTTATTAACCGAGTGTTCTCGGAAGAAAACTTCTCTAGAACCGCAAAGTACGGAACCATTGCGGTTCCAGTGTTTGAAGGTGAACTCCTCGTCATCGGCGAGTGGTTGTAAAAACAAACAGTGGCGTTATCTCTCCTTAAACTTCAGGGTTCAATACCGTGTGTAACAATTCTCACAGGTCGTCTCTGAACTAAATTATATAGTCCCTGCTGGTATCCAGGTTCTACTGCTCAAAGGTAACTACAGTACCTACTCCATGTGCGGTCTGATTTGAGACTTACACAATATAAGTCTTTGCCCCGCACTGAAGTGCTGCAATGCTCTGTAGCGCATACCTAGTTTCTTGGACGCCAGTTTGACCTTGTCCTCTAGGTGAATTCGGTATTGAACATCGCTGGAGATGTCGACACCGAGAATTCCAATTTTATAGGCGGTGGTAAGAAGTGTATTCTGGAATTGAGAAACCACAGCAAACTTGTGTATCTTCATGGGTTAAATTGAACTAATTTTAGCTGAGTTTAAGTTTAACTAAGTAGTCAGATACTTTAGTTAAAGTACCCTCAATTTTAGACACGAGTTTATCGTCCACCTTTCCTCCAGTAGTGACCTACTCTCTAGATTTCGTACTTTGAGATAGCCGTTTCTCCCTTTCTTCGCTCATCTCATTTAAACTGCGCTGTCTCATATATGCAGCACGTTTAGTAGTATAGTTGTCGTCGCACGTTTAGTCTACCCATGTTCACGTTCGATAAATCTGTTACGAAACGCAAGATTCACTAAAAAACAAGAAATATTTTTTTTTTTACAAAAAAATATCACGGTCTCTAATAACATCTGCTATGAACAAATGCACTAAAAGGTACAAAATAATTGCTTTATTTCTTTAAATGACTATAACGACATTTATTGTTATTTTTGGAGACGGTGCCAGCGCATTTGTTGTGTATGTTTGTAAATAGGTTTAATTGGGCATTGTTACATTATCGTATTAACGTAACTTTAAATATATTTTGTAAAACTGAGTAAATTTCCCAAAAAATCATAAAAGCTTGGCTGGTATCGACTACAAAAATAACAAAAATGTGTTCAAAAATTTTTATGTTTTAACTTTTTTATTAAATAATACTATGCGATAATAGACCAAGAAGCCAGTGTTATACAGAAAAGAACTAATAATACTTTTGGATACTGCTGGGTATAGTGTAGATTAAATGATAGTGGCAATTTAGTCTAGACTGCTTTGTGTGCTTCTGCTACCGATTGGTTCATACGAACTAGCGCATGCCGTCACCCACCCACTACCGGTAGTAGATGCATACCGTCATTGCTGCCCTGGCTGCTCCGGTCGTCTCTGCGACACGTGTTTCGGCTCTCCACGAGGCACCCTCAGGCGCTGTTATGTCATGTTATATTAGATGTTAGTTATAAGAATAACATGCCGATCCGCAGCAGCCATAGCAGCGACGGCATGCTTCTACTAACTGTAGTGGGTGGGTGACAGCCGACGCGAGTTCGCTAAACTGATCGGTCCATGCAGTAGTTTAGATCAAATTGCATGTAAAGACTTTCGCAAAATAACGCCTGAATCTATTATTTAAAAGACAGTGTACAATTATGTCACATTTTTTCTTACCGCACTCTGAAGTATTTGTCTATTGTCTAAGAGATATTTTTGTGATGTGTTAAACTTTTTTTTTTTCAGAGTGACTTCGGGACGTATGTCGCCCCCGTAGTGACTATACCAGAGCTACCGCCAGACGAGTTAGATGCCGTCGGCTCGCTCATCGATACATCCGATACTATGAGCCAGGTACGAGTATTATTCACATAAATAGATAAAGTCACCTACATAAGGTGTAAAAAAATAAAGTGCTATCAGGAAGAAATGACTAAAGCATACAAATCCGGTGACGGGGACCGCGCCACTATCAATCTTTATCTTTTCACCGCTTTCCTAAATTTTGGAGAAAGTTATTAATAAGCGATTTTTAAACTATCCAAAAAGTCAAAATTCTCCAAATTAGTTTAAATTTAGACAGGGTAAATCGACTGACGGAATATGTTGTACAAGTTTTACCATACTTTTATATCTGTAAAAGGTGTTTGATACTGTCCCTATCCCAATCAACAGCCTGGAAGCGTATGGCGTAGAGGGAAGCAAATCTATCTTTTCAAATATTATCTCTCGGGCAGAACCCTAAGCGTCAGGATAGAGTCACCCCAGTGATGAGGAGTCGATTTGCTGCGGGATAACGCAAGGCTACATCAGTACTGGCATGTTTGACATCTCAGCTCACTTATTCATATTGCTCATTGTTTTAAGACGGCATTTAGAAACTTCGTTTTACTTTATTGTGATTTTGTTTTCTATTAAGTGGAAGTAAATGCATTGTACGAGGAGTATTGCCCGAGGAGTGTGATCCTGGTGACCTGTGAGACACGTTTTGAGATAAACTTCATCAGGCACCAGCTTCTCACGTAATATTTTTGATAGTTGTAATAATTACATAATTCCATTACGTTTCGTCGCTGTAAAAACTGTTGTGAGGTAAATAAACGATTATTATTATACATTTCCATAATTATCCCATATTATTATATATTCCTGTCATTTTACACACTTTAGTCTTGCTCGATTAAAAAAAATCTATTAAAAAAGAGTTTCAGTGAAAGAATACGCCACAGTGATTAGCTATATAAGATATTAATTATTTTATTAAGAATATCTCTTTTCTCGAAAGAATGTCGTACCAAATATACAATGCTAAAGTGGAAGGTTCTAGGAGCCGAGGAAGATTAAGACTAACCTACCATGATCGTGTTTTATCAGAAAGTGCTGCCTGACATCTAGCTAGAATCTAGGAACCGGCGAGCGTGCATGAAAAGAGTTATGAATATTAGAAAAGCGAGTGAAGTGTGTAAGGACCGCGTATTATGGCGCTCGGTTGTCTCTGCCTACCCCGCAAAGGACCTGGCATGAAGATATACATACATACGTCTCTTTTCCTTTGAAGTCACAAGGCTATAAGAAACTTTGTTTACTATATCTTTATATATACATAATATACAAATAATAATAAAAAATATTCGACGACGTGTATTATCCTTTTGAGGGTTTATTTCAGGATTCAAAACAACTATTTCCATTCCAGATTAATAATAGACATGTGGTATTTGATCAGGCAACGACTCCCGATCACCTGGATGCCTTCGAGGCTCGAGCGACGCCGTCTCCTCAACCAGATCCGATAGTGGAGAGAGACAGACTCATCGAACATCTGCAGAATGAATTGAAAAGACTAAGGTACGGCACAAGTTTGGGTTTGGCTTACAAGGTAAGGTCACAAACCCAAACTCCCCAAAATAACTGATATAAGATAGGTTTATAAAGGGTTAACCCCATATTTATTTGTACTAACTGTAATAAACAGCTTATGTTCACCTCTATCCCTGAGGTGTAGGTAACGTAACAAAATGATATACATAATTTAATTTTCGCATAATATTAGGGATGTTTATTATTATATTTATTATAATTCTTTATTATATTTGGCATGTCAGGCAAATCTGACATGTCACGGCAGAGAGCATGAAAGTGGAATAAATGCGGTCTAGATGCGAGCATTGCGCAAAATTTGTGGCTTAACGCTTGCTGACTACGTTCGCAATGATGATGTAAGAAAGAGAGATGGTATCAAAGAGAGCGTCGGTGTTAAGATAAGAAAAGGCATGTTCCGTTGGTTCGGCCATGTAGAAAGAATGCAGGGTGAAACAATGACGAAACAGATATACAATGCGAAAGTGGAAGGATATAGAAGCCGAGGAAGACCAAGATTAACCTGATATGGTCAAATTAATCATCTTTTATTAAAAGGGTGATGTCAGGAACCCTAGGAATCTGCGAGAGTGCATGACAAGAGCCATAAATGTTAAAGGATCTAGTGAGGTGTGTAAGAACCGCGTGTTGTGGCGCTCGGTTCTCTCTGTCTACCCCGCAAGGGATTTGGTGTGAAGATATACATACATATATGTTATATCTGCACGTTGCTAGTTTTTAAGTAACAAACAAGACTCTTGTTTGTTACTTAAAATAAATGAAATGGAATGGCGGTTGAAATGCGAGCGCTGCGCAAAATTTGTGGCGTAAGGCTCGTAGACCGTATTCGCAATGATGATGTTAAAAATAGAGTTGGTCTGAAAGAGAGCGTCGGTGTTAAAATAAGAAGAGGCATGCTCCGATGGTTCGGGCATGTAGAAAGAATGCAAGATGAAAGAATGACGAAGCAGATATACAATGCAAAAGTGGAAGGATGTAGGAGCCGGGGAAGGCCAAGACTTACCTACCATGACCAAATTGGTCATGTTCTATCAGAAGGTGATGTCAGGAGCCCTAGAAACCGGCGTGCGTGCATGAGAAGAGCAATGAATGTTAAAGAAGCTAGTGAGATATGTAAGGATCGAGTCACGTGGCGCTCGGTTCTCTCTGCCTACCCCGCAAGGGATTTGGCGTGAAGTTATAGATAGATAGATAGAACAAGACTCTGGCGAATGAGAGGTAGGACACATAATGGCAACCTACTGGGGAAATATCTGTACCACACTGAAGACCACAGCAAAATAACTGCATGGAAGTTCGTTCTGTTCCGTAGAGTGAGTGAAGCTCCTAAAAATTGCTGTGGTAGCAGCAGGGGCGGCAGCGTGTGAGCGATATTCCTTGCATTTCATGGGCATCAGATGAGCAAATTAGTTTTGATTATGCTAAACTTCAATTTTGTGTGTCTACCATTTTGTTTAATTAACAATGTAGTACGTTACCGTCTCCTATCACTGTAACAAATTTTATTATAACCACGTCAGGTGTTAAAGCCACGATATTGTAAAACAAACAGTTGTTTTTGTATTTATAATAAAAGTACAGGTTGACAAACTCATAATAAATCATTCGTTATTATTTGTCAACAGATCAGAGAGGTCCCAACAAGTGCAGGAACGCAATTCCATGCTAGAATCCATGCGAGATCACTGCACGCAATTGGAGGGCCAACTGCACAACGCCAAGGTACTGTCTCATGCAACTCTTATGTAAATTTTGCATGCCTACATTTTTAAGGCAATATACAGTTGCCAAACAATATTCATCCTTGGCCTTATATTTAAAAAGAAAAATGACTGTATATGTGCAAATAAACAATTTCATTTCATTTCAAATATATACCTAATCACTCAGACGTCCGGCGCGCGAATTCACGGAAGCGTGACGCTTCTGCAAGCTTAGCTTAGCCCATACTTCGCGCCGAGCGGCCGCTTGCTACTGTTACTACTACTACACATCTTCTTCGCGTTATCCTGTTCCTTAATCCATTAGGATTGGCGGGGTCCGCTACCTTAGCCTAATAATTCGGCGAAGACACTGATTTTTACGTGTGACCTAACCTAACAAACATCTGGTTTTCCCTCTGGTCACAACCCAAACGGTAAACCAGATCTTTCTTAGCAACGATCGCAACGCACGCAACGATCACAGGTCTTTGGAAATGTAATTTCTTGGACGTGTAGGTTTCCTCACGATGGTTTTCCTTCACCACCGAGCAAGTGATACATTTGTAGATAAATCCGTAAACACTTTAGTGGTACATGCCCCCGCCAGGATTGGATCCGGGTACCAGGTGATCAGTAGGCCGGTTACATATCCATTGGGTTATTACTGCTCAAGCTACATATTATGTTACCTACGAATACGTTACAATATACAGAATTAGACTAGATTGATGCAATTAGATACTATAATTGAACCTAAAGTGCAAAAAAAAAGAAAGATATCTCTACAGTACAGCACTTTTTTTTGATCCGGGCAATGAATTACCCTTGTAGAAGTTTTTGTGAGCGCGGGGCAGAGACATGTTACTAAAGGACCAGCTTCGTAGGATCATTCCCCTCTGTCATGGTACAAGATATTGTGATCCATTGCGCGCATAAATACTTCGTGCGTAATCGATTCTCTAATGGTCTTGTAATCGTTATCGCTCAGGTAACATTATAAAGTGTTACACTAAAAATGCCAAACTGTGCAGTTATGTCATGCAAAAAAAGGTCGAACACTTCTAATTTGCAAAAATATTGAGTTACCTTTCACATGCAAGTATTATTTTATTTGCTTTCATATAAAAGAAATTAACATGGTGTGATAACGATTAATACATGAGAAATCGATTCAGTAATCGAGTACTGATGCAATCGAATCATATTCCGCGACTTTGGTCGCATATCTCCTGTCCCAAATTAGCGTAAATTATACAAACTGCAAAACAAAACAGTCCTTCATGCTGTATAATAGAGTTCATTTAGCTAAAGACAAAAAAAAGTATATAAGACGTTTCGTTATTTTGAATCTACCAGCTTCGATTTACGAAGAAGTTCAGCTATTCCACAACAGATGGCAGACAGCGGTAAGAAAATAACTTTGAACTGTAAGCTCCTCGAAATAAGGTTGACATTTCCTTAAAACATTATTTTCGTTTCTAGGTAGTAGTTACCTCGTCCCCCGTCAAAAATGGCAGAATTATTTACTATCAAATTCACGCGTATGGCGAGTCCTTTAGTAACATGTCTCTGGCGCGGGGTGTATTATCGATGGGTATACTTACTTACTAGTGACGATTGGTTTTACGAGAATTTTGCATGAAGACTTCTCTAACTACAATTTATGTGCTCTGTAATGTAAGGCATATGCAATCTATATATTTCTTTTAGCAGCTTTATGTACATTATCCCGCGATGGGAATGGGAACTACGAATTAGTTTTTGTTTTAAGAATTTTATCCGCCACATTTACCCATACAAAGTTTTATTAAATATTGTACTTTCAACATGGAGTGAGACAGATTCACCTTTATTAAGTATGTTGGTTTGTTCCAGATTCAGTTGGATGAAGAGACACAGAAATCCCAAATATTATTAGTACAAACGCCGGAAATTAAGCGTAAGTATTTTCATGCCATAATTAACATTTTCATTACTATATGCCCGTTGCGGCAGCACCGGTGCATCTTCAACTTTTTTAGATCTTTCGTTTATTCCGTTATCCTTTAGATAAAGATGCTTCGCGTCCAAGTCTATGTAGAGTCGTTTTGTAGACCTTCAAGGTCAACATTGCTAGGATTTCGTATGACTTGCTAATTCCATTGACATTCTTCTTCAGTATTAACGTAACCCTACGGCTTTAATGAAGACACTGATTTTGACATGGAGTAAATACCGCCAGACCTCCATAAGCTAGAGAGCTATCTTTAAAAATATTTTCTTACACTTGCAGGTTTCCTCATGATGGTTTCCTGCATTGTCCCGCAAGTTATTAAACCCAAAAACACGAATTTAGTGGTACATACCTACACCGGCATCTGAACTAAGAACCAGTTGGTTATTACTGATCCTAGGCCTCTTCAACCCCGATGAACACACTCCATGTACTTCGGTGTGCTGTATAGTGGGAAGAGTATTTCAACCGCTAGATCTACATTTCTAGTATTAGTTGCCAGCTCCGGCCACATTCACTAAGATTAGAGTATAATCACTAGTGCTGGATACAAAAATTGATCCAATTAGACTCGCGAAATAGGTCAGTGTGGCTTTAAACGATTGGTATCGTGACTCCTTGTATAATAGCAAGCGTTCATGGGCTACTGCAACAAGCTAATGTCACGCGGGCTATGCGTTTATATATACAATCTGACATGAGCTATGAACGTTTGCGTTAAAAATAATTTAAGAGTGTGTAATTTGCTTCTGGGACCTTCTATTTCGGGCTTGGGTTCGTACTGACCGGATCCGGCTATCCGATACCGTGGAACGACGCAATATTGTCGTTTTTTTTCTATATACATATGATTTTTAGTTAAAATTTTATGTATGAGTATGTGCTCGTACTAACCGATCGTATATTATATTCTTAAATGATAATTTCCAGTTAAATGGCTAGTAATTTGTATTAACTAGAGTAACAGATATTTGCAAAAAATTAAAATCGAGGAAAATGATTATCAATTTTGCTCTCTTTCTTTGTTCAGTTGTGGCTATATAAGAATGGAGTTATCCGCTTTATAGAACATTGCCGCCCTGTAACAGAACTTGAAACGTCTGAACGTGATTATTATTGTGTGAAATTGAGTTTGCAAACTCACTTCACCTTAGGACTAGTTTCATGCTAACGAAACAAACAGAACTGTCACATGTTTTATAATTCACAAATCAGTGATCATGATCACATCATTAAAGAAAAGTTGTATTAGGTTTATATCGTTTAAACTTAATTATAAGGAAGACAATGTGTGGGGAAAAGTAATCAAAAACCGAAATCAAAAGTTAATACAAGATATAGTAGGTATATAAAATTAACAATTCGAAAAAGCATGTATTTTCCTATTATTTACAGGCTGAGGTTTGATATTTATAATGGTTCATTACATATTTTTTATGCTCAAATCCGCCCAGGTCGCTCCTGGAAACAATGCTAGCGTAATATTATGTAACTTATAAATATTGATGCCTATATAGACGGTACATCGGCGACAGAATGGGAAAATATGTATTTGGATAACCCTAAAACTCAAATTGCACACATATAATGTCTGTTGTCATTACTGTTGTCATGTGATTTTTTTTTTTCTTGTGTTTGTGTGTGTTTCTATGTGATAACAAATAAAACTAATTATCTATCTATCTGTCACACTACGTCGCGAGCAACACTTATTATGTAATGACAAACATAACTCCCTGTCTACCCTGCATGGAGCCTGACGTGAAGATATACATGTACATACATACAACCATAACGCCACATAAGCCACATTTCAACTACCGCCAATTTTCAAATTAAATCACGATAAATGAACAAGTGAAGTGAAGGGACAGAAACTGTCACAAGTGAAGCAAGATAAAACATTAAATACTCTTCATAAATAGTAGCAAAATATTTTCGCAATATCTTTATTATTTACCAAAAATTAGGGCAAAGCCAAACGTAAAGGACAAATTCACCATATTTTAAGGTATTCCTGTGACGTGTGTCTCACCTGTTTTGATTTAAATAAATTTCACCATGCCTATTTTCATCTTGACCGGCGTGTTCATTGACCTTAGTTTCTCTTCTGTGATAATGATTTTTTGTAATTTGGAAATTTTAATGTAGTGTCGTTTGTTTTATACGCAGATATTACCGTACATTTTCGATTTTTAGTGGTGTTACGTTATAGAAAGATCCCCTACGCCCTTAGTCATTTAATTTCATGAATTTGGTTTGTTATACTGTTTGAATTTTTTACAGAGAAGTTAACAGAGACCGAAGAGAAGGCCAAAGTAACAGATGAAAAATTCCAGAAGTTAAAAGGAGCGTACACACAGCTACGAGAGGAACACATCACATTAATCAGACAGGTACGACATGGTTTATTGATAAGCAGAGAATAAACTAGTCGCAGAATATTATATACAGGATGGTGTCTTCCTACCACCTACTGTACGAAAGGAGATGAAAGTATTTATTATTAATAGCCTTTCTTTCTATCAACTGCGAAAGATTCACAAAAATATCGTCTCTGATATGATTAGCTGTTGACTGTAGAAATCGAATTTATGTTTGCGTTCACCATCCTGTCCACTTAGCTTTGGTCGAGATCATAAAGTCAATAGGATTGCTAGCATGAAGTAAATAACCGATGGAGAACCAATGCGAACAATAATAATAATCTATCCACGGTAGAAAGTGCAGCTCTTATTCGCTAGTTCGCGGATCAATATCGCAGCAAGTATAGGCTTATTGGTCAAAATATTCTCCCATTGGTCAGTAGGCTACAATCACTGAGATAAGTTGACGTTAGAAATCCTTGGGGGTGGCTTGTGTTTGTGAGTACGTGAGTTAATCAGGTAATTCTTGAATTAGAAACCCTTGGGGGTGGCTTGTGTTTGTGAGTACGTGAGCTAATCAGGTAATTGTTGAATTAGTAGTAATAACGCGCGAATCAAGAAATTCTTCTTGTGTTACAAGCGATCATACGCTACGGCACCGGGTTCAGACCTGTGGAGCTGCACGTTTATTATCCACGCAATTGATTTTCTACACAAACATTTGAAATCATGTACACTAAGAATATAGTATAAGTAAGGACGAAGAAGAGCTGGCTTGATGTCGTGAGGGATGACATGCGTGCCAGTGTTCTCACTACAAGGGATGCCGAAGACCGCACGAAGGGAAGGAAAAGCAGGAAAAAAGGGCACAGGCTCCGTAGCGAAAGCTTAAGACTCGACCTAGATTAACGCTCGAATGATGATGATGTTATAACTAAGAAGCATATTCAGTGATCACGGAGGTAGTTCGTATGATTGGAGGATGTGATGAAAATAAATAATTGTATTTTGAGGGCAGAGTACTTTTCAGGGCAGTGACCTGTATTGTGTTCTCGCAACCTTGATCCTACTCTGGATGTGTACTAATAATGATCAAAGACTTCATCAAATTCATTATGCGTTTTTTTTTTCGTGTTTAGAAAGCGGAGGTTGACAAACTATCAGCTAGTTTGCGAGCGGCGGCGGCGCAACATGAAACTGCTAAATCGGCCCTGCAACAGCAACTCAATGATAAAGTGAAGTAAGTGACCATCTGTTATAGTTAGAAACAAATATTTTTTATTGCATGGAATTTTGTTTAATGTGAGAGGCATTTAATATATAGATTAAATTGTCTATCCTTCGAATTGACTTAAACTTATAATCACAGTCGTATTAAGAACGTTCAGTCGCAGGAGAGAAGGCGAGAGGAAATTATAGATGATCGATGGTATACACATTTCCTATCCGTGTTTTGTTACGTTTTGTTTGTTTGTTTTGTCGTTCAAAGTTCAAACTACACCATCTATAATTCTTACGCCTTCACTCCTGTCACTGGACTGAACGACCTATTGTGTCGTTGTCCAAGTGGCTTAGGACTTAGTGACTAACATACGAGGTCACTCAATTTTCTCCTGACACATTCCCTCATACCCATTGTATAGGGGTGATGGGATTCTACAGAAGATATCTCATTACTGAGATAAAGCGAGACTAGGTGAGACTTAAAGCGTTCAAATAATGATAGATTTGTTCTTAGTAACATACTTCTTCAATAATTTGTACCTATATGCGAATAAGTGCATGATACACTTATTGGCATATAGGTCATCACTTCCACAACTTATTTCCGCGATACTTCCTGTGTTGAAAGCGTTCATAGGCTAGGGTAATCTTAATAATTTTATATCAGTTGAAACCTTGGCTCCCAATGTTGTATACAGTAATCTATATTTTCATTTTTGATTCATTTATATATGCATTTAAGGTCAATTTTGGTTACTGACTTTGAACAAATTTAATATTGTATCACTACTTTTATACTCTTTCTACTCTTAAAGATGTCTGGAAGGGATTGATAGAGATAATGTTACGTATTGTACTTTGTTTTAATGCTGGTTTGGCTTATGTAATGATTCAATAAGAGTAGTACAACAGTTTGAATAATTATAATAGATCAACAATTAATTCCAAATACTTTTGCTGGGCCTTAATTTGACATATCAGTCATGTTTTAGGGACGTCGAATTGCTACAACAGAGTGCTTCCTCCAGCGAAGAGATTGATGCCTACAAAAGTGAGATAGCAAATCTTCGTGTTGAAATAGAACAATCTAGACAGAAGGAGATAGAACTAGAAACGTTGCGAGCTTCAATGGAAGCGTTAGAAATAGAACACAAAACTGCGACTGCAGAACAGTTAGACAAGCTAGCTACAGTAGAAAATGATTTAAAAGAAACAAAGGAAATACTAGATTTAGTAAAACATGAGAAAGATGAAAAGGATGAAGAATTAGTTAAAATTAAAGAGGAATTGGTAGGTCTAAGGGAAAAGAGTGAGGAAGAATACAAAAAGGTTGTTGAAGAAAAAGAAGCGGCATTGAAACAAGTAGTTGAATTAGCAGAGCAATATCAGCAAGAAAAAGAGGTTAGTAGTGTCATGTATTATATAAGAATGATTTGCATGATGTATATAATTTAAGCATGGAAAGGAATTAACTCTATTGTGTATTTAATATAATAAAATCTTTCATTTTCCTAACGCCTTTTGCATGGAATGTAATTAATTATAAGCTTCCCAGTTCCACAGTACTCCAATTCACTAACAAAATAAAAACTGTTTTAATGCTTATCATTAATTATTTTTTGAAATGTAATTAGTATTGATATAAAATACTTTATCCAAATTTTATTAGGAACATACGCTTTGCATTAACAAATTACACGAGGACACAGAAAGTTTACAAAAAAAAATAATAGACTATGAATCTAATTCTGTTGCTAAATATGACAAATTAAATGAAGAACTCTCCACAAGCAAAGCGAAGTTTGAGGAAGAGTTAAATGTAAGGGATATGGAAATAAAAGAAGCACTAGAAAAACTTGTTAATTTAGAAAAAGAATTTGGATCTGCGAAAATGAAGTACGAAAACGAAATTAGAGAACAAGCTACTTGTATGACCAGTCTTCAAGAAAAAGTAACAGAGTTATTACAAAGTAAGGAGACAAGTGACGTGTTGTTAAAACAATTACAAATGGAAAAAGAAAGTATTGAAACACAACTGGAAAAGGCAATACTTGAAACAAAACTTCTTCAAGATTCGGTAGATGATAAAACATATTTACTACACGACTTAGAAATGGAATTAGCTGGCATGGAAACAGACAATACAACAGCGTATGCAGAATTAGAAAATAGTAAAGCACAAGAAATCGCAACATTAAAGGAGCGATACAATACAGAAATTTCAGAAAAACAATGTGAAATAGTGTCATTGCGAAAGCTACTTGACCAGAACACCGAACTCGGAAACGAGCAAAAATCAAAAGGCGAATATTTGTTAAATACCATAGCTGATTTGGAAACCAAAATAGCTACGCAAAGTGAGAAAATTGAAGAACTTCAACTACAACTTAAGGAGACTACTTTATCACAAGAAAAAGATAAAAAAGAATTCGAAAAACAAGAAAAACAGTATACGTTTGAAATTGCAATACTGGAGGATAAACTTAAAAATGTTGTCGAATGTAAGGATGAAATAATAAATAATTTAAAGAGTATGGTGGAGACAAAAGATGAACAAGTGATACTTCTTAATGTCGAAGTACAGAAACAAGCTAGTGACGTTATCAGATTTCAAGACGAATTGAACGAAACACAAGCAGAATTAGAGATTGCGAAAAATGAGTTATTTACATTAGAAGAAGAACATCAACGGCTTAGTGACCGTGGTGATAGTAATATATCTCTGAAGAATGAGGAACTTAGGAGACTTCTAGGCGAAGTTAAACAACTGAAACAAGAAAAAGCAGAATTAATTACAGAGAAAGAGAAAATTGTCAGTGATTTTACATTAGAACAAAAGGTTAGTCTTAGTTTTATTTATGTACGCATATTGTGACGTCCCAATTTTATAATAATAATTCGTAATGACTTATCTTTGTTAGGTATACGAAAATAATATAAAGGAGTTAGAAGAAAAAAATGACAAATTAGAAAAGGTTTCTGAAATAGTAGCGAACGACCTTAATTTAGAAATTGAGAGGCTAAAAAAAGAATATGAGCAATTAAAAATTGAGAAAGACAATGAAGTCCAGGTATTAGCCAAAAAGATAGAAGAAAATGAATTTGAATTTGGTAAGCAAATAGAGGAAAAAGAAGGTGTTATAGCTGATTTGAATAACAATTTAATGAAACTTAAGACTGAGTTGGAATTAGTAGAGGATTCGAAAGCAAAAGAAAAAGAAGATGCTGCGGTTATGTTAACTGAACAAGAAAAAACCAGCCAGGTTAGGTTACTACCGATGTTTTGAGTGACAGCCTTTGTGTGTTTTTGTTAACATCACACACATAACAACAATCATTCGGTGACTGTTTTTGTCTGGTGTTGGTCATAATTATATATCATTCAGAAGTTGTCCAATAAATCATTAATATCTCTTTTTATAGACTCCGAACTTGGGACACTTGTGGTGAAAGGGATTTATGTCAATGCACATATTACTATAAACAACTAATTGCTATAGCATCTTCAGTAATCATTACAACATACCCATTTCATTTTTAACTCGTAAATAATTTTGCAAACACTTCGTTAAACGACCAGTCAAATATATTTCTTTAGACGATCATTAGTTTTGTAACAAGTGTGTCTAATACCATCAGTTGTTTTAATTGTTTGTTTTATTTTCAAATATAAGAAAATAAGGAATATATATTGTTATATTATGAATATATATATATATATGTTCGAACCAGAATGACAGACAACTGCTATGGTTTGAACCTGTGGGGTAGTTATGTATCTCATCAACAGACGTTTGACGTTCTTTAACTAGTCCGTACCTGTATGATTTGTGAAACGAGTTTTTTTTTGTAAATAGCTATGGACAAATGTAATAAGCTAGGTGAAAAAATCTTTCACATGTAATAAACATACGAACTAATTATAACAGTTCTAATAATCAATCGATATATATATTTTATTAGTCTACTTCCACAATTAAAAGGAGTGTGGGTCGAGGTACCTCTTGCTTGTGTGAACACTTGTCACGCCTTGGCTATGCATTCGTCTTAAAATATTGTATTTATTGTGCAATATTATTGCTTTCTGAGCTCTACATAGGTATTAGAACGTTATCAATAGCATGGCTATTTCTAATTGCATGTTTTATTTTTTTATTCTCTTCCTGACTTCGGCTTCACTTCTGTTCAACTGCGCAATCTCGGCTGCATGTGTGACGGGTTCACTTTGGACTTCCGATAAGTATTCTTCTGCTGTATAGATGATGGAAGCTAGGCTTGAGCACACGGAGAACAAGAGATTGACGGTGGAGTGTGAATTACAGGACTTGTTGCAACACAACACAGTGCTCGAGGCTGATGTCGCCACTCTCAAAAGACAGTTGGTTGACGCACAAAAAGAACTGGAGAACCGTGAGTACCTATGTTTTTATACACAGACGTATTATTCAAATTCTACGACTAGTCTTTTAAACCTACTATAAAATTGAATGAAATATACGCGTTTTACCTTGTAATCGACGAGCTCGGTGGCGCAGTGGTTAGCAACGCTACTTTAACACCAACGCTCGTGGGTACGATTCCCACACAGGACAAAAATTTGTGTGCAACATGTCTGGTTGTCTTGTTCTGGGTGTTATCATCAACAGAGATCTAGGGAATTAACTCCACCGCATAGAAAACCGCACCCAAATAACAACTTTCTGGACGGTTGTTCTGTTTCTGCGTGCGAGTGAGGTCACCAGTAAGCTCATAGGGAGTTGATGTGTTAGCAGCAGTGGTGGCATCGCGCGAGTGATACTTAATTGTATTGCAAGTGGTAATAGGCAACGATAACCGCTTTGGGCCGTATGCTTGTACGCCTTCCGACGTTGTATAAAAAAACGCTTATTAATTACTTACCTTATTAGAAGCCTATCGAACAAGTCCTGATTGTCAGATGCAGCTACATACATACAGGGTTTCCGATTAAGTCCACTTAGGTACTTTAGGAGGTTGTAGTCCCCATCATTACTAACTGATCTGACCATGAAACACTATACCTGACCGTTTTCGAAATATTGGAATTTAAAATTTATTATAAAAATCCAGATGTGCCTAAAATATCTACGTATTTTTAGCCATTCAACAAGGTATCGTAGAAAAATACTAAAATTTAAAGACCGTAGTTGTAGTAAAAAAATAACGGTGCTTATGAGTAATTTATCACCTGTCCCTAGAAAGTAAAATAAAAAAATTCAAATATGTAAGTACATGAAGTCATTTATTATTATTTAACAGAGAAATTGTCGCCTACAATTCGTGTTCCACATGTCCTCTGTTTCACACATATATCTTCATTTTTTTTCTTAAACCACTTTTTACAATACCTGTTGGTTGTCATTTCATTTGCCGCATAGATTATTCTCTGCCTCAAGACATCCACAGATGTGATTGGTTAAGGCTCGTCGTAAGCCGAGGCCCATAAAAATCCACGGGGGTTAGGTCTGGACTTCTAGCTGGCATGGGTCCCCCTCTTCCGATGCACTTGTTGGGTCAATTGGTGTCCAGCCATTCCCTTACACTTTTCCTGTAATGTACAGGGAACCGTCATTCTGGAACCACATATGAGATTAAGTGGTAAATCTTCAATAAAGTCAGGCAAATCTTGCCTCAGAAAGTTTTCGTCATGTTCACCATTTAAATTTTCGGGGAGAAAGTAAGGCCCAGTTAAATAGTTTGATATTATATCCATCCACACATTCAAACTGAAACGTCTTTGTAATTCCCCTCCCAATAGTGTGTTATGGTGATTGGTTATACAATCTTTATCGAATTTGGATCATCTGTCTAGATATTAAAAAAAATGAAGGGTCTTCCAAATCTACCTTAAGCACGAACCTGCAGAAATCCAACCTCCTTAATGGATCTCCTTCTTCGATGACTTATACATAAATACAGGTACATAATAGGTAATAAATGAGATAACTTTGTCGAGGCACCGTTATTTTTGTATGAACTATGAACTTTAAATATAAGTTCTTTGTTCATGAAATCTGGAATTATCCTAGATTATTATACCTTGTTCCAACAAGGTATAATAATCCATAGCTAAAGATAAGTAGAGAGTGTTTAGGTGCAACTACCTGCCTTATATATTTTTAATATTCCTCCAAAGAAAAGAAAACTTTGTGCAAAGAACAATGCCCACTTTTGCCTCGAAAATAAATTAACATGTCTAGTGATGAGAAATACATCAAAAAATAACAATATTTTTGTTGTTTTCATTTCAGTGATTAAAATTATTAACTATCACGTGGAAAAAATGATAATGATTTTTAAAATTAAATCAGTAATAGCACATTTATGTTGTGAACGCTGTCATTACGATTCGGAACAGCAAGCTTATATGTGTGACGTTCCATTTTTTCATTTCAAATAATTATTTGTCAATCATAATGTTAATAATATATTATTGCATTACAACGCTCTTTTCACATATAACTGCGCTATTACTATTTTATTTCAATATTGAAGTCAAATCTCCAATTTCTTTTCCTATTTTATTGTCAATATTTTTTATTGTTAAATGAAAACACGCGGTATACCAGGAAACTACGTGCGTGAAACAGATTGTTCACTGCCGTCATCCGCCATTATAGTAATTCGTTTGACACTTTTGACAGTCTTTCGTTCGTTTTCTCGTCATTTTTCTGTTTGTTACGTTTTGCGCTACATAGATTCTGATTTGAGATACCTTTACGACTACTGCTTTTCCCACGGACTCTGAGATTACTTTGGCTTGTGTTAAACGGATACCGATATACTGCTTTTCGATTTGATTATTTTCGCTCATACGAGACGAGGCGAAAGAACTATGGACACCGCGAAGCCAGTGACAGAGCGATGGCTCTGTGTTAATTGCAATATATGTGTTAATACACTTCGGCGTCATCTTGTCCTTCAGCTTGATACCAGGATCGTTTCGCTAATTAGTACCTGGATATCTCCAGTAATAGTAAGTATTTTCTTTTTATTAATTTGTGTGTCAAATTAATACAAATACCATCTAATCTAATTGAAATAGTGACTATGAATGCAGGACTGTTAGATTTGTATATACTTATACTAATTTGAAGACCCTCATACTTGTTCATGTTACAATATCATAGCAAGAATTATTTTTTCAGATTACCGAAGATGATTACATCTGTGAAGCTTGCTTTGATGTATCAATGCAGACTATTAATGCTCAGCTACGTGGAGATGATGGTGCTGGCTCATCTCGCCGTCGTGGTCACACAAAAGTGTGCCCTACTTGTGGCAGATCAATTGTAAATCGGCAAAGCGACATCATTCTCAGACAGAACCCATCAGACCTTGTACAAAGGATAATTCAAAGGATTGAAAATATTATAACACCTCATCAGGTAGGTACCTAGACAGATATTTAGGTTATCTATTTCCTCCTCATTAACTTATACTTATTGCACTATTGAAAGTATACTCTGCCATTCTGCTTAACTGCAGATTCGCAGAGGCCAGTGTTTTTAAGCTGCCCGAAAGCCACTAATATGGCTAAACGACTGCCATCTGTCATCAACGGCTGAAAACGATGGCTTAATTTGCCCTCTCAAGAATGTAGGAGCTTGAAGTAATCTAAAGACAAGCTGTGGTTGAAGTTGCTTGACTTGAGTGTTTGTTTTAGAATGACATACACAACGATGCCATCAAGCTCCTCAAGAGGATATCTATTTATCCCATTCTAAAGTGATGCATTTGCTTTAAAAATAGAATTTTATCAAACTCTGTCTTACTCATGTAATAATATATCTACAACCTATATATAATTCTATGAAAACTTAAAAGTGCCCCTGAAGTTTAGTGTTGCTTCAGATTACAAATGCAGAAGCAATGTGGGTGTTGAAAGGTAACTATAATTATAATATAAACTTATTTGTTTACAGATATCACCAACTGATCATGTGTGTCATGCCTGTTGGTTAAGATTTAAAAGACAAGCCATTTTTAATCAACAACTCGATGAGCAGAGGGATGTAGATCATACTCGTCTACAAGGTGATTTGATGACACAACATTCAGATGAAGTTGGACCATCTGTAGATACAGTGGAAGTTCTCAATGTTCAACCTCCCCAACGTATGATGTCTGGAACTACACATGAGGGAGACGAAACCGAGTCATTTATTGATCCGATCCAAGTTCCGGATATTCGTTCTTCCCCCTTACAAAATCAGACAGATATACAACATCGGACAAGTGTAACAATGTTAAATTACAAACGAGCTCCTAATACAGCGGCTCACTGTGTTTTTTACGGATGTGAGAACCACAATCTTCACACTATATCAGATGCACTGCGAGCGACTTTAGTGCATAATTACAATTATTATATTCCCAAACATGCTAGAGTATGTTCAGAGCATTTATATGGAAATAGTTGGGACTCTCTGTACAATAGTGAGAACAGTATGAGCGATTTTACTGTTGAACAAATTGAGCACATATTTTCTTTTGTGAATGCATTCAAGTTGTTTCTTGATTTTACCAGTATGGAATCTGTTCAACAAATGGATGAACATTTATTTGGATACTGGATGGGATTAACAAAAGAACACTTCATTACTCTATTAGAAGAACTTCCCCGAGTGTTGGAAAAACATAGGGGTATATTAGGTTTGGCTTCTATTTTAATCAAGATGAGGACAGGTGATTCAGACGAAAGAATATCTACATTGTTAGAAGTACCACGAACCACATTGGAGAGGTTAATGTATGCAGTGAGAGAGATTCTACTTCAGGATTTTGTACCACAGAACCTAGGGTTAAATCATTTAACTAGAGACCAACTAATTGAGCATAATTTAATGATACCCAATGGAATATACAACCAAAACAATTTACAAGCGATTGTTATGTGTGATGGAACATATATTTATTTGAACAAAAGTGGAAACTATATGTTTCAAAAAGATTCATACTCTTTACATAAATACAGAAATCTTTTAAAACCATTCTTAATTGTTGCGTGTGATGGTTATATTATAGATTGTTGTGGCCCATACAAAGCTACCACATCTGATGCACAGATAATGTCTTCTTTGTTCAGTAATGAAAATTCCCCATTGAGAGAGTACTTTCAAAATAATGATATTTTTATTTTAGATAGAGGTTTCAGAGACAGCATTGCTTTACTAGAAAATTGTAATTACAAAGCTTACATGCCTGAGTCACTTTTGGAAGGCGAACACCAGTTGACCACCGCCCAAGGAAATAGAAGTAGATGTGTAACAATTTGCAGATGGGTGGTAGAAGTAGTTAATGGATATTTTAAAAGAGACTATAGATTACTAAGATTTGACCATTTTAATAAAACTGTCCCTAATATGATGACATATTTTCAAATTGCAGCGAGTTTAATTAACAAGTTTGGTGTTCGCCTTCGCGATAGAGCTGATGCAGGAGAAATCCTAAATATAATCCATGAAAGGATGTTCTTAGAAAACAATTTATCAAGTCTAGTAACAGAACTAAATCTTAATAGACGGGTAGCCTTTTTCAGAAGCATTACAGCTGATACAAGTAATATTCAATTCCCCCGTCTAGAATTAAATGAATTAATATTATTTGCCTTGGGAACGTACCAAATTCGTCAAGCACGATCTTATTATGGCGAACATGTACGTTTCCATGGTGGATACAGAATAGAAGTTTGCACAGACACTGCACAAGTACTCGATAATGTAAGATACAATGAGGAAAATTCATTAATAAGAGGAAAAATAAAATCAAGGCATGTGTCAAGGCGACAGTACTATGTGTATGTAATAACTGAAAATAATGTGAATGGACGAGAAGGCATTAAAGAATATTGTTGCAGCTGTATAGTAGGACGTCGCACGGTGGGCTGTTGTGCACACGTGATGACATTGGTGTGGTATCTTGGTTGGGCGAGGTATCAGCAACATATTGAACCTCCAGCGGCAATTTTAGATGATGTTGTTGTTAGAGATATTGAATAAAATACAAATTGTGAGTGTGTTTTTTTTATTTACATTCCCTATCTTTTTTCTATCCACATCCATTCCTTCAACATTATGTAAGAGTCGGTGAATAAGTCTTTCCCTAATTACACCTAAAGAAGTTCATTTGTCTGTTAGATATATCAGTTAGTCACATATTTTAAATTGTCTATATAATATACCTATGCAATGTGTTTTTTTTTCATCTATGACGAATTATTCATCACAGTTGAAGAAACAGCACAGGAGGTATTGCACGAGTGATACGTAATGTATTACAAGCATTCATAGGCTACGGTAATCGCTTTACATTAGGTGGGCCGTATGCTTGTAAGGCTTCCGACAGAGACTGGCAAAAAAGACACCCCAAGTAGGCAGTTTCAGGCAGCAACTGGTCATCAGATCGCGCTTTGCAGCCAAAGCCGACGGTTATACACTTAGATGAAAAAGAAGAATTATTGCCTACCTATCTGTAACAAAAATATGGTTCATCATAATTTGTGAAATGAAAACATTTTTTATAACCTCAAAAATGCTTTTTCATAATATACCTTTTTCTGGCTTGAAAATCAGAAAATGTTATGTTTATTGTTTATAGTAAACAGTAGTTGTTATTATAAAACACGAGTCTATATTAGACGTTGTCTAATTAAAAATCGTAATGACAAGTCATCGAATGTATGGGACGTGGGCATTCTTCTTTATTTATTTTGTCAACTATCAACCATCTACTTCGACCCAAGTTGTTCACTTGCCCACAATTTTGGTGATAAAAATTATAAAGCAACTTATCTACTATACAAAAACCCTAAAAAAATTGGAGGCTTAGGTTAGAAAAAAAATTACGTAATCTAAAAATGGTAAATTTTTATAAAAAAATAAAACTCCAATATTTCGAAAACGGTTAGATTTGGGGTAGAATGTTTCATGATCAGTTAGTAATGATGGGAACTATAACCCCCTAAAGTCGCCTTAACCGGTAACCCTGTATAGCAGATGCTATGTTCGACTCGCATCCAAATGAAGCATCGGTAATATAGCTACGCTTCTAGATAACTCCCTGCCTACACCTCGTACAAGGAGAGCTATATTTCATTGCTTGATTAATAAGATGTTCCTGATCAACTGGTGCACCAAAGGTAGCCACGACAGAGATGTACAATAAAAGTGTACAACCATCTTTTTTATACAAGTCACATAAATAGCGTAATAGATCTTCAGATCACGTTGATCAAGTGTTATTGACCTGACGCCGTTGCCACAAAATCGGCCCTGGTAAAAAAAATTGGAACTGCAGAGCTGTATTGTACTGTATATTATTTTACATTCATCAAAATCTAAGAATGTATAATTGAATTCGACAGTTGTCATTTGTTAGTTGATTTTTTATCAAGACTGTATTGGAAAATTGCGATGTGCATGTGTGGCTATATACCTAGGGGTATAACCACCCATAAGCAAATGAATCGTACAGATTGGTCTCGAATGTGGTCGCGTGGTGGATTGGACTGGCGCCTCTCTGGCGGGCTCTGTTCACGGGGTTCAATCTTACTAGGTTAATATAGTGTTTTAGCTTCGAGGGTAGACGGCTGCGAATGAAGGTTGATGTTTGGACTCCAGGGGCGCGGCCACACGGATTGTTAGATTGGCACGAGTACACCGACGGACAAGTTGTGTGGCTGACCTCGGCAGCGACTTACTCACGGAGTCCATTCTTGCTAGGTTAATATAGTGTTTGGGTTTCGTGAGAAGGGGTGCACAGGTAGAGCAGTCCTACAACTCCGGTCGGCGTAGCCTTGTTCTGGGTTGATAGAAGAAGAGGAAGAAGACGAAGTAACCTTCAACGCAAATAACACCGAGATTTTTTGCGAAGCACAGAGAACACCACAAGAGCGCACTACACCAAATATTAGCTCTGACACTAGTGCACAGCGACGACTGGTTCCCAAAAATTCCGATTCCCAACACCGCGAAGAGCGGTGTAATACACCCAATGGCAGAATGCCCGTGGAGAAAGCTCAGGCAAAGAGCACGAAGAGCTCGAGGCCTGCACGCAGCATCCGTTGTAATACTGGATCTAGCTATCCTCGCAATATCATAAAAAGCAGTATTATTTTAACACCAGGGGGTTGTGGGTTTGATACACACACTCAGTACAAATATTGTGTGCATAAACATGTCTGTCTGTTTTTATGAGAGTTAGGGCGTATCAAAACAGCCCGTCTGCGGATGTACCTCCACCTCACAGAAAACCAGAGGCAAATAACAACTCACGCGAGTGAGCGAGGTTACGAGTAAGCTCCTAAGGAGTTGCTGTGTTAGCTGCATAGAAACGCGTGAGCGATACCTCAAGTGTTTATAAGCTCTAGTAACCACTTTATATCAGGTGGGTCGTATGTTTATATGCCTCCCGACTTTGTGTAAAAAAAGTACATATTTATTAAAAAATGAAATTTTGTATGTTTATTATTTATCTAGTACCCATAGCATAAGCTTCATTATAAGCTCTGTGTAATTTGACAACAAATATTTATTTATTATTGACGTCTTCTATCTGTTTCTTCATAGAACAAGCAAGGATAGTTAAGTACGCCGGCGCGGCAGCACTTGAGGTGACAAAACGAGCGATTGCTTCGCTTGAAAGGTCCAATACGCAAGAATCGAATCGCACAGCAGCGGAAATGGCAGCCAAAGCACTCGATGAACTGGCTAAACATTCTGAGGTATGTAACGTTAATGGTATTAGAATAATAGTACATTATTAATAAATATAATATAAAAAAAATACATCTCGTACAGCTAAGAGCAGATCACGCTTGACACTCAAAGTGCGATTGTAACTCTTATTATGTACAGAATGACAATGGTACAAAAGTGTTAAGCTTGACGTGCACTGTACAATACTTTAATATACTTAACTGAAGCGCTCAACTCACAAAGATCTGGTGTTACAGAGCCGACGATAATAATACGTTTTGAAGTGAAGCTTTTTTAAGCGCCATGAGAGGGAATAAAGATTTGCGTTACGATTTTCGTAACGGTTACGCTGGCCCGTTACATTACAATAATAATGAAAATTGTGTTTGTGCGACTGTATATGTGTTTCATGAGTATAGCTAAATTAGTTTAGTACTGAACTAATACTGCCGAAACGTATAGGATATACTTACTCAATCAAACCTATACGTAGATATGTTCTTTTTTAGTCTCTTATCCTAATTATTTATAACAAATTGGATTTAATAAAAAGTACCGATAACCTACAGAAGTTTCAGTTATGAGGAACATGTCGAGGTCACCAATATTGGGTTTGTGGCGTATGTATTTATATTGTCCCAATGTTGAGGTGTGCTATGGGTGTTGAATGATAAGTATAGTTCACTGTATAAGAATAGCTTTATTAATTGAACACAGTACACGTTAGAGAAGGTTGTAGAGAGAAGTGATCGAGGCGGGTATCGCGCGGTGACTGGCGCTTCATACATGCATCCAGTCTAAGTTGCGAATTGATGATTCAACAGTATAATATAGGGTCGCTACACAGTTCTTGCGCATGTTACACCTTGATACACGCACCCCCTTTTTATATTAGTCAGGTAGTTGACAAACCAGGCTTGTTACATTGCGGACCCGCAATGATTATTTTTACTCTCGACAGTAAGACGTTTTATAATGTTATAAGTTTCTGGTATTGGCACTTCTCGTGGCACTTTGTCTATTCTATCTATAACTTCACGCCAAATCCCTTTTGGGGTAGGCAGAGAGAAACGTGCGCCACGTGACTCGATCCTTTCCAACCTCATTCGCTTCTTTAACATTCATCGCTCTTTTCATGCACGCTCGCCGGTTTCTAGGGCTCCTGACATCATCTTCTGATAGAACACGACCAATTTGATCATGGTAGGTAAGTCTTGGCCTCCCTCGGCTCCTACATCCTTCCACACTTGCATTGTATATCTGGACTTTGTCCTTCCTTGGATTTAAACGTCTTTACTCAGAATACAACGAATAGATTCGGGTAAGCGAATTACGTAATACGTAGGAAAAGGCAAGGTTAACCCTTTCAACGCCACGGTCTGATATATGTAAACATACGCAGTTAACAATACCAACCCACTCAGAAAGTATTGCGAAAAAAGTTTTTATGTAGGTATGAGAGCCTCGCCAGTTGTAATTTATTTTGAAAATATGTTGTGTATCGTTGGTATAATGAATTCAAACGCGGGTAACTAACTTTGAGGGATGAAGAAAGAAGTGGTCGCTCTTTGACGGCTGTTACGGAAGAAAACGTGCTAGCAGTGTAAAATTTAATCCAAGAAGTGATTTTGAGTTAATATCAACTTGATACTGTTTAGACCTAGGGGTGAGATATGTATGTTTACTAGACGACGACGATGCAATAAAGAAAACGTTGCGTAATAACCTGTAAAATTACACAAATTTGAGATGAAACTAAAACCTTATTATAATTGAACCTTAGGCTCAATTCAAGTAATATTTTGTATTTAAGGATGGACGATGCGCTTTGCACGCGAAATACGAAAAAGAAAAGGAATTGTTACACTATTTATCAAAAATAATAAAATTTTGAATTTATGTATATTTTTCAATAAAGTTGAAATTGTTAATCTAATAATAATAAAATTGTCGTAGTTTTTTTGTATCTTGTCGATGTTTATGACCGGAAATTGTCACCTCACTAAAGACATGAAAGTACACGTACTAAACATACGTCAAAGTCACATAAATCAGACTACCAGTGATGAGAAGTTAACTTGTTTGTAAGAATTTCATTCCTTTATGGTCAAAACATGCGTTTGCGTCTTTCGTTTTTGTCTAAAATGTTTCAATATATTCAGTAGGGTTCTATAATAATTCAGTAAAAAGAAATAAACTTAGTAATATATACATTTGTTTTACAATGATACAGTGATACAATACAATGATACAGTTTTACAGTGATATATACATATTTACAAAAGTACTAATATGTTACTGTTCTCAACACTACTTAAATCAGGCATTTTTGAGTCGTAGCGTTTGGTGAGCGTTGTTTATAAAAATCCGTGGCGTGGAAAGGGTTAATAGCAATATAAGCTAGCCATCACTCGTATGAGCACCAGCAATGCCATGGTCATTGACCTATCATTTCGTTTCGTTCGACGTGTTTATTTACTGAATTACACAACAGTGTAAAAATACAAGAAAACATTCCTGAATTTTTTAAATTTAAAAGACTATATCTGAATCTCAAGTGTTTGTTATTAAATAGTAAATATTTTTTTTTTTTACAGGTAAAAGGCAACGAGGAGTCATTGTCGCAGTCGGCCATATTCGCGGCTCACAACACGGCGCAGATCGCGGCGTACGTCGTCGACGTGTGCAACGTAGCCACAGACCTGCAGCTCCATGACAGTAAATATACTATAAATAAATACGGTCAAGTGATTCGACATCACGCATTATTGGGTTTCCCAAATGCTTTTATCTATCTTAGGATTAACATTGCAACACCCCGTGAAATTAGTAAAAAAGTTTGTTTGCTTTGGTCACGTCATGAAAACTACATTGTACAATGGCGCTTCCTGTATTATTTTTTATACAACGTTGGAAGTATACAAGCATACGGACCACCTGATGTAAATTGAGTACAGGAAGCATCATTTACGCGTCTCTCTCATCTACTATCCTTATTTCATATACAGAAAACAGTATTTCATAATTTTATTTAACGCAAGAACACAATAATCTTGCCGGAGATGTCATTTGGCTGCAGTTTTCCTCATAATCATGGCCATAAGCCAGCAAAAAAAAAACCTTCGCCACCTAAGCTTCACGTAATCAACACTTAATTGCCCTATTTCTATTTGCAGAACTAACAAGCGAATGTCGAACGATGCTCACGACGACACAGCAGTGTCTAGAGTCGCTCGCGTCTGGAACAGTAGCTCGGTCCGCGTGTGAAGACGCGGGCGCTCGCGTGGCAAGCTTGAGCAGCGCGGCGATAGCGGCGGACGCGCAGGGCAGCGGCGCGCGCAGCGTCGACGATGAGCTCGCTGACATGGACAGCGCGATCGAAGACGCCGCCAACCAGATTGAGGTAGGTACACACGACAGCTGGTTAAGCTATACAAAACCCTGCAAATTTCACTTTTACTGCTACGACATAAGATGTATATATATAGGTGTGCATCAAAGCATGATGCACCCTATCTATTAATTACCAATATATCCTATTATTATCTGAGAACTCTAATGATAGTCAAATAAAGCCAATTTACTTTATACATTCTAAAATAAATTCTCATTTAACAGCAAATGCTCGCAGCAAGTCGCGCCGGGGACTCTGGTGTTAAGTTAGAGGTGAACGGCAAGATCCTAGATGCGTGCACCACTCTCATGGGCGCCGTGAAGATTCTCGTACAAGACGCGAGGAAACTACAGAACGAGCTCGGTGACCCTAAAAGCAGGCAGAAGATGTACAGGCGCAACCCGCAGTGGTCAGAGGGCTTGATCTCCGCTGCCAAGGCGGTTGTCTTCGCTGCCAAGTTGCTAGTGTGAGTGTTGTTTCTTTTTTATGTGGAATATGCGTTTCCATCAATAGCTCATGAGTTTTTAATGTTGTTCGATACATTTATTTTTTGAAGTCTCGTTGTTTAGCTATTTGGTTATTTTCTTCTGAACGTCATGAAATCTGCATTTCATCGTTGATTTTAAAGTAACATACTAGTAGGTATTTAATAATAAAATAATAATGGAATTATTTTTGGATTTTATCCAATCTATCTGTAAATAGCAATTGCCCTTGCGGGGCAAGCAGAGTGTACCGAGCGGCATAAGACGCGTTTCTTACACTGCTCGCACGCTTCTTTAATATTCATAGCTCTCTCTCTCTCTCTCGCCGGTTCCTAGGGCTCCCGACATCTCCTTCTTATTTTATTGTTGTATGTATAGACAGATTACTATAGCCGACAATGAGTATTTCGGTCGGCCAGATAACTCAGACAAATTTCATATAATATCTGAGGGATGTGTATGTGAAATTTATCAGTCAACACTTAAATCTGTAACACTAACCACCCTGTTTCGTATATTATGTCGATGAGACTCATGTCCCACCGTGTCGAAACGGACCATCCAACCTCACAGCTCTCTTGGGAGATTGAACGCAGCTGTCTGTCCAGGTTAGTCTAGACTAGGAGGTCAATGCCAGTACTGGGCAGGCCAGTTCTTCCAACTGCTTCTTGATTACTTGTGCCAATCATAGCTTCTGTACAACGACAAGCTTTATTTACAAAATGATGTCTTATAAAATAATTTTGATATTAAGTTCCCGTTTGTACTTGTCAGGTGTCGTATCGGTATTTTTTCTGGGTGTCATCACTGTCTCCGTTATTATTCTCACTAGTAAGGTGTTGGACCCGATTAATGCCGGCGCCAATTACAACCCACATGGCACCGACTGTGAATTTGTGCCATACAGCAGCCTCACAATTTTCGGACACAACATTCGATAAATATGAACAACGTACACAATTTTGTGCGCGAACGAAATTCTGAATGATTTTCTATCGGGCAACCGGCGTTTAGAAATCAAAATTTGTCGGAGTTAACAAGAAAATGGTGGCGAATTATCCTGAACAGCTTTAAACAGGACTAATTGAGTAAACAAAAACGTAGTAAGTTTTTGTTAGTTTTGTATGTTTATTTGCACGATATTTTTTTTTAATTCTAGCGGTTATAATGATTTATTTTGTTCCTTAAAAAATATCAACAATTAAAAATACACTAAAGCGTTCTATTTGTAATTGTGAAGACAGCGTATAGAAACTTCTCTTTTTCTGTCAGCTAGCAACCAAAATTTCAAACCGCTGTTCTTAGCTGTGTTACCCTTGATAATTCGACTATTGAAAATTATCATTTGTTTATATGTTGATGTTGGTATAGTTAATCTGTACAATATGTCTATCGGTGATGATAGTGCTAGTTGATGATGTATATTTATCACAGGACGTCTGCGGATGAGGCTGTGGGCGCGTCGGGCCGGGTGGAGGGTGTTTCGGCGGCAGCGCACGAAGTGGCAGGCAGCACGGCGCAGCTGGTGGCCGCGTCTCATGCTCGCGCGCCGCCAGCGTCGCCGGCGCTGGCACGACTCACGCAGGCGTCGCGCTCAGTGGCCGCCGCTACTGGCGCTGTTGTTGCCGCTGTTCGCGCCGGCTCTGCACTCGTCAATGAACAGGGTAAGTATTCTCACAGGCGTCTGCGTGCCTAACGCAGGCGTCTCATACCTCAGAGACGAGGTACTGAAATCCTATGTTTCACGAACATAATATTTGGCAGAGGCCCTCGACACGTCAGCGCTGACCCTGACGGCAACGCGCCGCTTAGAGATGGAAAGCAAAGTGCGCTCGCTGGAGCTGGAGAGCGCGCTCGATGCGGAGCGGGCCAAACTAGCCGCACTCAGGAAGAGACACTACCAGCTCGCGCAGCTCGAAGAGGTAATCATAGCGAGAGGATCGCATTAAGAAAATATTGTCATTTACAGCAGAATACGTTAACGGACTTATAGCGTTTTCCTATTTCCTAATTTATTAGGATTGGCGGAGTCCAATACCTAGACAACGTCTAATACTAATACTAAATAAAGTCCAATACTAATACTAAATAAAGTCCAATACTTAGGTCAGGTCACACGTCTTTTGAAGGAGGGTTTGCGGGTTTCCTCACGATGTTTTGCTTACCTTACCGCCTAATGAGAGATAATTACATACATGGACATAAAATCGAAATTATGAATTTAGTGGTAGGTACATGTCTCCACTGGGATTCGACCCTAAAACCTGTCGATTAATTTGTCGGTTCTTTATCCACTGAGTTACCACTGGTTCCATTCCAAGAATACGTTAATGATTGATGATTTATCTGAAACGTAATATTTGTTCAAAGTTTTATTTATTGATTACACTTATTTATTGATTGTTACTAAATTTACACATTGGCAGCAATAATTAAGCCAATTTGATCAGGAGAAACATACACACGCATAATGAACCAACATGATTTTATAATATAATATCAGCGTTATTTAACATCTAAGCCACATTTCGAAGAAAGAAACGCCAATAAATCACCTAAGAAAAAATTCTTCTAAATCGTATGAGCAGTTTCCGCGACACACGATGTATATATTTTTTTGTACAACATCGGAAGGCATACAATCACACGGTCCACCTGATGTAAAGTGGTTACCGTAGCTTATGAAAGCCGCAATCAGATGCTATGAA
Organism: Pyralis farinalis; assembly: GCA_947507595.1. Taxonomy (NCBI): domain Eukaryota; kingdom Metazoa; phylum Arthropoda; class Insecta; order Lepidoptera; family Pyralidae; genus Pyralis; species Pyralis farinalis. Next base: position 8,783,110 of record OX382272.1, on the reverse strand, counting down.
ACTTAGTGGTAACCCTGCTCACTAGCAGGAATACAACAATCCTCCAGGAAGTTGGTCTTTGAGCTCGGTTTTCTATGAAATGGAGGTCTCTGGAGTAGAGGTAGGGTGCACCAAAGCAGCCCGACAGGGACGTCTGCTTTGGTGTACCCTACCTCTCTTCTAAACACCCAGACCGAACCAAACAGACATGTTGATACACACAATTTTTTGTCCTGTGTGAAAACCGAACTCACGGTCCTCGATGTTAAAATAGAATTGCTAACTGGCTCCATCACCGGGCTCATCGAATACTAGAATTGCTCGTTTAAAATGTGTATATTTAGTACTAGGATACTTTAGTATAATGCAGATTCCTAATTCTTCTGCCTAACGTTATTCCGTTGCCTAAGCAATGAGCTTAGGCTAATGTAGTACATGCCACACAAACTAATGATGACAAACTAATAGAGAAACAGTCCACCGCGCTTCTTCTCCAATGTCGTGTTCTATCTCCCGCTTCGCGCTTCCGTTCTCTACACTTCTCATAACAAGATTGGGACCGGGGACCAAAGGTCAAAAGGTCGGTTTATCCACTGGGCTATCACTGCTCCATATGTGATGTAGATTCCTAATGTATGTTACATAATATATCTCTGTATTTTCATGTATATTTTTTGTGATATTTTGTTTCAGAATGGCGGCGGTATGACGAACGGCAAGGAGTGAAATTAAAATTATTGACAGTAGAATTATTGTGGTAGAATTACTGTTTTTGTAATGCCATTTAAACGAATCATTCTAAAATCTGCATTTTTACAACGAATTGTTCAGTGTATTCATTGAACGTACCAAATGAGAGAATCACTGTCTTCCCGGAGAGAAGGCTCAATGTAATAATTTTAGGGGTAAACTATGGGCAATTATAGCTACGGATAATGATTATAATAAGTCGTCCTTGAATTGAAGACAGCTCCAATAATATCGATTTCATTAATATACTGCAATGATTTGTCACTTTGCCTTTAATATATTGATAATATAGAAGCGAAAGAAGGAAAATCCTTTGAAATGTATTCTGTAACCCCCACGACTATTCTAGGTGATAATCACGGAAAATAAGCTTTAAGCAAAGACTAAGTAAGGGAGTGTGTTTGTACCTTTATGTATAGAAATATTTTATACGTTTTAAATATTTTGTTAAGTGTTTTATGTATGACAAATATATAGATTTATTAGAACGGGAATTGGTCAATTGGGTAATGATCAATCGCAAGTAAGCAATTTTTAATTACGGACCGTGAGGTTATTTAGTCCCGCTGAATCTATCTGAATATATTTGAAGTCGTTTAAATATAACATAATATTTTTTCTGTTCCGATTAGCAGATCGTTGTGATATAAACTGCTCATTGATTGCAGTTTTGCAAGAAAAATAGTTTAAAATGTAACGATATAAGTTCAATCTTACCTACTTCTGTGTATTAAATCTAAAGAAATAACCAATACTGATCGTAACCTAAGTAAAACTATACAAATAAAATTATATACATTATATACTGCAGTTGTATTATTATATTATAAAGAAAACCTATGGAGAATGACACCGATATTACGTAAAACCTCAATTTACCGCTACGGGTCGGCGGGTAACGTCCAACTTTTACTAACAGAACAGTGTCACGGCATTTATCGGCTTATTGGTCAGTAGGCTCGAATTTCTGATATACTTAAGGGCTAAAACACAACGTATTTGTGAACCTTGTGTGCTGTTATACGCATTGTGCTTTGTGCTTATGCCTAATATGTAATGTGACGTGCCTCGTGTTACAAGAGTACTCACGGCAGAGCTAGAGCGCATGGCTTTGTTTACAGTATCCGTCAAACATAACAAATCCCTGGGCTTCTTGCCGCGCCTTTGACGAGTGACATTGGTAATATACTTGAAATTTTTACAATTCAGGATAAAATTAGTTTTATGTGACAATTTCGTTAATATTTTGTAATATAAGAGCTAGTGAAATTATATAGTAATGAAAATAACTCAAATATAACACGTTTATGTACTTTTTGGAAGACGTGAATAAGTTCATCAAGAACACCTTGTAAAAATCACTATCGTTTTACGGGTGGTATTTAAACTGGGTTGAGAGACTGATGATCATCAAAATTATTAGGATACTTCTTGAAGTCCTAGAAAGCTGGAATTTGGTATGTAAATTAGTATTAGTACACAAAAAACAAAAGTTCTAAAACTTGGAACTCATTGAAAGTATGTATTTGGAAAAAGGTATTGTTTATCAGTTGTCCACTACCTATACGCATCGCTTAGTATGGTTGCCACGATGACGCCGTAATTTTCCCGAGAATATTTATTTATATTAGTATGTATGTATATCTTCACGCCAGGTTCCTTGCGGCAGAGGCAACCGAGCGCCATAAGACGCGGTCCTTACACACTTCACTCGTTTCTCTAACATTTATAGCTCTTTTCATGCACGTTCGCCGGTTCCTGGGGCTCCTGACATCACCTTCTGACAAAACACGACCAATTTAGTCATGGTAGTTAGTCTTGGTCTTCCTCGGTTCCTACATCCTTCCACTTTCGCATTGTACCTATATATCTGTTTCGTCATTCTTTCATACTACACTCTTTCTACATGTCGGAACCAACGGACATACGTTAACGTTGGGATTAGCACCGCGTTGTGTACAGCGAGCTGTACCTTTTGACTTAGATTTTGGCTGCCTAGAAGTTTAACCCACGCTCCATTCACACAATTCCCTGCACTCACTCGTCTCTCCACATCAGCGGTGTACCTTCCATCGCTGCTAAAAGCGCTTCCAAAGATATATTTATATTAGTAATATTTAGAAATCCCATTAATATTTCAAGGAAAGTTTGTATGTTTGTTATTTTTCACGCAAATACAGCTGAAGGGATTTGGAAGAAGTTAACATACAAATAAAGTTATTCAGAACACTTTTATCCCGTCCATAACGTGAAAAACACGCAATGCTCATTTCCCTTGAACCAAAGTGGTTTAGAACATAATTACTACACTACGTTGCTCAATTGTGGATTGGCAGAGGTCAGCATTTTTAAGCCGCCCGGAATCATATACTTAGTATATGCACATAGTCAATCAAACGAGGTTCTAGTAAAATAGATGTAGGGCAGATTGAAGCAGCCCCACTGGGCAAAAACCTTGACTCTTAAGAAGACCCGAGACGAATCGTAACCAACTTCTGAAGTTGCTACTGTGAGATTACGAGGAAGCTATGTTAGCACAGGGTTTGGCAACAAGGAAGCCATACTCTTTGTATTCTTAGCGACCATAGGTTATTATTAAACAGTGTTGCATTTTTAATATACAAAATTGATTTAGGTAATAATAGTAGTGCATGACCCTGAGCCGTTGTAGTACGGCTACTTGTACTTATATATTATAAATGTGAAAGTATGGATGTTTGTTCCGTTTTCACGCCTATTTGGATGAAATTTGGTAGGTAGATAATGTACTGGATTAACACATAGGCTACTTTTTATCCCGGTGATATGTTCCCGTGGGATAGTTTGGATATTTAGATCTTACAAAATATGGTTGTTTTATTTCGCTTTCACGTATAAACGGCTTTTTTTATTTTTTCCCCGGTGATTTGAAGTTGTTTTCATAGTAGAAAATAAGCTAACCGATTTAAATTTGCCCACGCTACAGCGAAGCGGAGCTTGTAGGATAGTTATTTTTGTAGATATTATTTGTGACGCATACAATTGATAAGTTAAAACATGTGTCACTTTTATTCCGGGCAAACGCTCGAATTCATAGCTCGAGTCCAAACGTTTTCAAACTAACATAGAGCGACGGATAGATGTTTTTTTAGTATGGAGAGCCCGACAGTAACATAGGCTACTTTTTACCGCGGCAAAATATCTTACTTCCACAGGAAAACTCTTCGTTACTGTTTGGGCGAAGCCGCGGGTATCTAGTAGCAACATAAAGACAAGTAAATATCTACTTTGACTTATACTAAGACGGCTCCAGGTCCAGCCGCGTGGATTACGGGCTCGACCGTTACCACTTAGGGATAATGTATAATATTAATATATATATATACAACCTTTTTAGATTTTGACAATGACATTTCATAGGATCTATATGTACAAAGACAATAAAAAGGTTGTATATATATATATATATATTAATATTATGTATATTTTTTTATATTATAAAAGTTTTGAAAGAATTTATATATACGGGATACATTTTTAGAACTATTGATCTGATTCTTAATCAGATCAATAGTTCTAAAAATGTATCCCCTCCTTACATCCAAGGAAACAAACAAGATTTTTACCTCTATAATGTTCTAGTGTAAAGTGTTAAGAACAGTAATAGTGCAGTGGATAAATAATCTGCCTATTAACTGAAGGGTCCGTGATTCTAATAATAAATGTTAACATGTATGACTAAATTCGTGTTTGCGAATTAATGTGGCGGAGAAAACGTCTTGAGGGGTAAATCGCACGTCCAAGAAATCATATGTCGAAAGGCGTGCGACCTTAACTAAGAAAGGTCTGGTTATCCCCTGGTTTGTGTGGGTCGGACGATAGTCGTTCCAGATCGAAATTAACATTTTCGCCAAATCCTTAGGCTTAGGTCAGCTCTAGTGTCATATTGTTATTAAAATGAAACACAAATAAATGCTTACACATATACCATTTTATTCGCCGCACAACTAATACAGCTAATAAATATAAACTAAAAAAGCATGGCAACACATTGATGACACGATATTTAAAACAAATGACTACTGGCGATCAATTCAAGGGTAACACAGTAGAGGGAAAATCATTGTTTAAATATAATGAGTCAGGTAAAATGCTACAATGTTGGAATGCTAGGTTATTCTTAACTTGTATACAAATCAATACTGCATCACAAACATATAACAAACAACACAATGAGAAAACAGTGTTTAAAATAGTAGCAGGCAGGCGGTACTTTACCACTTGTCTACCTATCATCACAAATTGATATTTTAATATCTATTTGTGCAAGATGTAATCTACTAAAACAGTAGTCATTACATACATAATAAATCTAATTAATATACAATATGTCAGGCGAACAACCTTCAAATATAGGCCGGCGAATCGTTGACGACATCATTTTAAAGTAAAGTTAATTTTGCAAGAAGCCATCATCACGCCGCGATCACAATCACCGTAAATGATAACCAAACTCTAATACGATGGAAAATCCTTCGAAAATTTAGCACCACTTGTTGGCTTCTCACTTTCGATAATAATACTCAATTTAATATGCAATAATTTACAGACGCTACCTTATCGGTCTAAACTAAACGAGTTTGACAAACTGAACTTCAGTCACACAGACACAAGGATAATTATAGCAAGTACGAGTACGCATATTATGTAAATTGACAAAGTTCCACTTATAGATCGTGTACGAGGTTGATCAGGTTGGCTACTGAGAAATACAGTATCTAAGTAGGTCGAATACGTAAGGTCTCACGCTTTGCTAATGCGAGGCTGAGATATAGGCTTTTTATATCTTCACGTTGCATTCTCATTGTAAACAGTAGCAACAGTCACTACATTGTTCCAAAAAATATAAATTCGTTTGTTTTATCGCTCGTTACCGAGATACCTTTAACATTCGCCAAAGTTCGACCCTGTAGTTTTCATTAGGGATCCATAGTGGTTTAAAACTCGGCATAATTCACTCAAATACCATGCAATTTTATTGAGCATTTCTGTATTACGTTATAATTTCATTCCTCTTTCTTCCGAACGTATGTACGTGTCAATGATTTAGTTATTTCAATACCAATATTGTCTCATAATGGTTTTAGTTCATTAATAGCTCTGCGCAATTTCGTTCTTACAAATGCAAAACGTCATGTCTAGTAATTATCAGATATATGTGTGGCTTAGTCTATACTAATTTTATATTCCGAATTCCGTACTTGTTCTTTTATTTTTGCGAAATATGAAGAACATAGAGCTATTAACGGTGTTGTGCTGTAGACAAACTTTCGAAGTGAAATCATTGGCATTGAGATGCCAAGTTAGGTTGACTGAATATAGTGATTCATTCCTACAGATTTTTACAATTTGCGCTCGAGGTGAATGCTAATATGCGTCATGTGAAACTTCAAATGTGAAAGTCTTTTAGCCTAAACAACGGATTTTAGAGGAAATTTGGCACAAATATTGGTATAATCTGGAATTACAAACACAGACTACTTTTTCGAACTCCATAAGGGGAGTTGTAAGTAACCACTTAAATACATACAGAGGAAAAGAAATTATCAATCGCATACAAGATACCCGCTCAGCATTTAGAACTAGTGAATTATACAGAAAACCAAACGGATCAAACTCCAATTACCCAGTTAATGAGTTGGTAACGTTCGTGAGAGCAGTGATTGTAGTATTAGAACTCTGATCAAAGTAATCAAAGACCCGCTTAAAAACGCGTGTAAGGGAACCGAGAAAGTACAACATGAGAATGAACCGTATAAGATGTTGTAGGTTGTAGATGATGTTCATGTCTGAGCAGGAGGCGGCGTTACAGCGGGGGCTCGTCCCACTTGAGGTGCTTCTCGGGGGTCAGGTGGACTATGCGGACGTGTACTGCTTGGTACTTCTCGAACTTCGGAGGGATTGGGCAGAGACGGTATATGACTTCGTCGCCTGGCAGCGGGACGTACTCGCCTTCGATGCTGTGGAAAGAAAGTTTCGGATTGAAAAATACTACAATTTCAGGAGGCAAACAAGCACACGATCTGGATGATGTCAAATCGTTACAGTATATTTTAATTCATATAGTATCGCTAGAGCTATAAGAACTATTAACTTTACAAATTCGCAGAAACACAACAACGTTGTTAAGCTGCAGCTTTCGTACTGCTGCACTTGCCCCGATCGCCGGCGATGAAGCTTTAAATATCTTCCCGGCTACAAGCAACCCTTGGTGGTGTTCAGCCAATAAAAACTAGAGTTACTAATGCAACTAGTCTGGCCATAAATACTAATACATACAAACTTTTCTTTTTTTCTTGCCTTTTACTTAGTTCTAGTTGCTAGTTATAGCGTATTTTAAAATACTTTATTGTAACTAATCTGACCATTGAACGGAGGATATTTACACATCTGCATGCAGTTTCAATACTGTGACTTACTAGTTACCTATTCAACACCACCTAGCTATATCGCATTCTAACAAATAAATATCTTTGTCTTTGGTCCTGCCAACCCCCAGATTGCACCACATGCAGGGAAGTCAGAAACGAAAGACATCAATCATGTCGAGTGTTTATACAAGAATATCCCAAAATCTATCTAATACGTTTAACTGTAATATGCCGCTCTCTTCCACTTTCATTGTTTATAGATACATTAACCTAAGGCCAATGGGGGCAGACAAATATTTGAGGTGTTAACATGAACACAGTTGTCATGGTTGTGAATGGACAAGTAAATAAAAAAACTGTCATATGTAAGAAGTGAAACCTACGTCGAGGATTTAAAATGAGTGTGGTCAAGTAAAGTAGGCTTCAAATTTTTAGTTTAATAATATATTTTCAAAATAATTACATGAGATCGTCGCAGCATATAACTTCTAAGTATTAATCAAATTATTATTAATATCGTTGGTTCGGAGATGTAGAAAGAATACAAGTTGAGAATGACGAAACAGCTATATACAATACGGAAGTGGAAGCATGTTGGAGCCGCGGAAGACCAAGGCTCACGTAGGAGCTTCCTGGTGACCTCACTCACAACCAGGAACACCTACCCGAACCAGGATCTACCCTCCAGGGAGTTGTTATGTGGCTGCGGTTTTTCTGGGGTTGGGTGAGGAGGGCTGTTTTGATGCGCCCTACCTCCCTTAAAAAAACCTAAACCAAGACATTCAGATAATATCTTCATGCACAAAAATGTTTGTATTTTGTGGGAATCCAACCCACGATCATTTATGTCAATGCAGAGTTATACTGTATATAATAAAAAATGATTACATCAAATAAATAAATAGTGTTTTATCAGAAGGTGATGTCAGGAGCCCCAGGAACCGGCGAGCGTGCATGAAAAGAGCTATGAATGTCACAGAAGCGAGTGAATTATGTAAGGACCGCATCTTATGGCGCTCGGTTCTCTCTGACTACCCCGCAAGGGACTTGGCGTGAAGATATACATACAAACATACATGATAATTTAATATTAAGGTGTATATTTTGGAGGAGCGATTAAAGGTATTTTAATGAATCTCAAGAAAAATCTAAAATATTCCTTATCGATTTTACTTATGAGGAGTAAATTAAAGAAAGAACACCCCAAGGCCTCGGCGCACGAGTCAACTCGCACTTGACCAATTTGTCGCATTCGCTAACAGGTGGACTGCGCGTTTTGTTTCCAAGTACGAGAAACGAGTACACCACTCGTGCGTATAATCGTTATTCCCAGCGGACTTAATTTATAGCCTACGTAGTTAACGTAAATATTTTATTGAACTAGGTATGTTGCTACTGCCATTCACTTGTATGTACATACTTGTACGTCCAGTGAATAACTATACACATATTTACTTTGCCTTTCCCTTGGAATAAATAAAATATTAACTTTCCGAAAAATACTTTTTTCTTATTTACCATCAAGCTACAGTTTCTTATGAACTACAAACAGCAAAGCAGTTTCTTATAAAAAACAATACATGTAAAATTAGAGTATCTGTGGATAGAGTAAGAAAAAGTACATAGTTAATAGATTCGGGCGTTACTTTGCGAAAGTCAAATTTACAGGCAATTTGATCTAAACTACTTTGTGTGCTTCCGCTCCCGATTAGTTCGTGCGAACTACTGCCGGCCGGCACCCACCTACTACCGTTAGCAGATGCATGCCGCCGCTACCATGGCTGCTCCGGTCGTCTCTGCGAGTGTTCGCCATCTGAAATATGAACCGCATGCACCCGCCACCGTTGCTGCCCTGGCTGCTCCGGTCGTCTCTGCGAGTGTTCGCCATCTGAAATGTGAACCGCATGCACCCGCCACCGTTGCTGCCCTGGCTGCTCCGGTCGTCTCCGCGACGTGTTTCGCCTCTCCACGAGGCATCCTCAGGCGCTGTAGATGTTAGTCGTTAGAATAACATGCTATGAATGACTCATCCATCGTATTGCCGTCCTTTATATAGAGAAGGTGGAGGGGGTGAAAGAGGTAAGTGAAAAGATATTGAATAGAGGGGAGTTGTTTACGTCAGTTTGTTTGTTCATAAGAGATATTAGAATTTATTTATTATTAGAGTTTAACGATTTCTAATTGTTCCCTAATATTCAGTATATATATATATACTATCACATTTAAAGTCTTACGTATAATAGATAAAGGACGACCGGAGCAGCCATGGCAGCGGCGGCATGCATCTACTAACGGTAGTAGGTGGGTGCCGGCCGGCAGTAGTTCGCGCTAATTAATCCGGAGCGGAAGCACACAAAGTAGCAAATTTCCAGAAAAAGCACAATATCTATGTGGGACAAAAGATGATGTAGTGACAAAATTTGAAAAGTGTATGCCGAGACGGTTTGGTCATTTAAAAAGAATTAATCACGAGAGAGTTACGAAAGAAGTGTATCGGGCAAGAGTAGACGTACACATATAGATTAAATTGGTGATGTCTTGAACAAAAGAGCCAAATCAAAAGCACCCAAAACCGAAGAGCATGCATGAAGAGGTTGATGAGTGTACTCGTAGAAGAAGCGAGGGAGGTATGTTTGGATCGGTGAACCAGGCGTTCCGTAGTCTCTGCCCAACCCAATGGAAAGCAGGCGTGATGATATGTATGTATGTAGGTATGTTGTATGTATAAGTAGAATTACTGTTGATGCGACACTAAGCTACGCCTGTCCTGTGGTGACATATTGCCTCGGAAAGTCATATTCGAAACGAATTTGGAAAGTTTTCTCTATACAATAAGTATGAAAACTTTTCCATTTCGATTCCAACGTGGTATTTCGAGGCAATGTAAATACGCTTACAGATATACATAGCCACTGAACATTTAGACGGAAGAAGGCGCAGGAGGGAAACTGAAATGCTAGTAATTCTCTACAAATTAAGAAAAAATTGTATTATGTCCACTTGAAATAAAACCAGTGTGGTAGGAATGACGCTCTTCAATCATTCAATACTACCATTGATATTAAACTGTCAAAAACTCAACTGTGCAACTCAAATATTAAATAATAAGATCATACGTTAATTTAGTCTGCTACACACATGTGTAAATGATACAACAACTTTGGAGGTCACATGCGTAGGAATAGGAAATTAATCACGTGCCGTGGCGCTAACCAAATATTATATAATTACAACGTAGCTGAACAACGAGTTATCTAAAACAAAGGTTCTCAAACATTGTAATTACTCGTATTATTTTGAAAATGCGTAAATCTCTGCGATTATACGAAAAACTCGCCATTTATTTTGATATATGGTGGTTCAGGCAATGGTCAAAACGAAAGGGGTGATTCTAATAACATTGTTTAGTAACATTTAGTAACATTTAACAACTTTTACTACTCTTTCCTAGCGTTATATCGGTTTATAGAACTTTATTTCTCATTAAGACAATTACGACGACGTTTCCTAATCCATTCGGATTGGCGGGGTCCGCCGCTAGCTAAGCCTAAGGATTTATTAATGTTTACACGGAGGGAGGTTAGTCTTTTTTCAACAGTCAGCGTCGCCTATGGGCATTTGCAACACCAGGGGTGTCACTCATGCGTTAGGTCACACGGCTACGAAATATAATATCTTGAACGTGCGTGTAGTTTCCTCGCGATGTTTTCCTGCACCGCCGAACAAGTACATAAATACGAAAACACGAATTTACTGTTACATTGTGCGGTGGCGTGAGCACACCAAGATTCGAACCGGGCACCAGTCGGTTAATAGGCCGGTTCTTAATCTACTGGGCCAGTGTAGAGTGCCGCCGCACACTATTGTACCGCGGACATTAGTTGGCGTGCCGCAGAAATATGGCCAGTTGGCCAGAATCAAAGTTAAGACGATAATACCTAAACATTGGTGAGTTATGCGAGCTTATTAACGGTTGCTCCAAATTTTGGTCCCTTATGCCCAGTTAAGACTCACGTTTCTTATTAAACATCCTTTATATTACATTAATAAATCAATTCATCATGTTTGATCAGCTGATTGCTCTTGTAGTATGTTTTATGTAGGTTTTGTTTATTACTTTTTGGCACTCAGCAAAAATCATCAGATTTCACGTTTTTCATCAATTACTATTTTATGCCTACCACTCACCATACAGTTTGAAGGCTCCATGTACTTTATTATACAATACATAAATAATTTACGTAAAAGTTACGTATTTATCGTGTCATTGAAAGGGTCTCTTTAGGAGAGGATTTTTGTACGTCGGTTACATATATGGTATTATACTCACATATACAAATAAAATATTTAATACAAATACTTGCTCGTATCTGCATCTAGAAATCATTGTGAAGAGGATTGAATTCCCGTTTTTGAATATTGTGACAAACAAGTATCAGTCAAGTTAATCTTTATTTTCATCGCAATTTCCCCCGAATTTGCCAACGTAGAAATTTCAAGAGCTCTTTAGTAATTCTAAATGACGTTTACCGTTAGTAAATAAGTTATGACACACACTAAGTAATTGTTAAGTTTTAGAAGATAAATTGAACTCATAATACACCAAATATGATAGATCATAATGAGTACATGACAAATTATTTGTAAAGTAATTAATGTTATTGACCGGGCGATATGGGCGTTACACAGTACATAAATGATTATGTCTTATTATTCAGTTAAAATAAACGTAAGACGACGTAAGTATTGTAATTATTTTAATGTGAATTAATTGAGGTATAGGGCATTTTGCTCTGAAAAGTACCTGTTCCGAATTAACAAATTGCGTCTTTTGCCACTTGTTTACTTCTAAATTCTATTGTGTAGAGTATTTTTTAAACGTTTTGTTCTCACAATAATTTAAATTGCAGTCGTTTTGTAACGGGGATATTTTGCTTTTTTAATGCAGTACCTTTTAAATGGACGACGGTTAGCTCTCATGCCGTTTTACGGATATAATTTATTCAATGAGCACAATTTGCTCTGAAACATAACACACCTGCTCTGAATTGGAAGAAACCTTCAATTTCAGATACCATAGGCTAGAGAATCTTTGTCTAATGACCTATCGATTGCCATAATGGCTAAACAAAAGTACAACCAGTCCTGTATGTTTTTTACGTGTCACAAATAAGAATATATATTCAAAACTAGCAGACACAGATTATGTTCTTCCCGAAGAAAAACGGGCTCTCTGAACTCGACATCGCACACCAACCTAAGCAGCGACACCGATTGGGTTCAATTGTGAATCTAAACAACCATCCAGATACCCACTGTAACACGCACGAAAAATTTCATCAAAATCGATCATCCGTTTAGTAGTTCAAAACCACGTACAGAATTAATTAATTTTGTTGTTACCTTTCATTATCTAGCACATTTTTTCGCTATTTTCTCTTAATTTCCATATTAAAGGGTTCATATCAAACAAGCAGAAAATAAAAAAAAAATATCTCTAAAGCTGTAAGAGCGAAACAGAACAGTCTGGAAATTACAGATTTAACCAGGAATAGATGAATTGGGCAATGAATGTTAAAAACGCATTTGCGATTTTTTTACTTAATTACCTAATTTAAGATATTTTTTCATACAGAATCCTAGTTCCAAATTTGTATTATTTTACAATTATGTATGTAGCGAGAAAATTTTGTACATTGCCCCAAACTGTTTCTTTTTATGTGCTGTACCGTAGGTAATATAAGTCGATGGCTGTCGCGGTTGTGGTTTGAACCTAGATACGAGGATGCGGGTTTAATCGATATGTGCCCAATGCGCCAGGGTAGTATGCTTCTATGCCCATTGCGTTGTATAAAAAATATATGACCGTTCATAAAAATATTTTTATTGTGCGCGATGCCACCTCTGCTGTTAACACAGCAACTCCTTAGAAGCTTACTGGTGACCTCACTCACACGCAGGAACAACAACCTCCCAGAGAGTTGGTTTTTGCCTACGGTTTTCTGTGGAGGTACTTACCAGACAGGCTGCTGTGATGCGCCCTACCTCACTTGGCACTACATGGTCCAATTAATAATGAATGGGTGTTACATATTAATATCTGTAGCTATACATGTCAGCATGCTATCATCAGTAGTCAACTAAACTGAGAGAAAAAACATATTGAGAAGTACATAGTGGGTAAAATACTGTTTTTATAATATTGTATCACTTCTTATCACATTATAACGTCATTAATATGATCCATACTTTCTAATTACTGTCTTTTAAATTCGCAACACCCGAAACGAAAAGTCATAGATAGCCGACTAGAATAAATTTAACTTGTTATGAATTAATAAAGGGGTTACTAAGGAAAATTCGTTGAATTATACATTTGGAAACTGATGATCAAAAGATACAGGTTATTTCGTGTAACAGCCGAAATAGATACTCATTTGTAATTTCAGTATTGGACTCATATTTTAATAATGAGAGATTAGGTCAAGAAAACAGTAACGATGAGCAGAGGTGTATAAGATACCACATCAACATCACCATCTGGAATTCGAGTTACAAGATACGTTTGAATAAAGTATTTGAGATACTTTTGGATATTATATTTAAAATACTGGACACAAAATACATCCATTTATCTATCTATAACTTCTGGCGAAGTCCCTTGCGATGTAGCGAAACCGAGCGCCATATGACTCATGATATACCATATACTGAAGTTACACTATTACCGGTTCCTAGGGTGTACGTTACTCCAGCAGGAAAGTGTCTCCTAGAATGATATGAGTGGAACATATAATTAGTGCGTAGTCTGGTGTAATGTGCGACGCATGAAAAAATTGTGCGTGTAGTCGTTTTGGAAAAAACCGATTGCTGCTGGAATAACATTGTTCCAGCAGGAAAATTCTAAATGAATGATTGGAGAGAATAATGTTGTACATAGGCAGAGAGCTTATATTTGTGCAATAATATGCCCTGAAAATATAATTTGTGCATCTTCAAGTTTTCGAGATATTGCATTTCCTGCTGGAGTTACGTTTTGCAGAAACGTGAATCTTTCAAACCATTATATGTGCGCCTGTAGAATTCACAAGTACCTCTTGATTTGTGCATATTTGTGACAGAATTACATATAAGAAAATATTTATAATTTTCAAGTAATCACGCTTTTACGAAAACCGGAAAAAAATTCGCAGCGCCTATATGAGAAGACGTATAAGTTCACTGAAAAGTGTATTCGCTCTTTCTTGACACTTATAATAACCATAAAAATTTTCAAAAGTGTACATACATGCGTTATTGAATAATATAACTAAAACTCAAAATGGCGGTGTCATAACTTTGATGTCAACATACAAGAAACCGGCTCAACCCGAGATGTGCAAACCCGAGGGTGTAAACCAAAAATTTGTGTGTTTAGTCAAATAAATACTCGGTTCTCTCTGCCTACCCCGCAAGGGACTTGGCGTCAAGATATACATACATATATATACATACATTAGTCAAATAATATAATGAAAATTATCAGCTTGGAATGTTTTGCTTATAAGCGGATATAAACAAAAACCAAAACATGGAAACAACGGCTGGTTATCCGACCAATTTCGAATGACTACAAAAAAGCTACAGATTCATACATATCGATGACCATCTTTTTTGAACCTAAGTTGTTTTCGGTATCACATTCAAACGTTCTGTTTGCTCACACGGACAGCACGGAGCAGGTCAACCCCATATCTGGGCAAAATATTCCGGAGTTTCTTTCGCATGACCCTATCAAATGTTTTCTCAACGTCCATAAAACCGCAGAAAATCTTCTGGTTCAAAAGATGCTTCTCTACGATGTTGCAAAGTGAAAAACTTGATCGGATCCACAATCAATTGATCAATTTATTCATGAACAATTTTAGAATTGTGTTTGAATGTCACCAGGATAATAATAGAAATAATATAAACATTGCTAACAAATCCATGAACATACAATAAGAAATTAATAAAGGTACAATAATCAAAGCAATAAATAAAAATAAAATTGAACAGAAAAGAAACACTAATTAACCACAAAAAATTGTCAAATTATTGCAATTATTATTAAAAATTTCTTTGTAGCAGCCGTAATTTCAATCTTAATTTTAATATATGAATGCTGCTTATGACTTTCAACTCGGCAGGCTACTTGTTATATGTTTTTACACCTGGAAAACGCGTACTATGCAGAACTACGTCAAAGCAGGGTTGTATATTTGTTAAATTTTTCTTCTAGTACCCTCACGCAATAATCTGTCTTCCTCTGTTTCGGTCTTAAACAGTTATTTTTTAAGATCCGTGAGCAATATGAGTACATAAAGACTCGGAACAGTAAGAATTTCAAGTTTAAGGAAATATGGTCTGCACGATTCCCAAGGTGGTATTCCTACCATTGCACTTTTTTGAATTCCGAATGCTCTGTTCACATATATTTATAGCCGTTTCCCCAGCATTTTTTTTTGCTTCGTCCTTAGAACACTTAACCATATCCCTGGAATCCATGCAATTTATATTGTGTTTGCAAAATAAATTAGGTCTTTTCCGACCTTTAACCCTTCGAAACCCGGGTGGTCGAATACGACGGCGAAATGTATGGGAAAACGTATATAACAGGTTCTGACTGCTCAAAGCCACAATTCAAGCATAATTATTTAGAGCCACCATTTCAATGTGTCTAAGGTCCACCGGAAAGTGCCGGGGGCATTGCAAGTGCCATAGAGCAAATCTTTTTTTAAATCAAGTGTCTTTATTCCGAGGACAAAGGGTTTTAGCTCATGCAGCCTAAATCTCGAAACTTCATGGACTAAAAAAATACTCGTCACAATATAAAATCTGTTATGGATTTTTGAGAAGTACTAGAACAACCACTCAGATGTTCCTTTCATATACACGCATATATAATTTATGCACTCAGTGCCTATAGCAAGATTGGTCAAATATAGTTGGCACCTTATTTACTAAACTGCAAGCCTTACTTTTTAATTACTATGTTGAATCGGTACAATGCCAAATTATATTATAATTATACTATTTGTACCACATTTTTATCATATGTAATATGCAGTTTTGTATTGCCAGGATATTACATGAAAATTAGCATTATTTTTCTACAGGTTGACAGACTTGTTTTATTAGCCGTAAAATTAAGGGAATTATGTAGGTATGGCAACATCAAATGAAGTAACTAATGACAAGCTCGGAGATTGTTTCTATTAAAATGGACCTCTTCGATTCGCATTTTTTGAATGAATATCCCAGTTTGTGCAAAAGTCCTCTTAAAAACGTCAATCCACAATCTAAAATGTTTTCATCTTTTAATACAGCATTTAGTTTCCGAAGACTTGGAATTACTTCGTAAATTGTGTAAAACTAGTGTATTTTCCTCCTTATCACTCCCAAGTCAAAATCGTCAACATTTATTTTCTTTTTCATTTCTTTTGGTCTGCGTGGAGATGTTAATTTAAGTTCTCCCGTATTTTGCAGTGAAGTTTTACCTTCTGAAACCATTCTTCTTACACTGCGTTCTGATATCCCTGTAGCTTTTACTACTATTTATTTATGTTAGCGTCACGTTTTATATTCTAAACTATCAATATCCGTTTTCCGTTTAGTAAAAAACAAATGCACTTTAAGAATCATTTTTTTCTCTTGACTATGCATCAGCGGACTCATCTTGGGATTTCTAACCCATGTGCGTCTTGAGTAAACAGGCCGGAACGTTTAAAGAGTGTTAACGCCGTGGAGTTAGACGGCGTACTGAGCAAAGACATAAAGCCACCCCACTCCTCCGTCTCGCCGCGCACATACCTCACGCACGGCCAAAGACTTCCGCGCGGACTATAGTCTCTATGTAGGATAATGCTTTTTGTTGTAATGCTTTGTGTGTAAATGTTGAAGTGGTATATAAAATATGTAATAGGTAATCAAAGGAACGCATATATTTAGTAAATTATAAAGTAAAATTTTATGTGCAAAGCTTTTCATTTGCATTAGAAACAAATTTTATAGAAATAGTGTTTATTTCCGTAAACAATAAGTATTGTGAATGTCTGAATCCAACAATGAGTTAGATACCAAGAATCAGAAGCGAAATAAACTTTATAACATATGTACAGGAAATGAATTTTAAATGGCAGGTTTATTTCATCCATCACATCACAAAAGGAAACATGAAATGGACAGTAAAGATTAGTGAAGTTACTGCTTACTGAACGACCGAGTTTTATTTACACCAATTAAAAACGCTGATTAAACAGAAATTAGGTCAGTAATAATTAACATATTTAAAATGAATATAAAGTTTTTCTTAGCATTTAGCAGTATAAAATTGAATTACTATTACATTTATGGAATACCTATGTACATTACTTACTCAGAGATATGGACAAAAATATCTTCGCCGACTTTTTCTGGGGTTACAAAGCCATGGCCCTTCTCCCGGCAAAACGACTTAATTTTACCACTTTCCAACGGATTCACTAAAGCTCTTTCGGATCTAAAATGAAGCATAGACAAATAATCAATAAAGTTCATCTCACTGCAAGTACTAAATTATGTTTGTATAATATAAACAAAACGAGTAACATACGTTGACGCAGTTCGATTTCGTCGCGTTATTATGGGACTTGGAAGTTGTAAATGGGAATTCGTTTTATTAGGCGAATCATCGCTGTTGAAGCCGTAATCATTAGACATAATCAAAGTAACACAATAAGTATTGAAAATACGAAATTGATTCAAAGGTAGATGTAAAAGAAAGTTGACAAGAGAAGGAAAATAAAATGTCAGTTCTTGACAATGTATAACAACGAGAACAGCGAATATGAATGAAGTAGAAGTTCTGAATAGGGATGTAAATAATAATCGATTTTCATGGTAATCGATAATTTGTCTCCTATTAAAATTTATATAATCGATTTCTTTCTAATAATAATCGATTTTTAATAAACCTATACACCGTGAATTTTTATCTCGTAAGGAGAATTGCAGGACATATAGGGTGATTGAATTTGAAACATTGTTTATCAACAGATTTACAATATAATAAAATTTGTGGATTTTGAAATTTACCACAAAAATCAGTAAAAAATAGTTGCCCTACTTTGATGTATGACTGTCTGCAGCACCCAGACACGTCGCGAGATCGCGACAAAGTTCATTCCCTCTCAGCTGAGTCCCGCCGTACACACGACACCCAGGTGGCCGGTGGCGGCCCCCACCCGGCTGCGCCCCGTTCGCTTCTCAATCTGGCATAGTTACATTCATATGCTAATGAATACTTGCAATGCAATAAGTATCGTTCGGGCGTTATCACCCCCATTACTAACGCAGAAACTCTTCTGGAGTTCGTTTTTTTTTATAATAACATGCTACGAATCAATGATTCGTAGCATGTTATTCTAACGACTAACATCTACAGCGCCTGAGGATGCCTCATGGAGAGGCGAAACACGTGTCGCAGAGACGACCGGAGCAGCCAGAGCAGCAACGGTTGCGGGTGCATGCGGTTCACATTTCAGATAGCGAACACTCGTAGAGACGACCGCAGCAGCAGAGGCAGAGACGACCGGAGCAGCAATGGCAGCGGCAGCATGCTTCTACTAACGGTAGTGGGTGGGTGCCGGCCGGTAGTAGTTCGCACGAACTAATCGAGATCGGAAGCACACACAGTAGTGTAGATCAAATTGCCTGAATATCAACGTGACTGTCGTCCAGTCGTCGGACTGGAATAAGAGAGGCAAGATGCACAAAGCAGCCCGGTGGGTAAGTCTACCTCCATCTATCTGTGGTATATAAACTGCAGCTAAATAACAACTCCCAGGAGGGTTGTTACGATCCTGCGTGTAAGTGACCAGTGAAATGCTAAGGAGTTGCTGCGTTAGCACCAGAACTAGCAGCGTGCGAAAAATATATCCGAAATTGCAAGAGTTAATAGGCTACCTTCAGTAACCACTTTACATCGGGTGGGCCGTATGCTTGTATGCCTCCCGACCTTGTATAAAAAGAAACCGAACGCGTCGATGGACAGGCACCGATCGACGCTTATCACACACCGACGACGCCATGGAACCACATACAATTAACCACTACGTTGCCAACTATTAGTGGTAGATATATAAATAATCATACAGTTTTTCGAATAATAGATAAAGTCGATTTTCCATAAAAATAGATTATTTCTCGTAAAATCGATTTTTCACTAATCGATTTATATTGAAAGAAAAAATAGATTTTTAATTAATTAATTTTTTCACTACATGCACATCCCTAGTTCGGAATTATGATACAGTGTTGCTAGCACCCAATAAGTGAAAATTGCACCAGACTTTGTAAAAAGTAACAATTCAATAGAAAAAATAAGAAAATTAAAAGAAAGTACTGAAAATTTTGAGCTGCTTTGGTAATTATGTGATTAACAAAGCAGCTCAAAATTTTCTGTATTTAAGTTCCAAATGTACACGTACATACTACACGTATACTACACACAATTACATATAAAATATTAATTTCAATTTCATTATCTCCAACTTATGTAATAAACATCAAAAATTATGTTTGGCAGGGGGTTACGCATGGACTGCGCCAGCTATAGGGCCATCAGTTTGATCAGCTTAGCAGCAAAAGTATATGGAAAGGTGATTGAAAGGAGAATGAGGGTGAAATTCGATGAAATGCTGTGGGACGCACAAGAAGGGTTCCGAAATGGAGGGGGATGTACGGATCAAGTTTTCTCGCTCCGCAGTATCGTGGAGAAGCATCTGGCCATAGACCAGGTTTTCTGCGGTTTTGTGGATCTTGAGAAAGCATTTGATAGGGTTGTGTGAAAGGAACTGAGGGACACATTGCCGAGATATGGGATTGACGGTTCACTGCTCCGTGCTGTGCTGTCCACTTACAAGGATTGCTCAGCATGTGTGCGGATAGATGGTGCCATATCGCACTGGTTTGATGTCAAAATTGGTGTCAAACAGGGTTGCATGCTATCTGCTAGGCTGTTTATCCTGTATCTCGATAGTCTGCAGAGAATAAGGTCATCGAATGTGGGATTAGCATGGGTGACCTAGTGGTGAACTGTCTGCTGTATGCAGACGATGCCGTGCTATTAGCAGATACATCATCTGAACTGCAAACACTGGTCACAATGATGAAAGACGAATGTATGGAGAAAGGCTCACTACTGAATGCGAAGAAAACAAAAATAATGGTATATGAAAGAGAACAATCCAGAACTAATGTAAGGATTACGGTTGATGATGAAGTGTTGGAACAAGTGGATGAGATTGTATATCTTGGATGCGCTTTCAGCAGGGATGGAAGGTACACCGCAGATGTGGAAAGACGAGTGAGTGCTGGGAATAGTGTGAATGGAGCGTTGGGAAAACTTCTTAGCAGTAAAAACCTGAGCCATAAGGCACAACTCGCTATACACAATGCAATGCTGGTCCCAAGTTGATTCATTCTCACTCATTTGGCCTGTTCGTTGTTTGGTATTACAACTATTAGCAACACTTGCTTGACATATGGCGAAAAGTAACTTTCATACACTGCGTCCATTTTATTAAGTTACTTTTGACAGATCATTCTGTCTCTTTCGGATTTGAGAGATACGCAACACTTGATAGAATAGACGGTGAAAAGTCTCCATCTACGCTTGATAGTTACCTGTCCCTTTCTGAACCGTTAAAAGTTAATTATAAGATGGACAGTGTATAGTCTGTTATTTTTCTGCTAGTATGAGAATAAGAAAACGAGTTTACTCGATTTTAGTTTTAGAGTTCAAACTCCATTCATTCTTGCTGTTTTTGCCAAAATAATAGCTATTATAGGTAGTTACTTACTTTGAAGAAAGAGGGGGAAATTATATTAGTAATTTCAACAAAAGGACCAGCCTTGTATTGTACTAAAATGCCGAACTGTGCAATTATTTCATGCAAAAAGAGGTCGGAACACTTCTAGTTTGCAAAAGATGAACTTACCTTTCATATGTAAGTTATTCGTTTTATTAATTATTCCTTTATTTATATAAAAGGAATAAAAATGGCATGATAACGATTAATACATGAGAAATCGATTCAATAATCGTACTGATGCAATCGAATCATATTCGTGACTACTCCATGCAATTTTTAACCGTAGGTATAACATAGTATAATAATACGGCAAAATTAAATACTCGTTACAATATTCTCGAGACTAGTGGTCACTTGACCAAGCTCACAACTTCACAACGAGACTACAACTAGAATGATTTTGCAATTATACGTTTAATTTTATGAGAATATAAATGCTAATATTACCTGGCAAAACAATACTCTTTATTTATATATATACAACTACATAAACATTCATTTTAGATTTTGAGGGAAACATTTAGGGAATTCTTCGAGGCTAATTGGAATGATATGCAACTAGGTATATTTTAATTGCATATCATTTATAGGCTTTAAAATTTTATATTTTCTGGCAGACAAATACGCCAATATATGCAATTTTTTTGAAAAGGGATGCGGTATTGCTAGATGGTAAATATCAATAGCGACAACAAAAATTGATTGATTTATTCAGTGGTTACAGTACCTACCACATACGTTTGTTTATGTTTTTGTTTTACCATATGAAATATAATAAACACGACTCATTTCTTAACACAAATGTAACCCAGCTTCAAAAAATTCTTCGAGATCGAACATAAGCGGTTTCCATCAACTTTACAATCAACGATAAGCTCATCTGAACGTGGTACACCATGCAATTAGTAAACCAGGCTCCAGTAATATAAAGGTTGGACACGTACACGGACACTTTTAATAAGCAGTCCTTCTTCTTCTTAACGTTATCACGTTTCCTAATCCATTGGGATCGGCGAGTTCTACTACCTAAGCCTAAGGATTTTTCACATGGAGCGACTTTCGTCAGATCTCCACGATCTCAGGTTAGGTCACACGTTTTAAGAAATACAATTTTGTGGACGTGCGGGTTTCCTCACGATGTTTTCCTTCACCGCCGAGCATGTGATAATTGCAAATATATACATAAATTTAAAATCACGAATTTAGTGATACATGCCAGGATTCGAACCGGGTACCAGTTGGTCAATATGGCGATTCATTATTCACTGGGCTAGCACTGGTTCTGGTTATCAAAAGTAGAACGCAGATTTCTCTTAATAAGCAGGCCGACTTCACATCATGACATTACAGAAGACCGCACTTCTTGAATCAATGAAGTTTCTAGAAAACTACCGCGCGCGCTTCCCCAACTTGTTGTTACAAACTTCCGTCCCTTTTCACGAAATCACCCCCACAGATTTCACGAAAGCGAGAGGAAAAATGTTACACATCAAAAAATCAATTCTGAAAATTCGAAGTATTCAAACGAGAAGTTTAAGTTTTTTTTTACTTTTGTTTGTGTTCGATCACATAAATGCGATATTTCCTTCGTAGAAATTCATTATTATAATCAAGACTGAAGAGTGTACCAGTGGGAGTATTCTAGAAACTCGAGATAGATAGCCCATCCATAGACAGGCTGCGGCCGACGTTGCTTAACCTGCGTGTTCGGTTAGAATGACATGCGCAACGACGCCATCGAGCTCTCCAGAGTCAAGAGTACCTATACAGTGAGAACTGTTGGTGTGTCAACCGCTCAGAGAGTGCTCCAATGCCTTTATGATGGCGCATCCACACATGCCGCCGGCTTTCAGGCTGGTTTGCCGCTGAATTTGCCGCCGGCTTTACGGGCGGCCTGTGCGCCTTACTGCACCGCCCGCAACCAAATGCCGCGCGTGCCGCAGGTAAAAATGCGCGTGCCGGCGGCCTATTTATGGTACTTTATTGAAAATAAAGTACTTAAATGAGAAGGAACCAGAACGAATGTAAGATTACAGTTGATGATGAAGGTTGCAACAAGTGGATGAGATTGTACGTCTATATAGATTATTTATATATCTTACATCCGCTTTCAGCAGGGATGGAAGCCACACCGCTGAAGCAGAAAAACGAATGAATCAAGCGGCGTACCTCCCGCGCGCTGGTAGAAAGTGTTAACTCATTTTGTTGTGATCTCATTAGTTGGTTCCCTAGTAAAAGTTATTATTCCTGATGAGTACATTTGACTCCTTTCGCATTGTAGGTGCACCTGGAATGTTATACTATGTGTGTGTCCGTCAGGGCCGGGCAGTAAGTCTGAAGGAAAATACGAGGAAATCCGCAAGTCAAGAAACTATTTTTTTCGAAACATGTATGACCTAACCTAAGAATGTTGGTTTCCCTCTGGGTTGTGGAGATCTATATAATAATCCTTAGGCTTAGGTAGCAGACCCCGCCAATCCTAATGAATTAGGAAAGGGGATAACGCTAACAAGAGATATAAATAAACTATACCTAGTATTTAGTTTTTCTTCTACAATGACCGCTTTTTAATCGGCGATTACAGCGATGACATAGCTTATCTTCAAGAAACAAGCAAATGGTCCACTTGAAGGTAAAGTGGTTACCGTAGCCTACTTACGCTACAGGAAGTATCGCTCGCTCGTTGTCACTCCTGCCGCTAACAAAGCAACTCCTTGGGAGCTTACTGGTAACCTCACTTACTTGCAGGAGTTCACAGGCAGCAGACACCGTAGGAGTTGTTGTATGACTATGTATTTCTGTGAGGTGGAACTTCCCCAGTATGGCTGGTTTAATGCGCCTTACTTCTCTTAAAAACACCCAGACTAATACAAACAAACATGGTCATAAGCACAAATGATTGTCCTGTGTGGGAATCGAACCCACGGGCCTTGGTGTCAAAGTAGCCATTGATAACCGCTTGATCACCGAGCTCGTCATTGTTATTGCGTGGGTCATAAGAACGGTGCAAAGGTCAAACAGTATAGCTTGAGGTGCCGCTGTGTGTACATACCTATCGAAGGTATTTCATTCCGAGTTAGATTGTCCAGATGCACAAGTTGTCGGTGTTCACTAGGATACGACCAAACCTAACCAATCAGTGGGGAATCGTCAAATATTCATAACAGTTTTTCAAGATTAAAATTTATTCGTATTTTACTAATTAATCTCAGCCAAAATAATAATACCTATTTTACACTATACATCTATATAACAGTAAAATTAATCACAACAATTCACGCCATGCAAATAGGTAAAGCACCTAACGTTTAATGGGTTAATACAGTTGTAATATTAGCGTGTAATTACAATAAGGTTGCCCTATATCACAACTTTAATTTAGTATTCGATTCCGTTATTAAATTCTGGACATAATCTTGGTTCTGGTGGCAATGTGGTTGAAATTTTAGGTATTGGAATACCTTCCCAGTCACCCTGAAATTGAAGAAAAATATAATTAAATTAAGAAACCAACACCAGATGGCCTAAGAGTTTTCCAAGTTCAGTACGAGAGCCCAAATTAGATGAACTTATTGTTTATTGACGAGTTCTTATTTTCAACTGTGACTTCCATAGTCATACCGGCTTAATGGTCATTATAATTATACTTTACAAATTTTTATTATATTATATTTTTTAAGGTTTTTAGTTTTAGGTTCATAATCAATATGTTTAGTATACATTTAGATGACGCTGTAGGTAATTTAATTTATATATTTAAATCTTATTGTATCTTAATCATTTTTCATGTAACTTTACAAATGGTCATCCCCAGTCTTCGATTCTTATACCCCAAATTATTTTTTTATAACTGTAACTTCAGGGAAATAATATAAGAAGACCGAGACTAACCTACCATGACCAAATTGGTCGTGTTTTATCAGAAGGTGATGTTAGGAGCCCCAGGAACTGGCGAGTGTGCATGAAAAGAGCGATGAATGTTAAAGACAAGCGAATGAAGTATGTAAGGACCGCGTCTTGTGGCGCTCGGTTTTCTCTGCCTACCCCGCAAGGGACCTGGCGTGAAGATATACATACAGACATCAGGGGAATATGAGTGGCGAGATACGGCGCGAATATTGAATATATAGGTGTTATATTGGCGAGTCCTTAATAACCAAGTTTCGTAAATATACCACAACATAGATGAAATCTTCAAACTGCCTCATCACACCAGCTACATTATATTATTATAACTCAACTTGTTATGATCCACGATGATACAACAATTCGTTCGAGAATCGATGACCTCGTTGAAAGTGTGACTGACACGAAAGCAGAAACTTAGCCGAAAAACAAGCGTCTCAGCGTCTCTCCTGTTGCAATTCGGCGCCTTAGAATTAATTACATATGCTGCTAATCAAGGTCTAAAAGGAAGCTCATTTTTTGTTATTGCAGCTATAACAATTATGGCCCCAAACATTATTATTTCATAATTTTTTTATCATATAGGTAGACCTAATAAATCCGTGTTAAAATCTAATCATCACGTACATTGGGTGGACAACGTAAAATACGTAATAAATCGCGTACCTGAAAACGGTTTCCATCCGATTTATTACACTGCATGGATATTGGCGACTCGGTGTACAGAGCATTTAGCGCTTTTGCTCTCAATGGTGTCCAGGGATGTATAGACAAATAATTAGCCCGAGGAAGTGATTTATAAGAAATCGACATATTATCCCATCTGAAAAATGTCTGCGGTATAATTATGTGATTACTTTTAATTTTTCATGTAATCGTATAAATGGAACACATACCGCTGTTCAAATTTAAAATAGTTTTCTAATGCCTTATTGGAGACGGCACTTTTACAAACTTCCAGATCGGTGGCAGGATAATAATGAAGGTAGTTTACACACATCTCGTCAGTGATCGCATGCCCGCCAATTGTAGCATTTACTTTACCTACGGTGTTATATAGGCAAGTCGTTTCCAGAAAATCACCCTAAAAGAAATGAATGTTGTGTATTAAATAACTATTTGAGATTAACAGCCATTGGCAATCATGTCATGTATGTGTCAATGTAGAGCACAACGGGTGCACCTCACATAATATTAATAACTAGTAACCTACGCTGTCTGCGCAAGGGTGTTTTCGTACATTACCAAACTTCACAGGATTACCTACCCGCTGGCTTGATTACAAGTTTCCTTGAATATAACAAAATCGGTCCAGCCGTTTTGGAGTCCACAGGGATAATACATACACACATCTAATTTTATATATAAGGTGGCATCGTGTGAGTGATACTTAATGTATTGCAAGCGTTCATAGGCTCACGGTAACCGCTTTACATCAGGTGGCCCGTATGCTTGTATGCCTCTCGACGTTGTAAACAAAAAAAACATACAAAACTATGGCTGCTTCTAATCCTCATTGTTACAAGAACCAATCATATATATTTTTTTCTTTCCCTCTCTAGTTTTAATTGTTCATATTAGTCTCTACGCAATTATTTTCTGGATATAGATATTAATTAATTACTCGTTCTCGCAATGATCACTGCAATCGACCAAAGTATTAAGACAGTTGCGTTGTACAAAAATACATACATTCCCGGCCTTACCCATTAGACTATTGCAAACTTGTTACAAAGATTATTACCGGAAACACATGTACGGGTCTATGCAAAATTCTTATTTCTTGAAAATGAGTCGAATAATGCATATCTTTATTTAAAAACGGCAATTCTACTCCCTGCCTTGAGTGACGTGTCCAGACAGCCGCGCCAGTTAAGTGAGTGTGCAATTGGCTCGCAAATACCACAATCCCATTTTCTGGTAAACCCTGAAAGCATGTACAATGCATTAGCAGGTAATGATTATCAACCCGGAGATAATAATTATAATTCATGGATATTAATAATGTTTATTACCACTCCAGTGCATTGAGGTATACAGTATCCAGATAGCGGGAATGCTTTTTGGCCCCCAGGAATGGCCATTTTGTCTGTATATTCCAAACCAAGTTCCATTATTGCTGCATCGTATCGGCGTTTGTTAGATGTTATATAGACAATAAAACCAGAACTGTCGATCCAATCTGTAACGTAATAAATACCGAATTGCTAACAGGACAACGTGTAGGACATCTACAGTAAAACACCAAAATCATTTTAATACCTTTCTTCATTTCCGGATTATTATAGTGCACTTCTAACATAACATACTTATTTTTAGTAGGTCCACCAAGTGGAAGTCCGGCTTCTTGTGGATATGTAAAAGGAGGTGCTCCCATAGCCCAAGCCGATTTAACCTTCAATTTTAAAAAAAGGTTAATGGAAATATTTGAAATATATATATTGGTTAAAAAAAGATCATACCTTCGAACAAGTTTTTGTTATTTCAGGCCTGTCACTGGCGAAGCAGCTGCCTTCGTACAGAGGAATATCTTTATCTGAATCTGTGTCGCAATAGAAAAGTTCCATATGATGTACTAAACCTTCATTTCCCTTCGTGATTGTAGACTCAAACTAAAAAAAGGCAGGATTGTAAGGACATGTCTAAAACAACCCTTTTGGAAGCTTCGATCACAGAATAAAATGGATTGGCATATCTTACTTCTATTAACAGTTCATATATAATTACATAATAGATGCGCATTGCAGTACACAACTGCTTGTCGACAAGAGTTTGCTAGAGATATATATGCATCCTTTTACAACGCGATAACTCCCTATTGCTTGCACTGTTGCGTGTACATTCCAAGACTCACAAATGCGTAGGTACCTATTGCCTGAGAGTCGGTCGACGCGTGGGCGTATTCAATCCTACGGAGCCCAAAACTATAAATGTATGTACATTTTACTTACTTTTTCTTATAAATATATTATGTATTTGAAAGAATAACATGATACTCACTTGTGAAAAGTTATACCATTCGCTTTCGTATGCTTCCTAGTACGACTCTTCAAAGTTTCAATTTCGCAAGTCGGCATTTTAGCAATATGTATATAGAATAGACGATGCTAAGCTAAAGCTATAGTTGTGGGGACGGACAGGACAATTGTGGACCAAGCGAGCGATGCGTGTAGTTTTTGAAACGCGAAACGGATTAACTTGATATATCAATTTTTTCTGTGAACGAAGTTAGAAATTCTGATATTATTACCTGAATAATATGATGAGGTGTTTGAGTAATAAAGTCTGGAAGCTTAATGATCTTACACCAGTAGGTGGTATCGGCTCCTGGCACTTTCAAGTTTTTATTGGTAAAGCGTACTTCATGACCGTTTACTTTTGGTCGGGACGGCGGTGTTAAGAGGCGGACCCTGATAAATCCGTGGTTTTTCGACGATGTGCAAGTTAAACACAAGCCTTTTGATGTAAAAAGCTTATCAGTACCACGTGCCCAGACTACATGTACAGTCTCATCCTGCAATAAAACTCAAGTAGATGTGTTTTTACAATACATAAATGTAAATGTGCATTTAACATTAATAATGATAAACTAATTTGGAATACCTACAATATTGCGAATTTTGTTAACTTGTTTCAATATCACAGAATATGTAAAAAGTGATTTTATAGATAATTATTAATATTTGCTGCTCTGTACTAAATTGTATTTACTAACTTCTACAAATAAACAATTCGATTTCAAAAAGTATTTGTAGGCACATTGTACATAACACATTCATTAATATTTAAACTACAAATTTTATTTTCGTATTTTCGGGTTTCGGTTTCGGGCTAAGAACGTGATTCTGACATCGTGCAGAATATGTACAAAGTACTACTACTACTGCTACTTAGTACGAAGGGCAGAACCACTCTTTTTTGGTCCAAAGTAATAGTTGACTCGCTACAAAAAATTTTAGGGTCGGCAACGCATGAGTGACAACCTTGGTGTTGCAAATATCCATAATCTACGGTAACGGTACGGTACGGCCGTATGCTTGATTTCCACCTTAGTGGTATAAAATAAATTGTTTTCTATATAGATAGGATAGATTGATATTTTTTGTAAATTTATTAAAAGTATACGAGAGCAGTAAAAATGGTAAAATGTATATAGTGTGTTAAGTGTACCTAATAGATATATGATATTTACAATTTTCTCAAGTACTTTTGTGACGTGTATAATAGTGAATATTGTTATAGATTGATAAGTGATGTGCACATAGAAATATACAAATGGAACAATATGCTACTTCGATGTTCGAGGGCGGAACCTGGTGATCTGTGTCAGAGATCTAAATCTACTTCAGACACCAGCTTCTCGCACATTTATTGGGCCGTGTTATTATTGCGAGGAGAAATTAAGAACATTTATTATTATTATTTCATAATGTCACATACCAGTGTACCGTTATGAGCAAACCAATGTTACTTTCACGTTTTAATACTTTTACCTTTATAATGTAATCGTCTGAATCACAAGTATCGAAGAAACGTTCGAAAATTATGCTTCCACGTTTTGTATCAAGATAAAATCCATCGCAATTTTGCTGTCTATCACGTATTAATTTTCCGCTCCCATCGCCGTGCATATCCTGAAAAAACCACAAAATCAAACGCACGTGTCATAAAAATAAAAATATTTTAATCAAGCTAGCTACATTAAGCTTGATATATTTTTATCTGTACCTACAGTTTATATGTAATTGTATAAACATGGAAACATAAGTTTATGTATATAAATATCGTTCCTGAGAAAACGCGACTTTATACAAAAACATTAAAACAACGCCCAAAAAAATCGACTTCAAAAATACAAAAGTAACTAAAAATAAAAAAATAAATGTTTTATACATATAACAATTTAATACTTATTATTGTTCCATTTAATGTACCTAATTAAGAAATTATTGTTTATTATTCAATAATTATTTATTTTATAATTTTAAGTCGGTGCCACCGGTTAAATATATGGTTGATTTTTTAACTACATGCCCGTTTATAACAACTATGCAGACAAGAACATATCAAGCTTTGTATCGTTTGAATCGATAAAAGCATCCATAGACTACGTCAACTTCACACCAAATGATTCCTATGCTTGTTCGCTTTGCAATTTCGTATAAAAAATAGATACTTGCCTCAAAGTGATCTAGGCCTTTATAGTCGGTCCATAGCAAGCACACATCGGCATTTTCTAATTCTCCTCGATCTGAGAACCCTAAAGCAAACCAATGAAATGGCGGTGCTTTTTCCGACAATAATAATTCAAATTGAATTTTGCGTACTGAATAATCGACTCGCCATTTTAGCAACAATTCTCCAAAAGGGTCCAGCACGGATTCGCTTTCCGCCAATTCCTGTTTGGTCACTGTAATGCAGTTTGTGGGAAAATCAAAGACTTTAATTTACAGAAGTTAAACCGTAAAAGTTAAACAGAGTTTAGTTTACAAAATAATATATTTTTTTGAAATATATACATATTCTATACATATTTTGTATAGATTTCAGGAGTTCGATAACTAGTGACAGTCTAATCAACTCGCCATTTTAGCAACAATTCTCCAAAAGGGTCTAACACGGACGCTTTTCGTCAATTCCTGTCCGGTCACTGTAGTGCAATTCGTGGGAAAATCAAAGAGTGTAATTCACAGAATCTATACAACACTTGTTTTAAATATATACTTATTGTATACATATTTTGTACAGAGTTCAGGAGTTCGATAGCTCCTGACAGTCTAATCGAATACGCAAGTTACGCAGCGTCAACCGCAGTCTGCCTACGTGTTGGTTTAGTTGTTATAAGTTTCTCCGTACTCAGAAGGCATGTTAGCCGTCGGTCTTAGCTTTTCGATAAATGACAGCCGTTAACCAAAGAGAAGTAGAGTACAGCCTAGTCGAGGAAGTACCTCCACCTCACAGAAACCCGCAGCCAAATAAGAACAAAAAGGATTGTTGCGTTCCTGCGAAAGAATAAAGTTAAAAATTGCTGCATTAGCATTAGGGATAGCAATGTAAAAGCGTGTAGAAGTGTTTTCCTGTATTAGGAACAAGCCTTCATAGGCTACGGTGATCATTTTTCATGAAATGAGTCATATGCTTATATGCCCCCAGACGTTATTTAATATATAGGTATGTTATATACATGCCACCATATACCTAAATAATACTTGCGATAGTATTATGAAATGGTCCTACCTCTATTTTCACGAATCAAAAATGAAAAATGTGAACATATTAACACAGCTATTATCACCACTATAAACTCGACGTGCATTTTAGTAAGTTAAGTATTATTTTCAAACTTTCTATCAGTTTCTACCGTAGTATTCGCGTGGCTGAAGTGTTCCCAGCGGACGTGAAGACGATAATGGACAGGAGACAAGTCGACTCCATCTTGGCCGAGAAATAAACGCCACCCCTTGCGGGGTGATATTGGAATGCGATGCGGCTTTGGGTACAGTCGGGAAGAAAATATTAGGTACAAAAATATATTTAGTTAAATATAACTTGTCCTTCATGTTGGCATCACGTGCGTAGGAACATTGTGTATGCATACGAATTGATGCTAACATCACGACAAAGGGACAAGTCATAGTGGACGATCTGTAGTTTTGCAATACGTATTATGTATAAATATACATAGGAATTTGATTTCAATATTATTCGTCACTTCGTCTTTCGTCAAATCAAATAAATTAAGTAAAATTTACATTTCATGTCACGATTACATTTACTAATAAAAAAATGTCTTGTAGATATTCATCAACGTTGTAGTACCTATGTTTTAGTAATTATTAAGTCCAAAATTCCTTCGTCTGAACATTTGTAAATTTTGTATCATAATAGGTATCTTTCGGTAAATGGGTGTATAGTTTTGGTGCCATACCCATGAGATTACTGATGATAGTACTAGTAATGAAGACAGGAAATAGTCAAATGTGACTTGATTGTTTCCCATTCGTCGCATGGACGCTCTCATAGATATCTCTCAATAAATTAAGTACCTTTTGTATATATACGTCTCGAAGTACAAAAACATGCGACACATCTGAAGTGAATACCGTAGCCTATGAACGTTTGTAATACAAGAAGTATCGCTCGCGCGCTGCCCACGCTGAGACAGTAACTCATTAGGAGCTTACCCTAAGGAGTTACTGTCTCAGCGTGGGCACTCCCTCACTTGCAGGAACACAAGACCCTCTTGGTAGGTTTAATTTGGCCGCGGTTTTCTGTGAAGTGAAAATAGTTCCCCAGTTGCGCTGCTCACATGCGCCCTATCTCTCCTAACTCACGAGGTTAATGTGTGCAATAGTTTCACTTTTGAACAAGATTGAGGGGTTGTACAGTTATAAACTTAATTAGACAAGAGATCTGATAGCTTCTTAACACTGAAATCGCTATGAATTTGTGACTCTTGCACTCGTTTTACTTCATTACTTTACGTGAAATACTTATATTTAAATTTAATTTCTTTTGATGTAGGATGCCTTAGTTCTTTATATTATATCTCTGCCGGAATTTTAGTAGCGCACTCAACAACACTGGCATTTTTATTTTGATATAATAGGGATTTGTACATTGTCGTGCGGGCAGATGGGGCGACGCCGTGCGCACGAGTTTCATGCCACTCCGTTCCTTGCCCTCGATCACTGAATAATGAATTGTACCTAATGTCACGTTTCTAATCTGAAATATCCAATTAAACGTGATGGGAAGGAGGTGTGAATGAAAGTTACAGATTATCTGATTTTTCGTTATTTGTTTATAAATCCGAGACATCCTAAACACCCACCTATTATTAGCTAGGTATTTACAACATTTACTGTTTAAGGCTAGGTAGATAAAATGAAACTCTGAGTTTCTTTAGTTTACTAATTACCTACATCTGGTCCCGGGAAATCCATCTTAATATTATTCAGATCGGAGCTAAGAGGATTCTTTTTTGAAACTCGGTGGCGCCGTGTTAGTAACATTCACTCGTGAATTCGATTCTCACACATGACAAACATTTGCGTGCATGAATATGTCTATTTTTGGTGAGTAGGTGTGTTGTATGTTTGTATGCCTCGCGACGTTCTATAATAAAAATCAAAAATACGGCAAAACATTCGAGAAAAGGTAGGTTGCTTTCTTGGCCTTCTGGCCACAGCCGTGTTCTACGGATACCACTAAATAATACGGTTTCACCCAAGTCGGAATTACGTTTATGTAAATCGCAGACGTGCGAATATGACTGGAACGAAGGGTGTCTGTACTGCGGTATGCGCCGGCCCCGCCGCCCGACCGATATTAAATTCCTCAGGATTAATTCCATCCCACAAGACGAGCGACACAACTCGATTAAGGTGCTCATCTAGTATGCTCCTTAACAGATTATGGAGTAATATATATATATTTATTTCAAGATTATGATGTTTTATGCACATCTATAATAATATTATAAAATAGTTGTGCCTGCGACTTCGTTTTCGCGAGATTTTCGATTATTACAAACGGGTTTACACAAAGAAGAATGTACATATAGAATTAAAAAAACATATTTATATGCTTATTGCATTACACACATAATAATTATCCTTTCGGGCAAATCAACAAGGAGAGTAGCCAACAACTAAAATGTTTGATCTTCAAAACTTTCAGTCACGGTGAAATATGTTTTATTTTACTAGTTGTAAGCACGTAGTTTTTCTATTATATAACATATTTTTTACTCACTATTCGCATTAAATTTTTTATGATAGTTTATTCTAGGTATATTTTTATTGACATGGCATGCTTACAATAATACGTGATCTGAACGAGATGTTTATAATTAAATTCGTGTCGACGAGGAACGTCTCCCAATTTACTTATTTTTCGAATTAAAATTATTTATATAACGTGGCTATATCGCTTCTTTAAAAATATCAGCTGTGTGGTTTTGTCTGTATTAGATTTTTCTTTGATATGCTTTTTCTGAGGTAAATAAAAAATCAAAATTACGTATTACTACGAGCATTGCGACATGCGACATGCCTATCTACTCGTATTCGAAAACGAGTTCATCTTATCATTAACGCAGCACAGAGAGCAAGCATCTTCAACGACGTGTAACAAGCACTGCAAATGAGCACAGGGACCATTCTTGGTTTGCTCGCTTCCATTCTAGAAATTTAGATCTCAGGGATGAACTTCGCCAACTGGAGACTTTTAAGAGGAATTAAAAGAATAATTGAAGGCCATAATGATGGACAAAATCCTAACATAGTCACGGGTATTTTGGGGACAACCATAAGAAAGTTGGGAAATAGTTTGAAACAGTCTCATAATCTCCCTGAGAAAACTACATTGGTAGATACCACTGGTTATATTAAGAAACATAGTGAGTTTAAGGCAACATTGAAGCTACTGTTTAAACGATATCAAATACATAGGAGTAATACTAATCCAGGGACTTATATGGAATATTCATGTAAAAAATGTCCTACAGAATGGAACCAGATACTTTACATGTGCGTGAACGTCAATGGGAATCCCACCCAGCATCCTACGCTCGCATGGCATACATATATCCGGAAATAGTAATAAAATGTTTGCGAACGGACACACCCTGCAGTGTCATCACGTAGCTTGATCTTCAGTCCTGCATGACCATCGACACTTAGTAGCACGGGCAGTAGGCATGCGACCATACAGCCCACCTAATGTTAAGCGGGTACCGTATTTCATTAACGCATGCAATATATTACGTATCATTCGCACGTTGCCACCTCTGCTAATACAGCAACTCCTTAGGAGCTTACGGTTGACCTCACTCACACGCAGGAACACAACAGCAGTTTTGATTTAGCTGCGGTTTACTGCTAGGTGGGGGTACTTCCCCAGACGGGCTGTTTTGATGTGCCCTACCTCTCTACAACAAACACCCAGTGCAAGACAAACAGACATGTTCATGCACACAAATGTTTGTCTTGTGTGGGAATTGAACCGACGAGCGTTGGTGTCAGTGTTACTAACCACTGAGCCACCGAGCTCGTCAATAATCGAATAATTCGATCTTTTGGGAAATACCTCCACCTCACAGAAAACGGCAGCCAAATAACAACTCCCTAGAGAGTTGTCGTGTTCCTGTGTGTGTGAGGTCTCCAGTAAGCTCCTTAGAAGTTACTGTGTTAGCAGCCGAGGTGGCATCGTGCGAGTGATACTTAATGTATTGCAAGCGTTTATAGGCAACAGCAACCGCTTCACATTAGGTAGGCCGTATAGTATGCCTCCCGACGCTGTATAAAAAAGAACTTATGTTGGTTTTGCTCTAAAGATTATATTGACCCATTTCCACCTCCTGATAACTTTTTAATGGGTAAGGCATAACCTCCTGGCTAACCCTTCCCTCTTCTATCTTCTATCTATCTATCCTCCTATATCTTACGCCAAGTACCTGTGAGACAGGCACAAAGAATATACTTTCGAGATACATTGATCGAATAAATGTTTTAAGAAAATAATGGGTATTAGACAGAATGCAGGAATTAAAGAAGTCATGACATAACAATATAACATTTTATTAGAATATTATATTTCTTTACGAGTACAATAAATTGTAGCTCAGGTGACATAAGTCATTGTTCAACAACTGCATTATTTTCTTCATTATTGTCCACATCATCGGTTTCAACGTCGCCATCGTTTTTCCCTTCTGACGACGTCTGGAAAATAATAGTAATTATTATTTTTTTCACTAAAATTAGAATACCGTACTGGTACTTTTGGCGGTTCATTAGTTTTATATGCAGATGTCTCATAGCTTGTGTAACACCGTGAATAGAGAGTAATAAAACGAGAACATTATCATTATTATACATACCTGTGATGTAGTTACAAGTAAATTAATGCAACTTGAATACGGAAGGACATGGAAGTAGAATATTATAGGACAAAAAGAAAAAATAAACATACGTAATATTTTAGGACTATCTATCAGAAACGAAAAAAACAGACAAACAAAAATATAAGCATACCTACTGATTTCAACATAATGGGGAAAAGGGTAGAACAAATAGAGTTGGATATAAGGCATTTAAAACAAATCTGAAATTGTTCATGTATTAAACATAAAGCGTCGGGAGGCATACAATACGGCCCACTTAATGTGAAGCGGTTGCTGTTGCCTATAAACGCTTGCAATACATAAACAGAACAGTAAGAAATAACAAAACACTGGATAAATGTAATGTGTCGTTCTTCTGTGAGATAGAAGTATATCCCCGGTGGAATTGCTACAAATTGAATAAGAAATATCGCTCCACAAGGGCATCTTTAGTAGAGTAAGGACGCACTGCGGCAAGTATATCACGTTTTCTACACATAAATTACATTTTCATATCATGTGCAAACTAGTATATTGTTAATTTGTCGAAAATAAAATCGAGCTATCGTATGTATATAGCTATAAATAAAGGGTACGGTGCAAGGCTTGATTTCAGGAGATGGCAAAAATTAGCAACGGGAGACCCATTTATGTGCCATTAATGGCAATTAATTTTGTGGCACTTACGTCCGGGACGCCTTCTGGTACCTATGCAACCTATGCTGGAGAACTGGAAGGGTCCCAATGGACTGGAGACGCGCAGTCATCGTGCCCTTGTATAAAGGCAAGGGATCACGCATGGACTACGCCAACTATAGGGCCATCAGTTTGATCAGCTTAGCAGCAAAAGTATATGGAAAGGTGATTGAAAGGAGAATGAGGGTGAAATCCGATGAAATGCTGTGGGACGCACTTTCCGAAATGGAAGGGGATGTACGGATCAAGTTTTCTCTCTCCGCAATATCGTAGAGAAGCATCTGGCCATAGACCGGAAGGTTTTCTGCGGTTTTGTGGATCTTGAGAAAGCCTTTGATAGGGTTGTGCGAAAGGAACTGTGGGACATATTGCCGAGATATGGGATTGACGGTTCACTGCTCCGTGCTGTGCAGTCCACTTACAAGGATTGCTCAGCATGTGTGCGGATAGATGGTGGCATATTGCACTGGTTTGATGTCAAACTTGGTGTCAAACAGGGTTGCATGCTATCTGCTAGGCTGTTTATCCTGTATCTCGATAGTTGTCTGCAGAGAATAAGGTCAACGAATGTGGGATTGCGCATGGGTGACCAAGTGATGAACTGTCTGCTGTATGCAGACGATGCCGTGCTATTAGCAGATACACCATCTAAACTGCAAACACTGGTCACAACGATGAAAGACGAATGTATGGAGAAAGGCTTACTACTGAATGCGAAGAAAACAAAGATAATGGTATTTGAAAGAGAAGAATCCAGAGCTAATGTAAGGGTTACGATTGATGATGAAGTGTTGGAACAAGTGGATGAGTTTGTATATCTTGGATGCGCTTTCAGCAGGGATGCAAGGTACACCGCAGATGTGGAAAGACGAGTGAGTGCTGGGAATAGTGTGAATGGAGCGTTGGGAAAACTTCTTGGCAGTAAAATCCTGAGCCAGAAGGCACAACTCGCTATACACAATGCAGTGTTGGTCCCAACGCTAACTTATGAAAGCGAGAGTTGGGTATGGCAGAAAGAGCATGAAAGTAGAATAAACGCGATTGAAATGCGAAGTGCGTGCATGAGAAGAGCAATGAATGTTAAAGAAGCGAGTGAGATATGTAAGGATCGAGTCACGTGGCGCTCGATTCACTCTGCCTACCCCGCAAGGGATTTGGCGTGAAGTTATGGATAGATAATGGCAATTAATTTGCAGCAGAAAATATCAAATGAAAAGGAGAAAACTTCGTTTCTTTGCTTGCTTGTTCATAATTATAATAGGAAAACAATCTAGCTATAGTTTTACGTCAAATACTTTGAGGGGTATCCAGAGAGAACCGAGGGCCACCTTACACACCTCACTCACTTATTTAACATTCATACCTACTTACTTTTACGTACTTTTCATGCACATTAGCTGGATTCTAGAACTCCTCATACCGCCTTCTGATAACACACGACCAATTTGGTCATGGTAAGTGAGTCTTGGCCTTCCTAGAGAGCGTGAAGGTAGAATAGACGCGGTCAAGATCTGAGCGTTGCGAAATATCTGAAGCGTAACGATTGAGTGAAGAACAGCGGCGCGAAGCGGCTTTAGCAAAAAATTACATTTTAATGTTTTTAACTAAAGAAAAGAGGTCAAATTTATTTGAAGCGATAGAATCCAAACAAATGTAGCCATTTTTACGGAATAAAAAGATTTTGACTTTGACTTTGAATAGACAGCTCGGCGCAGGAGCGTGCACGAGCTCGCACGTGACTTGTATCGACTAGTTAAAGAAACGCTAGTTCCTCCGGCAGCTGCTCTTTCAGTGAGATTGACCCTTACTCACCTCCTGTTCCCTTTCAAACAATATTGCCAACTCGACGTGCTTCGTCTGCGGGAACATGTCGACGGGTACGGCACGGATGGCAATGAAGGGCGCCCCCCGTAACATCTTGGAGCACGGCCTCGTCAGGTCCACGAAGTTCCTGACGGCAGACGCCGGGCTGCACGATATGTACACCAGACGTTTCACCTTCTTTGTGTTACGGAGTTGCGATATGGCTCCCATGTCTGGTGGCCAAAAGGTTTACATGCCCTCTTTTAGTCTTACCCACACCCACTATTAAATTCAATGTTGTTGAATGCTTGTTACCTTATTCGTTATCCCGTTTCCTAATCCCGAACAGTGATAGCTCAGTCGATAAAGAACTGTCCTATTATCCGACGGTCCCGGGTTCGCTTACTGGCGTGGGCACGTGCCACTAAATTGTCTTTTCGGATTTATGTACATATTTGTAATTATCACTTGCTCGGTGATGAAGGAAAACATCGTGAGGAAACCCGCACATCCAAGAAATTATATTTCGAAAGATGTGTGTGTACGAGCTATAGCTCTACATTGTGCAATATGTTAACGTAGACATTATACCTAAGAAAGGTCTGGTTTTACCTGTGCGCATTGGAGATCTCACGGCAGTTGCTCCATGTAATAATCACTATCTCCGCCAAATCCTTAGGCTTAGGTAGCGAACCCTGCCAATCCTAATGGATTAAGAAACGGGATAACGCTAAGAAGCAGATCCAGTTTCCTAATCCATTGTAATTGGCAGGGTCCGCCGATTTTGACATAGAGCGACGCCAGTCAGATTTCCACAACCCAGCGGCAAAACCTGTAAGCCGATTCTACTAAAAAACTGCAACTGCACTGCAGCGCGGCGTGTGTCAAAATGCGTACATTTTGACGTTTCGTTAAGCGATCTGACAGCAGCGACGTTTAACGAAACGTCAAAATGTACGCATTTTGACACCCGCCGCGATGCAGTGCAGTTGCAGTTTTTTAGTAGAATCGGCTTACTGATCTTTGTTAGGTGATGTCACACGTCTTTCGAAATATGATTTCTGGGAGGGCCGGGATTCCTCGCGATGTTTTCCTTCATCACCGAGCAAGAGACCATTAAAAATATGTACGTTAATCCTTAATCACGAATTTAGTGGTACACGCCCACGCTGGGATTTTGGTGGGGGGCCAGGATTTGAAGCGAAGACCTGTCGGTAAGTAGCGCGGGTTTTGTACAATGGGCTATCACTGCTTGTTGCAATATCGTGGGTATATTAATTACCTTAATAAATTTTGAAGAAAATTTATCACAAAGCTCTTTTTTGTTAAAACAGCGAAGCGTCGCGAGACATACAAGCATTTGACGCACCTGATGCGAAGTGTCTATCGTAACCTATGAACGCTTGCAATAAAGGAAGTATCGCACGTGCGTTGCCACAGCAACTCCTTAGGAGTTTAATGGTCCTCCAGGGAGTTGTCATTTTATTTAAACAACGTAGGGAGGCAAACAAGCATACGGCCCACCTGATGTGAAGTGGTTACCCTAACCTGTGAACGCTCGCAATGCAGGAAGTATACTTACAGCATGAAGTCAAGATTACAGCTGGACTGGCGCTGGACATCAATGCGCGAGTGGTCTTTAAATTTTCGATGTCAAAAGTATACAATCTATGATGCTTGCTTACTCTCACTTGGGATTTGTGCCTTTACATTATATATATAACAAAAAAAAAAACAAATCTTACGCAGTCCAGCCCTAGGGGGGTCAACTATTGCTATGACATCGTCCGCTGTGGTCCTCGCTAGG
Organism: Pyralis farinalis; assembly: GCA_947507595.1. Lineage (NCBI taxonomy): Eukaryota > Metazoa > Arthropoda > Insecta > Lepidoptera > Pyralidae > Pyralis > Pyralis farinalis. The sequence goes on along the minus strand of OX382272.1, from coordinate 8,742,997 downwards.
ACCGATGACAGTATGTGCTCCGCTTTTCCAGTGAAAAAATCACAGTTGTCTATCTTGTTCAGTTCAGCGTTCGCTTTAGCGTCTCTCACTGCTTCGGGAATCACTTCCAGACCTAGTACTTTGTTGCAATGCTACAAAAAGGGAATTTACATAACAAAATCTAATAAGTACCTACACTTCTCAGTGACTTCTGTGAGGTGGAGGTACTTCCCCAGACAGCTTTAATGAGCTTTACCTCTCTTAAAAACAGATCAGACATGTTACATACAAATGTTTGTCCTGTGTGGTAATAGAACCCACAAGCTTTGGTGTCAAAGAGGCTAACCACTCCGCAACCGAACAGGTGCACCATTAGCGTGTGGAACTCTAACATTATTTATTTAATTTAACCCTTCGAAACCCGGGTGGTCGTATACGACCGCGAAATGTATGGGAAAACGTATATAAGGGTTTGCTCAATCAAAGTGTTATGATAAAACTGACGGAAACCATACCTTGCTAATTAATTTACAAATTTCTAAGTATACAAAACTACCTAAAATTATCTTACAAATTAATAGTGACAATAAAATTTGTTGCAAGCCTAGGTGCCCGTGTTTTTTATACTACGTCGGGAGGCATACAAGCATACGGCCCACCTGATGTAAAACTGGTACCGTAGCCTATTAACGCTTGCGATATATTAAGTATCACTCGCGCGATGCCTCCTCTGCTGCTTACACAACAACTCCTTGGGAGCTTACTAGTGACCTCACTTACATGCAGGAATACAACAACCCCCTAGGGAGTTGTTATTTGGCTGCGGTATTCTGTGAGGTACTTTCCCAGACGGGCTGCTTTGATGCGCCCTACATCTCTTCAAATGCAAAAAGTTTTATAAGTATGTTCTTTTATATTTGTCCATTATATAGGCATCTTATAATCAAGTACATTTTCTTATTTCAATACTGAGTTTAGTGGTTTCTTTTTTATGCTTTGTCTCAGTTTAATTAACGCGTTGGCCACCGCAAATTATTTCTCCCAAGCCCCATACTAATTTATTGATACTGTACATCGATTACGATTTTTATTTGTTTTTTGTGGTTTACTTCAATTAATATTTTAATTCGAGTTCGAACTAATTAAATGTATTATTTAATTTTTATGTAAGGATATAATACGTTTACTTTATAAGGAATAAATATTAAAGTAAGTGGTTTACTGTACTAAAGTACGAAGTTTTGTGAAGCTACTCTTTTTGTAAATGTGTCTACAAAACGACACTTACAGCGTGATCCTGGCTTATACATAAGTTCCCAAAATAAAGAGTCCTAAAATATTGCTTTTAATCTCACCGACGATACTAATGGTCACACACTGAAGGTTACGTGGTCTCACCGGTGCCAGTCTCAACGTGTTAATCGTTCCCCACTCGACCACTACCACCACCAAAATCTCCTTCAAATTTTACTTTGTTCTGACGGACTGCATTGATTACAACCTCTGCGGTTTGATACGCATGTACTATCTTCATCTATCCATTTTTTACGTTTACATGTTAGATAAAAGAAAAATAGAAATTTAAAACAAATACATTTCTTAATAATTTTTTTCAGCAGGAACAATCATAAACGGATTTCAGATAACGTGCTAATACGCGATCATTAGATGTTCACCCATTTGAGGGTTATTTTCGTGCTCTCGTGTATGTAGGGTTATTTTCGCCTGTAGTTGATTCACGTAAAATAACGTAATTATAAACTGAAAATATTCGACGCATAGTCGTAAAAAGAACCAAAACATCATGGCCAAGTCCCTCAGTTATTACTGATTTATGTCTATCTATCTATATTTTCACGCCAAGTCTCCCATAGAGTAGGCATAGAGAACTGAGCGTCACATGATTCGGTCCTTACATAGCTCAATTCGTAGCTCTTCTCATGCACGTTCGCCGGTTTCTAGGTGTCGTGATATTATCGTCTGGTAAAACACGACCAATGGTAGCGGTGGATGGTAGAGCATCTTATTTGGGTGATTAATAAGCAAAAGCCTACTGATTTAAACCCAAAAAGTCTGTGAGGCTGTTAGTATTCCATGCTCTATTGAAAATTGTCATTAGTAGTCCTAGCACCTAGAAGACGGCACGATATTAATATGTTCTTGTATACAAACCTTAGCAAAACACAAGCCAATGGTTCCCGTCCCGCAGCAAATATCCACAACCGTCGAGTCATCTTTCACCTGACTCATGTCTATTGCACTTTGATATAATATCTCGGCACCCGCAGTGTTCACCTAAAGCACAAAGAATAATTGATAATGATGAGGGAAACAAATGGATTTTACGAGAGGTATGGCTCATCAAAGCAGCCGACTGGATGTAACAACTCCTGGAGGGTTGTTGTTATGCCTGTAAGTGATTGATGTGTTCCTGAATTGTAAGCGTACATAGACTACGGTAACCACTCCTGTCTGTTGAAATTTTTTTTACCCTGTTCCGCTAATTTCTTTACTTCTTGATTCGGCATTACTTACTGTTGCTTCAGCTGCACATATTTAGTGGATATTATTTATTTATCAAAAAAATAGAAAGTCGCTGGTGATTAGCATGGCGCCATTCTTTTGAATTCATCCAGTTTAAGGGGATCGGATGCGCAATAGTGTGCGATTCGTGACGCTTCTTATGACGAGTATGCTCGAGCTGACACGGCGCGAATCGCGACTCGGTTTTTATGTTCTATCTAAATTGACAAAATGAGACCATGCGCGATATTTTATCCCTTTTCAAAAATAGACAAAAGGTACGTATATCTATAACTTCAGGTCAACTCCTTTGCGCGGTAGACAGATTCCTTAGACACCTCGTAAGAACCGAGTCGTGTGACGCTCGATTCTCTCTGCCTACCCCTACCTTTTATCCTTCCATTAATATACCGTTTCCCCTGTTTTTAATTTGACATACGGGCCAAAAATCACAAACCGTGCGAGAAAATAAATATACATTAAAAAACCGGCCAAGTACGAGACGGACTCGCGCACGAAGGGTTCCGTACCATTATCTATAAAAACGGCGAAAAAATCACGTTTGTTGTATGGGAGCCCCCTTAAATATTTATTTTATTCTATTTTTTAGTATTTGTTGTTATAGCGGCAACAGAAATACATCATGTTTGAAAATTTCAACTTTCTAACTATCACGGTTCATGAGATACAGCCTGGTGACAGACGGACGGACGGACGGACAGCGGAGCCTCAGTAATAGGGTTCCGTCCTAAAAAGCAGAAATCGAAAGGCATACATATGTTTATATTATATTTTTAAGCAGTTTCTCATGAGATTCGGTTACTCTAGACATTGATTTGTTTAGTTTACATTTTTAGTTAAGTACGTATCTCGAGATGACTGGAATTACAAAGGCATGTTAATTTGGGGCAAGACGGACGGATAGAAGCTCAAACTAGTCCAAAGGCAAAATATATGTTCTTTTGTCTTTAGACAGGGCTGAACTTCTATGGTCAAAAATATTAAACTACGTGGTACCTGGAAGAATGCCTCTGGCGATATCCTGAACTGCCGTCCAAGGATAGTGTCTATGATATGAGTGGACCCCATTAAATGTATTGCTTTTGCCGCATCTTCTCCCGGTTTCCTAAAAAAAATATACATTAACGATGCAAACAATGCAATACTACGCACCTTTACAAAAAGCTTCTTCGAATTCCCTACAAATTGCCAATACAGCGTTCAGTAATAGCCAATGCGTTCATCAAATTAAGTTTAGTCATTATTAATGAGCATTATCAAGTCAATAACGCAGTCTAAGTTTAGCTCTACTTATGTGGTTTCATTCATGAATAGGCGGAACACAAGCAAGTTGCTTGTGTTCTTATTGTCCAAATTGAAATTCCGACTTTTTGAAGTTTCCTTATTTGTTATTGTCACAAGTGTAAAGAGTTTATTTGTTACAACATTATTAACCGAAGCATACCTACATTATACATACACAATCTGCACATAATGCATCCTGTCTATTAAGGCGACACCTCGATCGTGAAGCTTTAAAATGGCTCCGCCCAATCACCCCGCGCCCCTCAATTGACACTCGACGCTCGATTTGTAAAATTTGAAATTAGCGCCTAATAGGTAACCTGGGGTCAACGTATAGTCAATGCAAACGAACAGAAAAGCTACAGAGTCGCGTCACACTTAAATAAAATTTATAATGTCAATATTTAATAAAAATTATTGATTTAATTATTATTTAGCTTTATACGTACTGAACCAAACATATTTATTTAAGCTAGACGGAAAACAATAGTAATAATAGTAATAAAAAACTACAGAAACGTATTCACTTTTAAAAGTTTATTGAAAGAGAAATCAATGACATCGTTTTATGTTTATATCTCTACAAGTTAACATGTCTTGGTATCTATGTTGTTCTTACTTAGGTCTCGTCCAGTGGCGCCCTCATTGAATAAAAAAACATATTATAGCATAGAAGATAAACATTATGAAATCTTATGTTGCATTTATTACGAAGATAGTAAAGTATTTTTACGACATTAAACCAACACTCAAAATATTCCACTATCGTTGTTATAAGCAAAAGTGCTAAAAGAGGCCGTTTTTTGGCAATTATGCCTATAACAACGAAAGCAAAACATTTCAATTGTTGGTTTAATGACGTAAAAGTACGTTATTGTATTTGTAACACACGCAACACATGACTTTATAATGTTTATCTTCCACGCTAAGATACGATATTTTATTCCTTGAGGCGCCACTGGACGGCATGTATCCCCCTTAAGAAGAATGAAACACCAGCTACATAATACAACATTGTTTATCGAGAGGCTAAAGCGGGCCATTTGTTGATTCGGACACATATGTTTAGTTAGCAGATACACCATCTAAACTGCAAACACTGGTCACAGCGATGAAAGACGACTGTATGGAGAAAGGCTTACTACTGAATGCGAAGAAAACAAAGATAATGGTATTTGAAAGAGAAGAATCCAGAACTAATGTAAGGATTACGATTGATGATGAAGTGTTGGAACAAGTGGATGAGTTTGTATATCTTGGATGCGCTTTCAGCAGGGATGGAAGGTACACCGCAGATGTGGAAAGACGAGTGAGTGCTGGGAATAGTGTGAATGGAGCGTTGGGAAAACTTCTTGGCAGTAAAATCCTGAGCCAGAAGGCACAACTCGCTATACACAATGCAGTGTTGGTCCCAACGCTAACTTATGGAAGCGAGAGTTGGGTATGGCAGAAAGAGCATGAAAGTAGAATAAACGCGGTTGAAATGCGAGCGCTGCGCAAAATTTGTGGCGTAAGGCTTGTAGACCGTATTCGTAATGATGATGTTAGAAATAGAGTTGGTCTGAAAGAGAGCGTCGGTGTTAAAATAAGAAGAGGCATGCTCCGATGGTTCGGGCATGTAGAAAGAATGCAAGATGAAAGAATGACGAAGCAGATATACAATGCAAAAGTTGAAGGATGTAGGAGCCGGGGAAGGCCAAGACTTACCTACCATGACCAAATTGGTCATGTTCTATCAGAAGGTGATGTCAGGAGCCCTAGAAACCGGCGTGCGTGCATGAGAAGAGCAATGAATGTTAAAGAAGCGAGTGAGATATGTAAGGATCGAGTCACGTGGCGCTCGGCTCTCTCTGCCTACCCCGCAAGGGATTTGGCTTGAAGTTATAGATGTTCGAGTGTCATAATGGCTGATAGCGCCGAGTAAACACAGGATTTTTTTATTTCGAATAAATAAGAGAAATAAAATTATCAGATTGAATTAGATTGAAATTGAAATAGAAAATTGGAATTTTTTTGCAACTCCCTCCTGGTGAAGATTCACAAGTTATTTTACACAGTTAGGTATAGCTCTGGTAGGGATCCTAGCTTTTTCCCTAAATATAATACACTCTCGAATGACTAGGTATGCGCTTTCACTAACAGTCAATTTAACTTCGCGAATTTTATAAAAAAGTACAGGAAGAACTTGACGGTTAGACGGTAATTTTGCGCCTATTATTTGATAATTTACGTCTCCAACTAAGAAAATACTTGATTTATTGCTTCTCAATTCCACTGCCATCTTATAAAAGTTAAAACATTAGGTATTAATCACGAGAATAACTGACATTCAAAATTAATAGACGGTTAGGTAATTATGACGAAGTTAACGATGCTCTCTCTAAAGTTATTCATTGGTTTAGTGTTAATAATCTGCTTTTAAATGATAAAAAGACTAAAGTAATTAAGTTCTCAACACCTAATGTAAGGCAGGTGGCTACCAATGTACATGTTAATGGAACTAATTTAGCCTCTGTGGAGACAACTGTGTTCTTGGGTATAACAATTGACTCCAGACTACAAAGGGGCCCACAAATTGAAAAATTATCAGGAAAACTAAGTTCTGCAGATTATGCAGTGAAAACTATTAGACGGCTCACTGATATTGATACGGCTAGAATAGTTTATTTCAGCTACTTTCATAGTATTATGTCATATGGAATTCTTCTTTGGTGTAACTCCGCGGATATTAACACCATCTTTTTATTGCAAAAGAGAGCCATAAGAGCTATCTACAAACTTGGTCCCCGGGAGAGCCTTAGAGAAAAATTCAAAGAAATAAATATTTTAACAGTCACATCGCAATATATCTATGAAAATCTTTTGTATGTCCATAAAAACATAGACTCATTTTGTAAAAAGAGTGATACTCATAGCATAAATACTAGATATAAGCATAATCTTGTGTTATATGCAAGCCGTCTCCACAAAACAAGTAATTATTTTATGGGGCAATGTATACGGTTCTATAACAAACTTCCTAGCAATATAAGAGATTTGTCAATAAACAAATTTAAAACTACTATTAAAGCCAAATTGTGTAGCAGGGCATATTATAAAGTATCTGACTATATTAATGATAAAAATGCCTGGGAGTGAGTCGATCCAATTATAATGTAATTAACAAAATATGTAAATTTGTTTGGATACCAAAAGAGGGATGCCTGAGTTTTTTGGCAGTATTTTTATCAGTGCTCATCTAGTCATAAACTGCACGGTAGGGAAAAAAATGTGACGATTCCAAACAAATGTAGCCATTTTTACGGAATAAAAAGATTTTAACTTTGAATTTGAACAAATGAATACCGCGAGTACGTGCGGCACTGCCGCGCAACTTGTATGAACATGTTTCGATGTAATTCGGCACGGATTATCGTAATCCAAATAAGTTAAAAATTAATTTCCGAGTGTTTTAAAAGCAAATGAACAAAACTAAGACATATGCGTTAGAAAATAAAAACTTTGAAAAATAAGGGACACCCTAATATACATATTTACAAATAGATTTTATAATCTATTCATATTTAAAAAAAACATGTGACAAATGATTTTCTAGCTGTTTCATAACTTTAACTTCAGTATAATGACATTTATTGTATTTTACTTATGTATACTCTGTGTTTTGTATTGTTGTACGTTTCCTTGTTATTTATTAAACTCTCAAGAAGAAAGAACCAGGACCATCTCTGATGTTGCAAAATAAATCTAATCCGTACAATAGTTCAATACTAACCACAATGTATAGAATAGATGATTTTTTTGTGTTTTCAGTGTTGGTTCATAGTAAATATTATTTGTTTTCACGAGTACCATGGGTATAAGTATACTATCTATCTATATCTTCACGCTAAATCCCTCGTGAGCGCCACATGACTCGGTACTTACACACCTCGCTCGCTTCTTTAACATGAAACATACCGAGTTTTTTTAAAAACTATCAAAATATACTATTTTACTAGTAATTATTTTAATACAAAAAAAAAACCTCCACTGGTTTTCTATCTTCTGATTGGATAAATTTCCAACGTAAACTAACCTTCACCTACGTACAATGTCTAAGTCGGAGTTCGGTGAGCTTATAATGGTTACTATGAGTTTGTCGTCCCGTATGACACTTACGTTAAAGTAGCATATAAATCGAGTAGTGATTCTTCTAGTGGAATATGTTTATTTAGTAAGTTTCTCCTAAAAAACAAAACAGCAAAAATATTCTTTAAAGTTTTTATTTTAATACAAAGAAATAAAGAGTCTCCACTGGTTGCTATGTGCTGAGAGCGCGAACCTTATTAGTATAAATTTCCAACGTAACCTGACCTCCACCGACGTACAACTTCTAAGTCGGAGTTCGGTCAGATTATAATGGACATAATAGGAGTTTGACGTCCTATATAGGTACGCGGTCAGCCTGTGGATAATGTATACCAATTATCAAATGTTACTGTTTATTCCTGCAAAAAATAACTCTTATTTAATTAATGCAGTTTTATATAGAGTTATTAAGTAAGCAAAATTAAAAAAAAGTGAATTAAATAGCTTGGGCCAACCATACCTAGGAACTGTTCTAAAAACTAGAAATATGTCTACACAATGTTATTATAATATGTTTAATGAATATAATAATTAAAAAAAATAAATACCTTGTCTTGTTCGCCTCCGCCATTCTACGAACATTTTCTTTGTATTTTTATTCTATATATTTTCTTTTTAGTGTTCCCCATTATTACAACAGTATAATAAATATATATAAACCTATAATATTATTTACTACTTATATCTAATAATAATACACTTACGCTAAATACTATAATATTGAATATTTACAACTATTAATTATAAAAACTTCGGTGTCGCGATGTAAATGGAGCGAGCTCGAGCAGACAGTCGACATAGGTCTTACCTCGAAGCGGGCTGCAGCCGGACTGGCTGGATGTAGTGTGGGTCATCTCACAACCTCCTCACGGTGGCTGGGGAATCAGTTCCGAGATAGAAATCTCTCTACTGAGGTGTCAATCGCAGCATGTGACTACATACCGGGCGTTGTGTTGGCCGTATAGGCCGAGATGCGCGCTACGTTTCTAGTTCGTCAGAATCGTCTCATGTGTCGTTGTTCGCGAGTAACTCACGAGCGTAAGGGCGTCCGTCCGGCGGCCGAGTATGTAGAGGCGCCAGATTGCGTATATGACGCAAATCCGACGCGTCCGCACGCTCGAACAGGCTTACAGTGAGTCGGCGTATAAATGCGTCCGTGCTCTCCATACGTAGGTCCCTCTGTATAGTGGCGTTCTTTACAATGCGCGGGGCGCCTGTAATCTGCCTGAGGGAGATGCTCTGTTGCTGTTGGATTCTCTCAGCGTTTCCTTTGCTCAGTAGGGCGAACCAAGCTGGCGCTGCGTATGTTAAACGTGGCCGTAGGTAGGTCTTGTATATGCTGAGTTTCGTGTTCAGCGGAAGCTTCGAGGAGAGCACCGGACGCAGTAAAGCGCGCGATGCACGGGTCCTAGCGATGATTTTGTTCGCGTGTTTTTTCATAGTGAGCCGCCGGTCGATTTCGACGCCTAGGTAGGTCGCCGATTCGCGCCAAGCTAGCTGCTCACCATGGAGATACAAGGTGGAAGGCTTCTTTACGGAGAGATTCACTAGCATTGCTTGTGTCTTTCGCACGTTAACCGAGAGCCTCCATTTGTCAAGCCACTCGGGGAGCAGGTTTAGTACGCGTTGCATTTTCAACACTGCGTATCTAGCATTTTTGTTGTATGTCAGATACGCTGCGTCGTCGGCGTACAGTGCTAATGTGGATTCGTCTGACTTCGGAATGTCATCGGTGTAACGTGCGTACAATGCTGGGGAGAGGCAACTCCCTTGCGGTACGCCGGCTAAGATTTTTCTGGACGTCGAGGACTCTGTTTCTACGGATACATGAAAACTTCTATCACTCAGGAAGGAGGCTATTATTCGGACTAGACGTTGGGAAGCGCTGGACGTCGCTAGTTTGTACAGCAGACCGTCGTGCCAAACTCTGTCGAACGCTTTCTCCATATCAAGAAATACTGCTACTGTGCTTCCCCTCTGGTTCATACCCTGGGTCATCGTGTGCAGCACTCTCAATAATTGAAGAGTCGTCGAATGTTCCGCTCTGAAACCATACTGCTCGTCGCGGGGGGCGATGTGCGGGGCGAGGTGTTTCAGTAGGAGGCGTTCGTACACTTTCGACTGCGTAGATAGCAGTGTAATGGGCCGATAACTCTCCGGTTTCAACACGTTCTTACCGGGTTTAGGCAGCAATATTACGCGTCCGTCTCTGTATATAGACGGGAAGTGTCCAGTGCGATTTATACCGTTGTACAGTCGGGTTAGCGCCGCGACGGCGCGCGGCGGTAACCGACGTAGGGCTTCATTGGTTATTTTATCTGCACCGGGCGCCTTCCGAAGTTTAGCGCGTTGTATTGCACGCTGCACTGCGCCCGGGGTGAAAACAATTGGATCGTCATCGGCCGCTATCGACGTAGAAAAATAGCCTCGTAGGTACTGTTGCACCATTTCGACGTGAGCTGTATTTTCTGTTTCGTTAGGGCGGAATTGGCGTTCTAAGTGGTCGGCGAATATTTCAGCGCGGTCTGCTGCGTGATATCGCAAAGTGCCATCGTCTGCCAGTAGTGGGCGTACTGGAGGTGGAGTTCTCGTCAGCTGCCTGCACAGTTTGTGGATTGAATTCCAGTCATCACTGACATCCTCTACGTGCCGCTGCCAACTCTCCTCTCGATGGGTTTCTAGCGCGTCCTTTACTATGGTCGTAAGGCGATGAAGTTCGGCCTTTAACACAGGACACCGCGTCCTCTGCCACAACTTGCGTAGTCGACGTTTGTCTGTTAGCTTACGCTTGATGGCGTCGGGGAGTGGCGAGTATTGTTGTCGCTTCTTAGTCTCGGTGGAGGACTCATTGAAGGCCGTCTGTATAGTCTCCGTAATAAGCACCGCTAGCCGCTCCACATCATCCGGAGTTGAGATGGGAAACGACGCCGCGAGCCTGGAGTCTACTTTTTCGGTGTACTGGGCCCAGTTGATGAGACGCTTGGGAATTGGTGGTGAGACCGAAAGTGGAGTCTCTGGAATCGTCACGAGTACCGGTAGATGGTCCGAGAACATGCTCTCCAGTAGAACCTCTTGCGTAGGTTGGCAGTGTAAGTTCTTGTGAACTATAATATCCAGGACATCGGGTGCCGCCGTATTACTATACGGATAATGCGTCGGAACCTCGGGGCCCTGCACGGTATAGCCCCAGCGCTCCGCATCGTCAAACAACCGACGTCCGCTTGGGCAAATGTGCGTGGCGCACCATGCTGTGTGTTTGCAATTGAAATCGCCAGCCAGAAGGACAGGTGTGTTAGTCTCCGTATCGACTAGGCGGGTTATCTCCGCCGGGTCCAGCTTCCCAATCGGGGGTCTATAGGCTGCGTACAGGTGCATGGATTGCCTACCCGCGTGGATGTCAACTCCTAAAGCATAAAGCTTGGCCCTCTTGTGGACAGACTCGGTCTCGACTATCTTGATCGGTTGATGGACTAAGCGGCGTCTGACTAGCACTGCCAACCCACGGTAAGCTATTCCATGGGGAGAACGTTCGTCTTTCCGATAGATATGGTAGTTTGGGATTCTCAGCGTAATGGACTCCTTCAGGTGCGTCTCAGACACCAAACAGACGTCAATATCCTGCTCCTTGAGTAGCGCTTTCAGCAGAGCAACCTTTTTGTATAGGCCGTCTGCATTCCAGTGCAAAACTCTAAGAGCCCCCATGTTGCAGTCTCAATTGGATGAGCTGAGCCATTCCTCCTAGTAACACTGACAGGGTGTTCTGTCCTGTCCGTACGGCCTTCAATACGTCCTCCATGATAATAAGAGCGACGTCTAAAACAGCGGTAGCGTTGTTGTCGATCGCTCCAGCGCTGGGTGCCGGTATGTGCGATGTAACAACCGCCGTTTGCCTCGCCTGACGACCTACTTGTTGTGTAGGGACGCCCGCTTTCTTCAAATCACCTTTTCGGGGTGCTGAAGTGGCTGCGGTCTGGGTCCTTTCGGCCGGTTTTTGCGCCTGTACGGCTTGCGCAGCCTTCCGGGACTTCTTCCTACGCCTCTTCTTCTTGAGAGAGGCGCCTCTCTCGGTGGGAGCGTTCGCCTGTGCCATTAAAGAAGGCGTTTCTGTCTGTATATCGACTGTAACGGCCTTCTTTGTCCGTTTTGAGGCGCCGGCGGTGATTGCAACCGTCCCTGCTCGCTTGTTTCGCAATTCGCGACGAAACACAGCGCATCTGGGATTGTTGGCCGTGTGCGCCTCTCCACAGTTGGCACACGTCGGCGGCTCCTCTCTGGGACGCGGACAGTCACTAGCTGCGTGCTCTTCTCCGCAGCGCACACACGCTTGTTTGCGGTGGCACATGTGCGATGAATGCCTGAAGCGCTGACAGCGGTGGCACTGGGCTGGCCCCTGCCTGCCTCGCCACGCCTCTATCTTCACTCCGGGCATGCACAACAGCTCGGTGACGTCGTATATCCGTGGGATGGTGTCGGAGGTCTTCTTAAGTTGGGCGAAGAAGATGCATCCGGGTCTGCCTTGTCGCGCGCGGATGGGTCGCACGTACTCAGGTACGAAATTCAGTTCCGCTAGGGCTTCTGAGATCTCGTTCGGATCGGTGTCAGACGGTAGCCCTCGTATCGCTACCTTTGCGCTGGTTTCAGCCGGCAACGAATACGAGAACCAGCTGAGCTTTTGAGTCTTCTCAAGATCGTAGAGGTACCTTTGTACGGCGCGGTACTCTTCTTCAGTCTTCGGTGTGAACCGCACTCCTCTGCCAAAGGGTCTCGCGTTCGGGCTATGGCCCAGCTTAGACTTCAAGGCTTTGAAGTGCGTCGTCCAATCCGGTAGGGTCTCAACAATGAGCGGTGGGTAGCGCGGGTTCGCTTTCGGCGGCACCGCAGGCTTGCTGCTCACCGACGCCGGCGGTACTTGTGACGCACCGGACGTTGATGTCGACGCCTGCGCTCGTACCGTGTCGGCAAACGACATTGTAGGCACTACGTCGCTCCTTGTCCGCGGGGGGGGGAGAAGGAGGAGGGGGGGGTGGCGCTTCGTCACTTGACGGCGGGGGGGGAGGAGGAGGGCACACTACATCGCGGCGTCGACATATGCGCGGGTCGCGTTGCTCTCTCGGGGTTGGCATGGCAGGGGGAGGTACCTCCATCGGTACAGTAAGAGAGGCAGGAGGGCTAGCGAGTGCGAGGCGTATACGCTTCTGCATCTCGGCCTCTGCATCGCTCTCTGGGGACCTCTGGCGCCTTACACCGCGCTCGCATAACGCTTGCACGGCTTCTTGCGCCTCGACCACTTCCAGTGAGGAGGGGGCAGGAGAACCCGCCGCCACCTCATCCTGGTAGTCCCGGATGGTCATCGCTATCCGCTCCGTCAAGGGGTCCGAGAAGATGCCCCGCCGGCAGATCTCAGCAAATTTCACCATGTCATCCTCTAGGATGGACTTGGGTGAAATGCCGGAACCCAGCAGGCGCACTCGCGGGACCGCCAAGACGGCCGGGTCGCGTGACGTCACCGGTGTCGGATGAAGCAACGCGGACCTAGCATTGTCGCGCTTACGCGACGACGAAAGCGACCGGGAGCGCTCGCCCTGAGAAGGGCGCGACGCTCCGGCGCGGGAGGCACCGACGCCGCCGGCGGCGTCGATGTCTGGTTTTACCCTTTCGCGTGGAGTGTGCGACGGCGGCCTGGTGGCTTCGCCCTGAGAAGGGCGCATGCCTCCGGCGCTGCGCTCGGACAACGACGACGAATGGGAAGCAGCGACGCCCGCGACGGCGTCGGTGCTTTTTGTACCCTTTCGGTGGGACGTCAGCGGCGGCTGCCTGGAAGTTTCGCCCTGAGAAGGGCGCATACCTCCGGCGCTGCGCTCCGGCTGGGAGGTAGCGACGCCCGCGACGGCGTCGGTACCTTTTACACCCTTTCGCGGCTGCTTCGACGCAGATGGCTGCGGAGCAGATACGACGGGCGCACGCGACGGCTGCGCGGGGGGGGATCGCGGCGACGGCACGGGGGGTTCGCCTCGGCTGGCGGCGACGGGCGTCGGGCGTTTGGCCCCGAGAGGGGCCTTTTTATCTGAGCCCTGAGAAGGGCTCGACATCAGAGAGACGGTCTGTGCTCCTGTATCCGCACTATGGCGGCCAAAAACCTCACGCCCCCAGGCCCTAAGGCCCGAGGGGAGTAAGTGTTAAGGCTTAGCCAAGCGTCGTCAGGGCTGTGGAGTCACCTCTGCAATGCCTTCGGTTTGATTGTACTTTAAAAGTACAGAAAAACTTTCCGGCGGCGCAGGCGTATCTCTGTTGATGTTTCGTTACGAAACACAACCGAGATACAACTAGCGACACTGGTCAGTCGCGGATCGCACAGGTACTACACGGAGCGAACGTCGGAACGTGCACTCAGTGCGGCGGGCCGTAGCGGTCTACTGGCTGGATGTAGTTAGTCAACGCGTTTATAATCCTCATTACCGCACAATAAGGTCGAAAACACGTAGCACCCAAGACGAATGTGATCGCTTAGAAATTGTCAGAAACTTAAAATATTTTTAAAAAATTTCATGTTTCACTTATCAAAATATGCAGCAACCATATTATAAACATAGATATTACTAATAGATTTAAGTAATTTTGAAGCGTATAAACAGAACAACTTCGTTGTAATTTCAAAAATAATGAATTTCAAGAGGTGTTTTCGAAAGTAATTATTATCGAATCAATTTTACACAATCGCGTATTTGAGCAAGCAAATTCAAGATAAAGAAATGAAGTTATTTATATTAAAATCTTAGATCCGTCAGTTTAGTCATTAGCCTATACTATTCGATGAAAGTTGGTCTAATTTTTCGATGTGTCGCCTTAACAAACGCGGCCCTGGTTAAAAAAAAATAACGACAAATGAGACAGCCCTATTGGAAAGTACCTCCATTTTAAAAAGACCACAGTCAAGACGAAAATTCGAGACTGGTGAGTATTCCAGAAGAACACTGCCAAATAATAACTACACGATGCGCTGTTATGTTCCGGCGAATGAGTAACATTCACACATCGGCTCCAATAGTTTTAGCTAGGTCTAAGTTAGCCGCTAGTGCTGTATGTTCATTTCTCATGCCTTTGATGGAGTCATAAAACTGACTCGGCACCAACGTTGCAGTTGTACCAGAAACAAGGTTTCACTTTTATCCAATATCTGTCAAATTACATACATTGGTTCCAATATTACCTACAACTTGGTGTACATACTACCGTTGTGTGACTACGCTATTAGCGACGTGATGTGATAAATAACCATTTATCGTAGAACCATGGAGTACAAAGTACAAGTATGTAAAATAATACTTACCTCTTTGTGATCAGTTCAAAATACAGAGACTTGATGCCACAGTCTGTTGCGTCTTTTGAACTAAAGTGCTCTATTAAATTATTTTTGATTTTCTCTAATTCTTCTGGAGCCAATTCCTACAACAGAGATATAGTATGCCGTTATCGCGATAATAAGCTATGTTTTCTCTAAAAATCTGATTAAGGAGAAAAAGATTCATATCGAATTTTCAACCAATTGATTGCCGCCTGCATTTTAAAGATCTCACTTGTGTGCCCCTCATGTTATATTACTGAACGCATACGGTGTGTTGGTAGTATGATGGCGAAATCTCGTTCAACGCAAATAGCGCGTTAATGGGAATGAACGTGTTAAATTTATATCGTACTTCTGTTTAGATTAATGCAAATATTCTGTTCAATCGGTAGAGCTCCAGGGTCTCCGTCGCCTTAGTTCAAGACATTCGTTATTAATCCAAAACAAAGTTGGAGTTTCAGCGACAAAACAAAATTGGTCTGAATCTTAAACTTAAAAGTTTAGGTAGCGTAGGCCCGATTCCCAACTACATCTCTCAAGTGTCATTACTATTAGTTCAGGATTTAGCCATGAAAAGTAACAGGGAGATAAACAGAGTTACTTTGGAATTTATAAAGAGATAGTACGAAAGAGTAATAAACTGCTTACCATGAATCGGTTATACTGGTCTTGTTAGCTTTAACTCTACAACCGTGAAAAGGCACGAAAAGTCTTACCTGTGGGTGTATTCCAACAATGAGCATGATATCGCCCGTGGAGGTGGAGTGCCTTACAGTCAGATTCCTCCAATATCCAGAGTAATCAGCTGGAGAGAACGGAGGTAGTTTTGATTGGCGTACATGGTTTTGAAACAACTACAAAAAACAAATGGATAATTAAAGGCATTGCAAGGCAACGCACATGGTAGGCAAAGCACGATTGATGTCCCTTGGTGTTTCTAGCATCCATTGACAGTAGCGGTTTACTAAAGGTGCCGTATGCTTGTTTATCAGATTTGTGGCACCCAAAAACAAATAAAATAGCCCACTGAGCAGGATAAAAAAACGTTCATCTAAAAGAATACCGTTCTCCAATAATATTTCCTTAGTCTTGTTGTGTTCCTAGTCTGCGAGAGGCGAATCAGTAAACCTCAAAACACTGTATTCGAAACGGAATCGAAAAGTTTTCACTCAGATTCCATACATTTTGAGTGAAAACTTTTCGATTCCGATTTGAACGTAGTGTTTCTAGGCAATATGAATACGCTTACTGTAGGGGCATTCACGTTGCCTCAGAAAGCCATTTTCGAAACGGATTCGAAAAGTTTTTACTCAGATTCCATACATTTTGAGTAAAAACTTCCGACTTCGATTCCGATTAAAATATGGCGTTTCGATGCAACCTGAACATGCTGATTTTACGAGTCTAAGTGATTTATTGAGCAGCGAAAGCAGAAACACGCGAGTGATACTCCTTGTGTCCCTGGCATCTATAAGCTATGGTAACTGCTTCATCGGGTAGTCCGTCTGCTTGTATAACATGTGATGCAACTGATGTCACATAAAATAACTGGAGTGTGTTACAATGTCGTCCACGCATATCCCGTGATTACCCGGCAATTGCAGAAAAGTGTTAACGGATGTTTGAAAAATAAATTTCGAGTTCTATTATTCAACTTGGCTTGGGCGTTGATTATGATAAATCAACTCCCAAGCCATTGGATAATTTTATTAAATATAATAAAGTAATACTCGTGATAAAGTATAATAAAGCAACAATGGTTTAACATTCGTGGGTTCGATTCCCTCACAGGACAAACATTTGCGTACTAGAACATGTCGGTTTGTCTTGATTTGGGTGTTTTTAAGAGAGATAGGCGCATCAATGCAGTCCGTCCGGGGAAGTCCCTCCACCTCACAGAAACCGCAGGCAAATAACGACTCCCTGGAGGGTTGCTGTGTTCTTGCCAGTGAGTTAGGTTGCCAGTAAGCTTGTGTTAGCTGCGCGAGTGAAGCGACGTTCATAGGCTACGAAAAGTATTTTACATCAGATGGGCCGTATGCTTGTATTCCTCCCGATGTGGTATTGGAAACATATATACGAATTCAATTCAAATTTCGAATATTGGGGTAAGTACAACATTTATTTAAATAAATATATCTTCACGCCAATTCCCTTGTGGGGTAGGCAGAGAGACCAACAATAGAAGCAAATACAATAAACACCCCTAAAATTGGAACGACGAAAAGTCCATGTATAAGCACGACCCTTCTTCTTTCTAGCGATATCCCGTTTCATAATCCATAGGGATTAGCGGAGTCCCACTACCTAAGCTTAAGGATTTGGCGAAAATACAGATTTTTACATAGAGTGACTCAAACCTCCACAATCCGGAAGGAAAACCAGACCTTGCTTAGGTTGGGTCACACGTCTTTCGAAATATCATTTCTTGGACATGTGTCCTCACGATGTTTTCGCTCCGCCGACCAAGTAATAATTTTAAATATGTACCTACATCGGAAACACGAATTTAGTGCAACACTGTTCTTAATGTTTACATGTATAACAAAATCGTATATGAGTTGTGTTTGATTTGAACGATAGGGTGCTGTGTCGTACAAACACAGCCCTGTTACGATTTTATGCTATACTAGCTGTGCCCGCGAGTTCGTCCGCGCGGAATAGTTATTTTTTTATTATTTATTTATATTATAATAATAAAAATAAATATTTTTTTAAAATAAGAGTAGCCCAAGTTACTCAAATCCTCAAATACTCAAAATCGGTCCAGCCGTTTCAGAGATTAGCAGAACAAACAGACACGACAAAAATTGTAAAAAAAATTTTTTGGTATATGTACCGTGTCCATATGCATTTAATAAAAAGCGGTTATTTTGATATTACAAACAGACACTCCAATTTTATATATATATGAGTATAGATATAAACCAGAAAGTACGAACTTAGATACTTACCAGTACGGCTTGTTTAGTTTTATCGGAGATGTGGTTTAAATTGGCGATAGGGGCAACACAGATAGTCCCTTTTACATAAGCGCCCAGTCGAAACCCAACCGTGGGTAACTGGCTCTCGTCGTCTATCCCCACGCTGAACTCACACTTATTTCGGTAACCCTCGGTGACGGGAGATCTTTCTATACTCCTCAGTTCGAAGCTTAAGCCGTTGTATATCTGACGTTTTGCTTCTATGTCGCTACGTCTTGTACGATATTTCTGCCATACTTCATTGTCGAACTTCATAAGTATATGTTTAATTTCTTTTTCTTTTAATTTAAGCTGAAACATTAAATATGCATGTTACAAAAAGCGTGCATACACACATTTATCTACACTACCTACATGCATACATACATATTTCTATACTACACATATACATATGTCTCTCTACATCAAACGCATCCATACGTCTCTCTACAATATGTATACATACGTCTGTGTATATCACACGCATTCATACATCTTTTTACGAAATCAGCTTGCCACCATTGCACCCATGCTGCATTAAATTCGGTCATCCTTTTGGTGAACGATTAAAATAGTTACCTGTTCTTCATAAGGTATATTCCAATAAGGGGTGGTGGCATCCTTAACTCTTTCATCTTGGCTTTTGTTTTCCTCCGGCTTCGTTTTCTTGTCCTGGATGCCGTCGCGCTCTTCTTGTTTCCTCTTTCTAACTAGCGGATCTGGTGCAGGCTTCGCTTCTTCAGCTTGTAGTGTTTTACCTTAGAATGCCGGTTTGAAATATAATACAATTATATTTCTTATATCGTCAAAAATACTTCTTTGTACTTAGATGTTATGTTACCGCGCTTGGAATTAAATAATGTATCATTATATTTTTGTGATTAAGCTTTCAATGTTATGCCTGGTAATTAAATATAATGAAACCAGTTGAGAATGCGTAAGCTTGCATTGTCAGAGGAACACCTAGCTCGTCAATTATATAACAATTCAAACTTATTTTTTTAAATTTATCGGCCATTTTGACCATGTTTCGAGATAGGAACGGTGTTCCTGAACATTCCTATTCTACTTTTTATGCTAAATCCGATTCTGAAGTCAAAATTCGAATATTCGGAAAAAAACCCACAAACAAACGCACCACAGACAAACATATAGATTTCATATAGGAACGGTGTTCCTGAAAAGTCAAAGTTCAAAAATCGAAAGTTCACAAACGTCTTAAAGAAATATAGAAAAATACTCTCCGAACGGCGTCGGATGGGTCAATAGAACCGACGGCCAGAATCAGCAAGGATATAATGCAAGGTGGATATTTAATCTAGAATACGAAACGAGGTAAAATATTCATGGAGAATAATCACGTTACGTAGTAAACAACTTTCTAATGGCAAAATAAAAATCGACTTCCTCATACAAAAGTGATCATGTGATCGAACAGCTTGTATGCAGACTTCGTTATTTTATGATCTACAAATTAACCGCACAAAACAAAAATTGACATTATTGCTTTGCATATATCCTTGCTGATATATGCTATACACTGCGTTTCTAATATGTATAAATCCGACGCTGCCGTCTGCGTTACATTTTACTGTTTTACTCTAAATAAGCTGTCAAAGTCACCTTTCCAAGAATAGCCGTTTAATGCAGCTATAGCCTTAGATCTCTCCTCTTCATTCTGGAAGCAGGCATACAGCCAATGACTGCTGGCTCTTGGCCTCTTAATTTTACTGGTATTCAAACCGAGTTTATCATTCATCAACTTCTTAAGTTCCTGAAGCAAATAGTATTTATGTTAAAATTAACACTGAATATCATTTTAGTATATCTGTATTATAATACAGTGAAGGGCGCAATGGCGTTGTTGCGCGTATCAAAGCGAACTCGCAAGTTAAATAACGTTGACCGTAGTCCGTCTACGGATAGATTTATGTTTGTAGCTTCTCCTTTCTGGATGGCACATTAAGCCGTCAATCCCGGCTGTTGTCGACAGATGATAGTTATTAAGCCAAATCTTTCGCTTTCGGGCTTCGGGTGAAAGCACTGGCATCCGTCAACCCGCAATAGAGCAACAGCGTAGTGAGGTAGGCTCTAGATCTAGACTCTTTTGAATGAAGGAAGATTTGAATTCCAGTAATGGGATGAGTGTGTGAGTATGTGTAAATTATAATATGGAAGATGATAAGATGTAGGTTACAAAAAATATATGGGATTGTTATCTGGCGTCAAATTTCATTTTAGAATATCATTATTCTAAGGAAAACCCGGAAGGAATATTCACAGATATAAATGGCTAATGAATACATTGTAACACTTCACCATGCACTTAGAAAAACAGTATGTATGCCTCGTATAAATATTACGTCCTTAAATAGTTAATAGATTTCGGCGTTATTTTGCGAAAGTCAATTTTACAGGCAATTTGATCTAAACTACTTAGTTGCTTCCGTTACCAATTAGTTCATACAAACTATGTGTGCCGTTTTTGCCTCGGCTGCCGCGGTAGTCTCTGCCAATCCCTCCATCGTCGCTGCAGATGTTAGTCGTTAGAATAACATATTATGAATGACAAATCCATCTGTCTTTTTTACCACGTTGACCCTCAAAAGGAGGACTAATTCACTGAAATCGACCATTATTCATCTGAGTTGAATTGTCATGAGTACCTTTACGGACGGCCGTACGAGTTATATCACTCTTACTGACTAAACACCGCCTAGGAGTAGTCTTTATCCGGGAAGTCTTTAATGTAAAGGTTTCATTAGAAGCGATCATCCCAGAGGATGCGGAACGACGCAACAAATACATCGCAGTGCCATCCCTTATATAGAGTTAGAGGAAGGGACAGGGTTACTGAAAAAATATTTAATTTTATTGAATATTAAGGAACAATTAAAAATCATACAACATTATTTTAATAAAAAGTGTATAATTAAAGCATTGACTATATTATTTTTAATGTATGCATAAATTTTGCATTTGTCATCATTGTTGCTTTTGCTATAGAAATCCTGGGGATATTGAATCAATTCTATAAGCTATAATATAATATATTTTATAATAAAAGCCGTTTTACTGAGAGTATTTTTGATGTGTAAGATATTGTCCAGAAATAACTGTTTCAGACAATTTATTATAGAATCGAACACAATTTACACAAAAGTCGTAGTAGTCCTTATCAAGTCGAAAGAAAAAGAAAATCATTTATTTGTACACAACACAACACTGCTCAACATTATACACATATATAGCTCTTTGCTATAATATCAGATACCTAACAACATGGATATAGCAAGAACATGATACAAACTTAGTATAAACACAGCAACAGTGTTGTGCAACTTAATTAATTGGTCTACACTCAGTGTGCTGTCGAAGCATGTGTGGCACATCTGAGACAATTTTCAGTTGAGACTAGCCTGTTGTGCCACTGCAGATGCTACAAGTAACCACTGTGCACTAAACAAATATTCTGTGTTTATCTAATTTTGAATCACTATAACATATTATAGTGATTCAAAATTAGATAAACACAGAATGAAATACAGTTTTATACAATATTTTAGAAGTAATCAGAATTCATATTTGTGTACCAAAAACCAAATTTAAAATTAGAGTCTGAAAATCTTCCTCAGTAAGAAATAATATTCTTATTGTGACTCGAATACCAAAATTACAATGCAGAAACAGAAGAATGCAAGAAGAAAAAAATAAAAGTTTTTTTGGATTTATCACTTAATTCGTCATCAAGTCAACTTGATAGAAAATATAGTCAAAGAAGCCCGTCTGGGAAAGTACCTCCACCTCACAGAACGCCGCAGCCAAATAACAACTCCCTAGAGGGTTGTTGTGTTCCTGCGTGTGAGTGAGGTCACCAGTAAGCTCCCAAGGAGTTGCTGCGTAAGCAGCAGAGGAGGCACCGCGCAAGTGATACTTAATATATCGCAAGCGTTAATATCTACAGTATCCGCTTTACATCAGGTGGGCCGTATGCTTGTATGCCTCCCGACGTAGTATAAAAAAAATAATTAAATAACTTTTCCTCAGATACATATTCTCTGCACAAAGTGATATGTGAGTCAGGGTTACCAAAGGACTATAGGGCCGACACGGCACAGTTACTTTCATTTAAAAATATTATACCTGGAGTGATCATCTGCAGCCCATGTTATAAATAGAGTGAATGGCTCTTTATTGCAAGATAGATATGTTTCAATGTCAGCAGCCTTGCCGCACAACAGTATACCATACAACATAATGCTTTATAAAGTAGCCGAAATGACTCAGCAGGAGTCACATCTGTTAATTATCAGATTTTTCATATTACCAGCATCTTTCTTTATGTAGTTTCCATATAAATTAACTTGCTGGTAAGCCCCCATTATAATTTAAAGTCTATGGTAATTCCAATAAATACAGTATTTTTAACAAATTCTAATTTATTATTCCCAATGAGAGCGTCTATATTGGTAGAAGTCTCATTTGGACGACTAAAGATGCATTTGGTTTTAGCCGAGTTTAGCAAAAGATGTGAACCAGTTTATAGCAGATAGAACACCATTTACCATGTCAATATTTTCACACTGGTTGGCCACATACAAAATTAGAGGCTTAGCATCAACAAATAATACTCTATCTGTCATTTTCTGCAGGGCAGATTATTCACATATGTGCAAAATAAAAAGGGACCAAAATTTGAGCCTTGGGGCACTACAATGTTTAATATTACTGCCTTTAGATTGAGATAACCACATTTATATCAATAGTTTGCATTTTGTTATTTAGATGAAAAGATGTAATCAAGTTCTGAGTTTCATCACCACTTCTACAATAGACCAGCTTGAGTAATAATGTCTGATTGTCAACACAATGAAAAGCTTTAGAGAGGCCACAGAAAATTTTAATAGCATCCTGTGATCTTTCACATGAATTGAGGGCATGCTTAACCAATGCCATCGCTGCATCTGTAGATCTACCGGCAGTAAAACCCTATTCCAAATCATAAGAAAAATTGGTCTTAAAAAAGAGCTGCAATTGATTAACCCTTCGAAACCTGTGTGGTCATATATGACCGCGAAATGTATGGGAAAAGGTATATAACGGGTTCTGAAGGCTTACGCATTATATGTGAAGATAGTTTTGTTAACCTGTGAGACCCCGTTATATACGTTTTCCCATACATTTCTTGGCGGAAAAGCGGCCCGCAGGTAATGAGAGATTAATGGGGAACCTGTTTTTGGTAGATTTAAAAAGTTAGTTACCTAGTTGAGGTTATGACTGATATTACCTAGTTCAGATTACCAGCATTCAGATGCTTTATTTAGTCATTAGATACAAAATTATAAGCCAAGATAATTTTACTTTAGAGAAATTAGTATTAATAATTGCATTAAAATACCTCATAATTTGTCAATTATGATAGTAAATATACAGTTAAAAATTCTTTACTAGCCATTGGGCCGCTGTGTGTACTTAAACATGTCTTAATTTTTTTAATGGTATTGATTATTTTCAGTGCACAATGTGTAGGCAAATTTCTTTAGTTTTGTTAACTTTACACTCAAAACCTTGCCCTGAATACAATAGTTTAGGTTAGTATCCATCAGCACACTTGCAATGCCTAATCCATATACTTAACAAATTCTGGGCCCATGAGACGATTTTATGTAATAATATAGTGTGAATTTACTTACAACTATTCCGTAAAACTTAGGTAAACCTCGTATTTCAATCTTGAATTTCTCCGAGGAAAATCCGCCTTTATCCAAATACGCGTATTCATCGCTGGTTTTCTCAATAATTTCATCATTCGTATTCATTTTTATTTGACAGACTTCATCAGTATTTTCATTCATTGTTCTATAGAAACTTTAGAAACAGTAATGATTTCAATTAATAATTAAATTTCACTAAGTTACTACAAGTAACTAAAAAGTATTTGGCAAATAAAATAAATAGGTTATGTTTACAACTTTAGAAGACATAATACACTTCTTCTTTTTTGACATCAGTTGTGGCAATTGCTTGTTACTCGAAGATTGTTAACTAGTGTTAGGAAGATAAATACACATAGTTAAACGGTATTTTTATTCTCAAAACGGAGAGTTTGTCAAAACGGATATAGAGAAAGTAATTAGTTTTTTTTAGGAAATGAATTTTGGATACTTAACGTAACGAAGTGTTCTCGTGGATCATACGAAACACTTCAAGTAGAGGAGTTTCTTGAAAGTTATTGCTAGTTCGTTCCCAAGACAGTCAAATACGAAATACGTTTAGTCACTGGTAGCTGCGATATGTCTTCAGTGAAAATTTATTTTGAATAAATTAAAAAATAATATAGATTTAGGTCTTCTTCTTTCTATCATAATCCTGTTTTCTTATGTACATAACAAGATATTGCCAGCGGCTTCGTCCGCGTGGTATTTAGTCTTATCTTGTACCACTTAAGAAATTTAAATATTATAATCTAACAGTAGAGACAGATCTAGTAGTTTCCTTATGTTCACAAATGATAAACGGCCTACCTCTATTTCAATCTGCAATAAAAATAGGTTACTGTGTAACTTTTAGGCAAGTAGGTAAACCTCTACTTTCAAATTTAATGTACGTAAGATACGTCAAAGAATTTCTTTATATACCACATTTACTGTTAGACATTACTGACCCGCGCGCAAGCCACATACAGTTATACAGTTGGCCGTGGGAAAAACAACCAGACTCAAGTCGTTACCAGCTGCCTTAACCCGTCAAACGCCGTTATATAGCTGTTGCCATAACGCGTATGGTTCGATCAAACCACTCGGCACGCAATGGGTCAAGGGTTAGACATTGGGACTTGTTTATAGTCATGGCGTAACAAACGGCTATTGGAGACTGTGTGCACTTAAATTCAAACGGGAATTTATAGGCAATATTGAAAGAAGAGTAAAAGCAGGAAACCGTATCAACGGTGCGTTGTACTCCATGGTAACAAGCGATAACATGTCGACCAAAGCTCGGTCTGAATTCTCTTTCAGTAAAAGTGTCGGAGGCGCGAGACAATGTGTGGTGCTCACAGTCGGTAGTAAGCCGATATTCCCGTTCTGCAAAGGTCTCTGAGGCGCGAGATGATGTGTGCCTCTCACAATCAGCGCTCATTCGAAATTCCCTTACGGTGGAAGTCTCGGAGGCGCGAAACAATGTATGGCGCTCACGATCAGCAGTCAGTCGAGAATCCCTTTCGGTAAGAGTATCCGAGGCGCGAGATGTTCCATGGCGCTCATGGTCTCATGGTCATGGCCTCCCTTTCAGTGGAGGATTCTGATGCGCGAGTCTTTGACTGTCATCATGCGTTTCTTGAGATTGAATCGTTCAACAAAATGAAATTAATTTGTAAAGTCTAATAAACCAAATCACAAAGCAAAAGCGAAATAAGTACCTAATCCGTATTCGTAGCAAGTCTTATAACTTTTATAATTTGTCACATCTTGACATCATTTTGACGAACTCGGTGGCTCAGTCGTGCGTGAATGATGAGACTTTGACACCAACACTCGTGGGTTCGATTCCCACACAAGTTAAACATTTGTGTGCATGAACATGTCTGTTTGTCTTGGTCTGTATCTTTTAGAGGTAGGGCGCACCAAACAACCCATCTAGGTTGTACCTCCACCTCACAGAAAACCGCAGCCAAATAAGAAATCCCTGGAGGGTTGTTTGTTATGTTCTTGCGTGTGAGTGAGGTCACCAGTAAGCTCCTAAGGAGTTGCTGTGTAAGCAGATGAGGAGGCATCGCGCGAGTGATACTTAATATCAAGCGTTAATAGGCTACGGTACCCGCTTTACATCATGTGGGCAGTATGCTTGTATGCCTCCCGTCGTAGTATAAAGAAAACATCGTATATTTTTTAATTTGTAGTAGGTCGAGCGCGTCGTTAGTCGTATCGTAGCTAAATTTCTGAATACAATTCTATAGCGCGTTTTAGATAATGATCACGCCACCTGTTGATCTTTTCATGTACGAAATTTTTATACGCAATATTAACGTTGTGTTTGTTTTAGCATCTAAATATCTCAGCGATTCAAGGTCACTGACCAATATGAGAGTATACAATAAACCAATGTTGATCAGTGTAGTTCCCAGATCAACATCGCATTACTTATCGGTTCAATCAGGGCGCGTACTTTAGCCCCCAACCCGTAGCGGCATAGCGTACCTACTACGTAAAATCGGTCTCATCATAGGACGTCCACACGATGGACAGACGATCTTGTGAAGTTCGTAGGGAGCCATTGGATGGAAATAGCACAGGACCGATCGCTGTGGAAGTATAAGGAGGAGGCCTATGTTCAGCAGTGGACGTCTTTCGGCTGATATGATTATGACGCGAACAGTCTGATCGCTGAGCTCGGCAATGCTGTTGTCGGATGCTTGATCGATGGTAAATTTATTAACAACATTAGTTATGCAGATGATATGGCACTTTGACCCCATCAATCGGAGTTCTGAGGAACCTGGTTAGTGTTTGTGAAAAGTACGCGGAGTTCCACGGGCTAAGGTATAATGGAAAGAAAAGTGAGGTGATGATTCTAAGATAAGTAAAAAGACATAGGTACGCAAGGCCGTCTATCGTGCTGGTAGTGAACTAAATGTCGTTAATAAATTTGAATACCTGGGCCACTGGGTCTCACACGACCTATGCAATGACTTCGACATTGAGAGGGAACGCAGGGCATCGGCGGTTCGGTGCAAAATGCTGGCCCGTAGATTTGCCCGTTGTACTAAGGACGTAAAAATAACTTTACTCGAGGTATGCTGCCAGTTCTTTTACACGTGCGGCCTGTGGACCACATATACGCGCCGAGCCTTGTGCCCATAATGCCCTGCGCGTGCAGTACAACAATGGGTTTAGGATGCTGTCCGGGCTGCCTTGTCACTATAGCGCGTCAGGTATGTTCGCTGTAGAACCGGTGGATTTCATGGCGTAGTTACTTCCTTCACTGTTGCGCCGCATGCGGGACAGTGCCAATACCATTGTAAACACTATCACTGCTCGAGAGGATAACCCTATTGTACGCCACTGGATGTATATATTAATTTATTTATGTAGGTACTCAGAATTCTCATATGTTCGCTCTATTCATACTATAAGTAAATATGTAAGTATACTAACACAACTTATGGCTTATGCCCGGAATAAACGATTTATTATTATTATTAATACATTGAAGGCATTTGCAGGCTAGGCGCGTTAAACACTTTATACCAAACGTATCGTACACTTGTTTGCCGCTGACGTTGCATAAAAAAGTGGCGCAGTGGGTAGTAACGCTAGTTTGACACCAATACCATGAGCATTGGTGTCAAACTAGCGTTACTCACAATGCTCGTGCGTTCGATTCCCACACAGGACAAACATTTGTGTACATGAACATGTATGTTAGTGTTGGTCTGGGTGTTTTTAAGAGAGATAGGGCGCATAAAAACAGCCCGTCTGGGGAAGTACCTCCACTTCACAGAAAACCGCAGCCATTAATAATAACTACCTGGAGAGTTGTAGCGTACCTGCGAGTGAAGTTTCTAAGAAGTTGTTGTGTTAGCAGCAGAGGTGGCATCGCTCGAGTTATACCTAATGTGTTGTAAACATTCATAGACTAAGGCAGGCTGTATGCTTGTATGCCTGTCGACGTTGCAAAAAACCCCTATCTACACGGAACGGTGCATACCAGAGTACATTTAGAGACCCCCAGCTACAAAATAATCATACAACATATCAAGTATAGGTCTATGATTAAAAAATCATGAGTACGATATATAAGTATAAAAAAATAAGACCGATTTTGTAGTAGCCCTCCTTTACACCCACCATCTTTATTTGATAGCATGCAAGCCAAAATGTGAAGGTACAATAATCAAGCAAAATTAATAAATATGATAAATTTATTTACAGTATTTAGTGCGAATATATTATATGTATACATTTTTACAGTATCAAACCCCGATGACTAGGACTGGAGAGTGTTCATCAATACAACAATAATTTTATTACAACACATTTAAAAAGTGTTAAGTACCACTTTCATCTTTATCAAACATATTTTTTAAGGCATCTTTGTCTTGGTCTTCTTTTTGTTTGCGCAATTTCTTGATCATTTCTAATTCTTTATCGATCATGGAAATCATTGCAGGATTTAAGGACTTCAGGCGTTTGAAATCTGACTCGGCCTGGTCGGGGTTCCAAGCACCGATGTGAGCTTTTGCTCTCCTGTACAAGGCTTTCTCATTGTCTAAAAACATGATAATCAAAATTAATAATAGCTATTACGCATTTACTTTGGCAATGATGCCTGATAATTAATGTGTTGCAAGCGTTCATAGGCTACGGTAACCGCTTTCCGTCACGTGGGCCGTATGCTTGTATGCCTCCTGGTGTTGTACAAAATAAAAGAAAAATGGTTAAGTCTCTTCCAAAATTTAAGTGCTCAATGCTATGTAAGCTAAGGAAGGTCCCAAGGTAATATTCAGACGATCACACCTAAAGGTCTATAGGACTGTATTCCCGGTATGACTTGAGACTTGTATAAGTCTTTCTTACAAGCTTAAGTACTGCTTTGCTCTGTTGAGCACACCATTTTTCTTGGAAAGTAGCTTGTTCTTCTTCAGATGATTGAGGAACTGACCTTCGCTGGAGATCTCGTGATCAAGAATCCCAATGCTTTCGTTAGGCAATGGCAAGAGGTGTGTTCTGAAATAAGATTCACGTATAATGTGCATACATACATACCTTCGTCATATTCTAAAACCGTAGTACAATGCTCTATAACAGCGTAGTATTCCCCTTTAATAAGTTTGCATTGAGCATAATTAAGCAAAATCGGTAGTTTTATCTTATTTAAATTAATCCATTCCTCATCGGTTTTCCTCTCTCTGTGAAAGAAATATTACACTCTGTGATAACATTTTACGTAAATGGCATAGGACAATCTACACATCTTTCCCGCATTACACCATTCTCCGTCGGCAAGTATACTTCCTGCCTAACGGTAAGCTGTTACCATTTAGCCTATGGACACTTGTAACATTAGGAGCGTTAGCAACTCTCGCAAAAACTCCTGCACGTCCTTTTTAAAAACCTCGTGTTGTAGTCCCCTGGGAAAATCTCGGCATCGAATTCATTTTACAACTTAAGTGTTCTCTGAAGAAAACTTCAAAATGTGTGTGAGCACAAATTCCTCGCCGAAGGAGAAGCGCGATTATAGTAGGAAGCAGTTAACAACAAACTCTTTGTACAATCGGTAAAGTAAGGAAGAAAAGGTTTATGACAGTGTAGCTAAAGACGAACTTTTGTTCACGCTTTCAATGTATGGGGTGGATGGTATGGCAGCAAAAGCATGAAAGTAGGATGAAGGCTGTAGAAATGAGAGCACTGAGGAATGTGTGGAGATAGCATGAATAGTAGAGTAAGAAACAGCACGACATGAGAACAACGTGGATAAAAGATTATGTAGTGACAAAAATTTAAAAGGGTATGCTACGAGGGTTACGAGTATAATGGTTTGGACATTTGGAAATAGTGGATTACGAAAGAAATGTAGCGAGTAAGAATGAGTGAAGATGTCGGCAGGAGCCGCCCTATGCGCACATATATTGATCAAGTTTACCTTATTGTGTTGAAAAAGAGCCAAAGCAAAAGCACCCGAAACCGACGAGCAAGAATGATGTGATTGATAAATGTAGAAGACGTGAAAGAGGTATGTTTGGATCGGTGCACCCGGCGTTTCATAGTCTCTGTCGACCCCAATGGGAGACAGGCGGGATGGTATGTATGTATATAACGGAGCGGCGCGCGGCGGGTTTAACGCTTGAATAGGCAGTGAAAGAAACGATGCGAGAAAATTGAGCACACTGTTCTACATTATTAATAGACGGTGCCAAAAAAACAAAATTCTAAATTCGTAGCTATACGTGCTGTAAAATATAAAAAATATGACGCAATAAATTTGATTAGATTTGCTCGTATCTACTTAAAAATACAGAATAAGTAGAAATAATTCAAACACATATAGTTCCTATACATATACGGAATGTAAGGTAACTCAAAAAAAAGAATGAAAAGAGAAAAAAGAATGTTAGAGAAGCGAGTGAAGTATGTAAGGACCGTGTCGTATGGTGCTCGGCTCTCTCTACCTACCCCGCAAGGGACCTGACGTAAAGATATAGATACAGGTAACTCTAAAAGTACATAACCTTTTTAAATAATCAGCTTTAATCCGGATGATGTAATTGACCCATAATATGAGATGATGGCAACCTTAAAATTAACTTTATACGATAATCAAGTATAATCTCCATGATATAATCACTAATTTACTGGGTGACTAATGATGTCTAACATTAGATCGACCTTTCTTCTATTTATCTATACAGATCCGCTTTTTACTAAATGCATATGGATGTATACACGGTACATATACCAAAATTAATATTTTCACAATTTTTGTCTGTCTGTTCCGGCTAATAATTCCGCGCGGAATAGTTATTTTTTTATTATTTATTTGTATAAATAAAAATAAATAAAATTTCTAAAATAAAAGTCGCCTAAGTTACTCCTTATTACATCAGCTATCTATCTGCCAGTGAAAGTCCCGTCAAAATCTGTACAGCCGTTTCAGAGATTACCCGGAACAAACAGACAGACAGACAAAAATTGTAAACAAAATATTTTTGTATGTACTGTGTATACATCCATATGCATTTAATAAAAAGCGGTTATTTTAATGTTACAAACAGACACTCCAATTTTATTTATCTGTATAGAAATGAACTCGATGGAGAAGCTCAATATCACATTACTTGGCGCTGACTGTAGCTGTCCGATCAGGAGTTTCTTATATGTAGTCTAAAGATAAAACTTCGAAATACTGTCACTAGAGGAACCTGAAGGTGACTGGAAATCACGGACAAGAAACATTATCTAACATTCTGTAACAATTTCATTCCTTTCAATCACCAACACTTTCGTCTCCATTACATTCACTTTCATACCTTTTCTTTTAAATTATGTTCCATAACTCGTTTACTTGAATATACGATTATGGAAGTAAAAAGTAGAGTCGAATTTATTAAAACTTCAATGTAATAACAAGAATACAGTTATAATACTTGTAATTATATACTTCTATATGAGTAGACTAGACTAGAGTAGCTCTCACTTGAAAGAGTTCTTAAAACAATGTTAGAAAAACCTGTACGTTTCTCCACAAGCCCAAGTCCTTAGCGTTCGTAGACTATACCTGCTTGCTGTTGCTCTTTTTACCTTATTATTTTTACCTTAGAAGTCTGCAAACTACACCAATTTATTCATCTCTTTCATAAAGCACAACTTACAACAAAATCAACAGGAAATATAATCTCCATTTGTTTGGTTCTCGCAAATTTAAAAATACGTTGGAAACTAAATTATTGGGCTGGACGTACAGTGATTCAGAAGAGCTACTGAACTGTTTGGAATAGTACTAAAGATTGCTTATTACACTCCTAACATTAGAATACAGATATAATAGTGACAGTTACCAAATTTTTCTTATGTAGTTTTAGTGCCTTAAGTTTTAGTACCTTATTTCCCAACAAATCAAGCTGTAAAGTTGCCCACAGGACAGGCTTAGCCTAGTGTGGGAACTAAATCAATTTCAGATTTTATGTAAACAAATCTGTCAAGAAATATTACGAAAAATTATAAATACATGTGATTAGTAGAGATTTGGATTCCCTATTCTTTTGAAAGTTTTACTCTGAAATAAATGCTTAGCGTACGGGGCATAGAGATGCTGTGGCGGTCAAAATGTTAATATATATTTGGTATCCATATATAGATAGATAAAGCTACATCAAGAAATAACAATATGAACATTGAATTGTATAATTTAATAATAATAATAATTGTATAATTTAATAGTAATAATTATTATATTACCTGACCATCAGTTGTTCACAAATAGCAATGGCTTGACAATATTCTTCTTCAGCCTCGTTGTAACGTTTCTGTCCATACAATTTATTACCTTTCTCCTTGAGATTTGGAATTAATTTAAGTCTTTCTTGAACATTCAGTTGCCATATTTCCTTTTCGTACTCATCAGACGTTTCTATTTTTAATAGTTCTGAAAAATTAAATAACTATTGATATAATTCTAAAGAGCGCAAAGTACACAGAGTACAGCTCCGGTCTTAGCTGTATCACGCTTAAACAGATAACGCTCGAAGTTAGTACGATTGTAACTCGTATTACACAACATAAGAATAGTATAATTGTGAAACTTGAAGTGTTCTTAGCTGTACTACTTGCATAGGAAAATGATTGACATTTGGACGAATATACCCATGTTTCACTGCCATACATCAATGTTGGCGTTAATACACTCTGAATGGTAGCAAGACGAACTTTGCTCGATATGTTATCGCTCGTTACCACGGAGTACAACGCACCATTGATACGGTTTCCTGCTTTCACTCTCCACTACAGGGAGTTGTTACTTTGCTGTGGTATTTTGTGTGGTGGCGGTACTTCTCCAGACGGGCTGCTTCGATGCGCCTTACTGCATTGCAAATATTTTGCGGTACACTGGCCAAAACGGTAATAGGATAAGGCAATTCACATTAAAGCTGTTTTGCCTATTGAGACATTTTACAATCTAGACAATTTGTCGATAAGACTATTTACTAGTTCAAATAAACTTAACACTAATACCGGTTTAGGGGTTTATGCATAAAAAAAACTCACTTTTGCTTTAATAATATTAGGTCCTGTCCTTACATATGAAATTGGCGTTTTGTCAAACTGGCTATTTTGATCTCAAATATCTGGCGTTTGGTTAAGAATTCCAAATTCAAATTAATTTCAAATTTAGGCTTGTGTAATTGTGTTTTGAATTTAGTGATTCTACGCCACGGGAGTTTTTACGCCACTTGATTTTTCTTTGACATCGGTGTGTTCGCAATATGGAAAACTCTATAAATCGCGTAATTAACGAATACCGAGTTCCACCGTGGTACCAACGCCGCAGAAACAGCTTGAAGGATGAATGATGTGTATGGGGAAGCTATTGTAAAAGAAAGCACGGTACGTTTTTGGTTCCAAAGTTTTCGTTCTGGAAATTTTGATCTACGGAACAAATCCCGTGGACGGGAGACCCTAGTTAACAACGAAGAATTAAAGGTGATTGTGGAAGCAGATCCATCGCAAACGACGTCAGAGTTAGCAGCAGGCGTCGGTGTGTGACAAAACAGTTTTAATTCACTTGAAATAAATTAAAAAAGTGATAAAGCTCGAGAAACGGGAATTGTATGAATTGAGTGAAGCACACCAACAAACACACACTGCTTTACATTACTCAATCGTCACAATAACGAGGAAATTTTGAATCGTATTGTTACTTATGATAAAAATGGATCCCGTACGACAATCGGAAACGTTCATCACAGTGGTTGAACCCAGGAGTACTGGTGAGTGTTTGGTGGAGCAGAGCTGGTGTCATCCACTACAGCTTCATAAGATCTGGCCAGACGATTACAGCAGATTTGTATTGTCAACAATTGCAAACCATGATGGAAAAGCTTGCTATTTAACAACCGGGATTGATCAATTGCTCTAGTCCACTGCTGCTTCAGGACAACGCAAGACCTCGCACTTCACGACAGACGCTCGCTAAATTAGAGGAGCTGCGATTGGAATGTCTCCGACACCCACCTTGCTCCCCAGACCTTGCTCTAACAGATTACCATTTTTTTCGCAATTTTGACAACTACTTGCAAGGAAAATATATCAATTCCGATGGGGCAGTGCAAATCGCTTTGAAGGCGATTTGGACTGTCCCTTTTTTTTTCTTGATTTTCGCTCTATTTTTTCAGCAATAGAATCAATCAACTACGTATAAAATGCGAAAGTGCATAGATAATAATGATACCTACTTCGATTGATTAAATATATATATATATTTTTTGTTTCGTTTTACTTTTTCCATACAAACGCAAATTTCATATGCAAGGACCTACTATTACAAATGAGAAAAAGTGCAAATATAAAATATATAGGCTTGCAGAAAAGAAAACATTATTGTATTGTACAAGTAGTTTACCTATTATAAATTCCAAGTCACATGGATTGTTGATTAAGTCATCCAAATCTTGATATCCAATGCCTTCAGTGTGCAGTGCCATAGTGCATGTGTGCTTGATAACATGTGGCTTTTGTCCTAACTCACGTAAGGTTTTGGAGACAAATGGATAACTGTATACCAGCTGTGAATATCAACATTATTAACCTTGGTTTTGCAAGCATGCATAGACTGTTTACTATTAGGTGAGACAGATGCTTGTTTGTCACCGTGATGATAAAATAATATATACTAAGTTAGATAGACAAGACCATATGATGTAAAGCAAACCACCACCTATCATCCTGTATGGCATTGAAAATCTATCCAAATTAACAGAACTATAAAATAACACTGTACCTAGTGATAGCTACTCGTACAAGATCTTTAATAGAGACCAGCTAAGAATGATGACTCAGTCAACTGAAACATATAAGGACCTAATAGAACTTATCTGAACCAATGGCCTTATTGGTCATACATTCATACAGAAGCAATATAAATGCTACAGAATTGTGATCAAAAATCTGCATCACACCACCCCAAAAAAGGCTATAATAAAGGAAATTGAAAAAACAGAATAGGACCTTACAAGACAAATTAAAAACCTTGTCTCCATACAAAGCAGAGGATTACTCACTCTGGAAAATGATCAAATCACTGAAAAGGCCCCAGGAACACATGCCTCAATTAAGACAATCAAACGGCAAATGGTCAATCAAACCTGAAGACAAAGCTGAGTTATTTACTGAATTTCTAAAGGAAGCGTTCAAACCCAACAGATCTGACATTACGCATGCAGAAGATGAGATTGATGAAAACCTGCTCAATGACCAACAAATGTCCCTACCACTGAGACTAGTTACACCAGCAGAAGTCAAAAAAACTTAATGCATTTAAAGTAAAAAAAAGGCACCAGGATTCAACTTGATAACTGCAGAAGTTCTGAAACAAATGCAATCGTTCTGCTTACAATCCTCTTCAATGTAATATTTCCCAAAGCTATGGAAAGTGTCCACTATAAACATGCTAGCGAAACCAGGGAAGCTTACTACTGAAGTCACCTCATACAGGCCCATAAGTCGTCTCCCCTTATTGTCAAAAGTTTTCAAAAAACTGATTCTGACATGCCTTCTCCTAGTCCTCAAAGAACTAAACGTAATAGCAGACCATCAATTCGGCTTTCGTGGACACCATGGAAGAACAGAGCCAAATAGAAGGAGGAGTGCCTCAGGGTTCGGTGCTGGATCAAAGATACGAAAAGATCTTTAGACATTTGCAAGTAAGCAATGTCTGTTCAAATCATTTTTCAGAAAGTGATAAGTGCACTACTGCGAAGGGCATCAAAAGACTATCATGTCGCTACTATGTAATTTAGAGGAGTACTCTCGAGTGAAAATCCTGACTGCATAATATTCGAAATCACTTGATTATTGGTAATTTTAAAATTATCAAATATCAAGTTTCAGGATGTCCAAATATTAAAAAAAAAATATTGTGTAGTCAGGGGCAGTCAACCTAATATTATATGTACTTTTTTGCGATTTATTCCTAACTACCTTTAACGTTTCCTACCCGTCGCAAAGTTTACTTAGAACCAGTTTTTATATTTTCCTTTGACAATGAGATATTTTTTGCCCTCAAATATCCTATAAATTGACATAGGTACTATATTATCTTCACACCAAATTTAAATCTATCCTGTAGTTTTTACGTAATGCCTGTTTGAATAGGCAAACAGATAACAATTAAGTAACCCCTTTTAGGGTCGGATGCATGAGTAACACCCCAGGTGTTGCAAATGTCCATAGGCTTTGGTGACTGTTTACCATCAGGCAGGCCGTATGCTTGTTTGCCACCGTGGTGGTATAAAAACCCCGGCAAAGTGTGAGTCGGATCGCACAGCAAAGGTTTCGTACCATCATACAATATATTAACCCAGTACTTTTCAGTTTTACTATTTGTGGTCGTAGCGGCAGTAGAAATACATGCACACCCAGATTTAACATACTTGAAATATAAAAAAGAAATATAAAACTATAAAGTACACTTCCTAGGAAACATTCCTGAAGATATAATCTATCTTATTTGAATGAATTGTGCATTTTCCATATTCCTACATATTTAATTTAATGAAAACAATAGAAAAAATAAATTTATCTATGACTATGTATGTTTCAGTACACACTAGCGCAGTGGGTAGGAAACTATTTAATGCAAACATTTACAAATAACATACTGACTGAATTACTGAAATGAAACTGATAGTGACAGTGAATAAAAAGTAACAAGTACAGATAACTAAGTATAAACATTGTTTTGTTCCACAACAACTAACAAGTGATTTTGTATGGACACTGTCCCCACCTCCCAACAGACATGTGATGCATGTCAATATTTTTGCTAAAAGGACTCATCAAAAGATAAGTGCCTGTTTTAACACAGACAAAAACTGTTTTCCTTGTAAGTGTAATAAACATCTAAAATTAGCAAGGTAATGAGCAAACAAATTATCAGACAGTTAGAATCAACATTCAAAAAGTTTCCGGAACACGGGTGTGCCCGCATATGTCTATTGAAGTTCACAGGTTTGACTCATTTAATCATGGGCACATTATCCAATCGTTAAATTGTATTACCTTTTCTTATGTTAAAGAAAATTAAAAATATATTTAAATTGTGACCAATTGTTTACTGCCCTTGTTAAGAAATGATTAAATTGTGTATATCCTTTAGATTCCCTGTTACTTCAAATTTGGAACAAAATCGCTTTCTTGTCTTATCACAAACACATAAAAACTTAGAAATAAGTCAAAACATTGCTAGGAGCCGATGACGCACTAGGAGCATCAACCGGTTAGCCAGGCCAATGACGCACCTGGCACGGCATCAGATTATTGTTCGGGCCTGCACAAAGGATTTCAAAATATGATGATGGTAACTAATCGGTTAAATCACACAATTATCATATAAAAAGTAAAACAAATAACATTTTTTTGTAGTTTAGTTTTTTTCAGTTTAGTACAGGTGTTAAAAATCATAAATAATAAAACAGTTTCTATAATAAAAAAAAACTTCATAATTTGAATCATTGTCATATTTTGAACATGTTTTACTATGATTTACTATGACAGCATCAATGTGAATGCTTGAATTGCAGAAATACAGGTAATATTTAGATGAAACCCATACATTTCTTCATAGCCACATGGCTTATGATGTCATCTGTCATGGTCATGGAAATGCCACTTTCAAACAGTATTATCTTTCAAACTAATTTATTGTAGAAAAAAATGACTTTGAGATATCTTTCAAAATCTGCCCTAAAAATTATTCATGCATATTCCCTATTATGAGATTTAACTCATGAAATATACTTAGGTACCTACTTAAGTATAGATTGTACTTTATGATGAATGTATGCTCTTTATTAGACAATACAGATAATGGCGACTCAAGTCTAGGTGCAATTTACTAACCTCTTTTTTTACATGAAAACTTGCCACTTCTCCTACTGCCATCATTTTGACTATAGATTCCCAAACTTCCAATTTAAATTTGTGACCGATTACAAGAATCATAGGTTCTTTCTTGCCAATTTTCTTGCTGTCGTCTATTAATATTCTCTCTTTACCAAGTTTCCATGTTTGAAAGTGGAAATGTGCCTACAAAATAAAGTCTGTTGGGGAAACTTAAACTAAATTACTATAAGTAAATATTTATATCCTTATTTATTACCTTACTCCCGTTTGACAGAGGCACATACTTTTGGCCTGTATGTATAACATTTTTTACAATTGGAACGTTTGAAATAGGGCCCATAATGGACACTAAAAAAAAGGTAACAGATAAATTTTAATAATAACCGCACTAAATACAATACAATTAGTTATAGAAAATCTAGCTATAAATTTACAAACAAATTCATTCACAATTTGCGTATGTATGACAAATATGACAATGTACGACTTACTTTGTGACATTGACATGACAATGACAACATCGAGCAGTAACGTCAAAAAAATGTAAACGTTCATTCAATCTGATTTGGGACTTCTTCCCGCGCTTTTAACGAGTGACATTGTTGTTATACTTGAAATTTTTACAATTCAGTATAAAATTAGTTTTATGAGACAATTTCGATAGTATTTTGTAACATAAGTGCTAGTGAAATTATGCAGTAATGAAAAAACTCAAATACAACACGTTTATGCACTTTTTGGAAGACGTGAATAAGTTCATTATGAAAACCATTTAAAAGTCACTATCGTTTTACGGGTGGTATTTAAACTGGGTTGATTGGGTCTGGGTACCCACTCAAGTATTTTTTCAGCACAGTTCCTGAAGCTGGAACATAGAATTAAGATTTTCAAATGGTTCTAAACTGAAGACTTGGCTGTATGGGCTAGATCCCTTTGCCTTTCCCCTCGGGGCTCAGAGGAAGTATACCTATATATAGTATAGTAGGTAGTTCTATACTTCAGTTGCGTGATGTGTGTGTTGAGGGTCTATGTGTGTCTAAAATAATATTTTCACTACGTTAATGACAACTAAATCACCATAGATAAAAAAAATCACTAGTATTATATAGAATTGATTGAATGTCCTCATAGCTCTTGGTTTTTATTTTTTTCTATTTCATTAATGTTTTTTTGCACGTATGGTAAGGCATGGTCATTACATATTGGTAACATGCGAGGACTGTGACATTAATTGTCTTTTGGCATAGCCGGTTTTAACAGAAACTATTGGTTCTGTATTATGTTTCCTTCTTCGCCTAAGAGTCGATGGATCATAAGTTACTTTTTTTATGTAATTTAAGTGTAGATTGTAAAATATACAACTTTCTAACAGAAAGAAGGCCACACAAATCATATAATGTTTCAGCTAGGCCGCATGAGCTAATTGGTGACGGAAGTATATAAAGCAGGTTAGATCAAATGCATGTAAATTTGACTTTCGCAAAATAACGCCTGAATCTATTAACTATTTAATTTCAATTTGTTACCTCCACACGTTCCTGAGATAAAAAGTCTTGACTTGACAGACGAACAACAAAGTGACCCTATAAGGGTTACTTTTTCCTTTTGAGGTAACGGAACCCTAAAAATTAACTTGGGTTCCGTCATTTTTCATATTTATAATTACTAATTGATTTAAATTTATAGAAACTGCACTAAGCCGAAAATTCAAAATCCTCAAACGTCGCGTTTTTTGTATTGATAATATAAGACGATTCCAACTAACGAGTTAGAACTCTTTATGTTAATTTTATTTTTTAGGCTACGACACTGCACAAAAATAGTTCTATCTGGTGGATGAAAATGTTTTAACAGCGACCATTATAAAAAATCCCAAATGTCAAAGTCAAAATCTTTTTATTCCGTAAAAATGGCTACATTTATTTGGAATCGTCACAATTTTTTTCCCTACCGTGCAGTTTATGACTAGGTGAGCACTGATAAAAATACTGCCAAAAAACTTAGGCATCCCTCTTTTGGTATCCAAACAAATTTACATATTTTATTAATTACATTATAATTGGATCGACTCACTCCCAGGCATTTTTATCATTAATATAGTCAGATACTTTATAATATGCCCTGCTACACAATTTGGCTTTAATAGTAGTTTTAAATTTGTTTATTGTCAATTCTCTTATATTGCTGGGAAGTTTGTTATAGAACCGTATACATTGCCCCATAAAAGAATTACTTATTTTGTGGAGACGGCTTGCATGTCACACAAGATTATGCTTATATCTAGTATTTATGCTATGAGTATCACTCTTTTTACAAAATGAGTCTATGTTTTTATGGACGTACAAAAGATTTTCATAGATATATTGCGATGCGACTGTTAAAATATTTATTTCTTTGAATTTTTCTCTAAGGCTCTCCCGGGGACCAAGTTTGTAGATAGCTCTTATGGCTCTCTTTTGCAATAAAAAGATGGTGTTAATGTCCGCGGAGTTACCCCAAAGAAGAATTCCATATGACATAGTACTATGAAAGTAGCTGAAATAAACTATTCTAGCCGTATCAATATCAGTGAGCCGTCTAATAGTTTTCACTGCATAGGCTGCAGAACTTAGTTTTCCTGATAATTTTTCAATTTGTGGGCCCCATTGTAGTCTGGAGTCAATTGTTATACCCAAGAACACAGTTGTCACCACACAAACTTAATGTCAGTATTAATTACGAAAGTTAATAATATATATGCCAAATGACATTGAAACTTATTTGTGCCATTGTTAACATTAGATAGATACAATAGAACTATTTTATTCCAAAACATGAATTTCAAGAAAAATACGACTTGGACCCTTTTTATTTCAAGGTGTATGTGTTTTTAAGTATATTTTTAAAGGCAAAACTGCAGAACATTTATTGTTTGGTTAGATCCAACTATTGTAAATTATGTGACTATTATACTTTCTGAGTAGTCTGTGGACTGTAAAGATTCTGTTCTATTCGTAGACAGAGTATATAGATAGACGCGTCATCAGCGTATAGGGGTATGAGATAGAGATAATAAACATAACTTTGTAATCTACATGCCATACACAATAAGTATTGCCACTACGCAACTTTTAACCTCATTGATGGGGTAAACTTGGAACATAATCGGTTACAATCAGAACAGGGGACCGGATATTTCGAAAAGTAATTCAATCATAAAAGATTAATTTGAATTACTTTTAGAAATGTCCGGTCCCTTGTTGCGATTGTAATGTTTCAATTTTACCTTATTTATTTGCCATTGGACCCTTGTAGATACTTAGACACGTCTTACATTTTTTTTAATATAATCTTATTGGATCTTATTCAATTCTCAATATTACTATTGTTCTTTTTTAATCTGCGAATATTTCGGAAATGATCATTAGAGAAGAAAAAATGTCGAAACAAACTTGCCAATATAGGTCTCTTTTAAAATTGCCAATTTGATATTACAATAAATTCACATCAGCGTATTGGTTCAATAATGATATTAAATGGTAGAATTAAAGTTTATGTTTGTTAAGGAATGATAGTCTGTGCTGAATTATTTCCAGACATCTTTGTCAATCACATATTCACCAGTTCTATAATAAGCTCTTTTTACAAAGAAAATTTTTAATGTGATTTTTAAAAATTTACTTTGTAAAATAATTATACATTTTACATATGCAGCGGAGCTGAGCTTACCGGCAAATTTATTTATGTGGGGCCCCATTGTAATTTGGAGTCTACTGTAATTCTAAGAAACGCAATATTATTAACGAATTCTAATTTATTATTCCCAATGAGCACTTCTGTATTGGGAGAAATCACATTCGGAAGACTAAATTTGATGCATTTGCTTTTAGTCGAGTTTAGCAAAAGATTACTACATGTAAACCAGTTTAAAATAGAAGACATAACACCATTTACCTTGTCAATGTTTTCACACCGGCGAGTGACATTAAAATTAGAGAGGTATCATCAGTACATAATTTTATATATCAGTATCAGTAAATATACGCCTTTTTCTGCACCACGTAAGGCAGATCATTCGCATATACTAAAAATAAAAAGGGTCCCAAAATAGAAACCTGTGGCACCACGATATTAGGATTATTGCCTTTAGATTTAACCCTGTTTATATCAACTGTCTGACCTGTTATTTAAATAAAATGCAATTAAGTTCTGGGCTTTAACCCTATCTACATAATAGTTCAGCTTGAGTAACAATGTCTGATGATCGACACAATGAAAAGCTTTAGAGAGATTACAGAAAACTAAAAAAGCATCCTGTGATCTCTCCCAGGAGTTAAGGATATGCTTAACCAATGCCAACTCTGCATCCGTAGTAGATTTACCACCTGTAAAACTGTATTGCGCATCATGACAAATTCATTGGTCTTAAAAAAGAGTTACAATTGATCAAGCATTATCGTTTTGTATGGGCCCCTTCGATACGACCCGTACACGAGAATATAAAATAATATAGGTAGGTACTGGCAGATTAGTTCTTCCCACGTGTTGGCTGGAGAAATGAAAGGCTTGTATTGTAGTATGAGGCCAGAGGTAATGCTTCCAGAGAGTGATGGCTATCAAAGGAGATGACTTGTTTGCAGAGTAGCGGGAGATGATTATCCAATGACTGCAGGTTACAACTGTGTCGATCGCCGCGCCCCGGCCCATATTTATACACGCCGGGTGCGAGCGAGGCAGTCTGATTATGCAACCGAGAAAGCATGATAAAAATTAGCCAGCCCTGGAAACATTACCATATTGGGACCACTTTATTGGATCAAAATCGCAACAAGATGTACTAATTTTTCTTACATTCAACCCTTTATCATACAAAAACTTAAAATCTATATACTGTAAGGGACAATAATCAACACACATGAAAAACTATTTAATTCAACCACTTACTGTTAACTTACGGCTATTTAACTGTTATATAGGCACCTACTTAATCTATATGCACGTATATCTCCAAACTAAGACCGCCGCGGCCACCAAATCTAATAATTACTTAAGGCAAATTTTCTTAATTCTGGGGTACACTTGCGCGCAGTTATATTTTTACATAAAAAGTCTAGATTTGTTGACTCTATCGAACATAGTAAGTCTGCAGT
Source organism: Pyralis farinalis (assembly GCA_947507595.1). Taxonomy (NCBI): domain Eukaryota; kingdom Metazoa; phylum Arthropoda; class Insecta; order Lepidoptera; family Pyralidae; genus Pyralis; species Pyralis farinalis. The sequence goes on along the minus strand of OX382272.1, from coordinate 8,700,015 downwards.
TTCTTGATTGATTTTCGTTTTCGTGGAGTGATCTCAACTTGCGTGGCTGACAGTACAGATCCTTTTTCTATTTTCTGAAATAGATACATACTTAATATAAAAATAAACATTCCTATGACAAGTATTTTTAGCTGGATTGATATAACAGGTACATTGTAAAGTGCTGAGCTCTCACGCTTTACTTTTTAGAAAATATTGACCACTTATGCACCCATTCTAGGTACAGTACAACCCTAGAGGGTTGTTGTGTTTCTGCGTGAGTGAGGTCACCAGAGTTGCTGTGTAAGCAGCAGAGGAGGGATCGCGCGCGTGATAATTAATATATCGCAAGCGTTAATAGGCTACGGTGTCCGCTTTACATCAGGTGGGCCGTATGCTTGTATGCCTCCCGACATAGTATAAAAATAGTTTAACGCAGACTGCGCATTAAACAATAGATTCTCTGTTGAGCGTAGAATTCAAGCATCTGATATAACTACGCCTTTCTATTCTACTCTATAACTTCACGCCAAATCCCTTACGGAATAGGCAGAGAGAACCGAGCGCCACGCGACTCGATCCTTACATACCTCACTCGCTTCTTTCACATTCATTGCTCTTTTCATGCACGCTCGCCGGTTTCTAGGGCTCCTGACATCACCTTCTGATAGAACACGACCAATTTGATCATGATAGGTAAGTCTTGGCCTTCCTCGGCTCCTACATCCTTCCACTTTTGCATTGTATATCTGCTTCGTCTTTCTTTCATCCTGCATTCTTTCTACATGTCCGAACCAACGGAGCATGCCTCTTCTTATTTTAATACCGACGCTCTCTTTCAGACCAACTCTGCTTCTAACTTCATCATTGCGAATACAGGCAAGCGTTACACCACAGATTTTGCGCAACGCTCGCATTTCAACCGCGTTTATCCTACTTTCATGCTCTCTCTAACTACGCCACGAGTATATAAGAGATTAAACTTACCGAACTACTTTCTATTTCTATTTCCATAGCTACTTCTTCTGACGACGGTTGGTCATATTTCACGTCCGAGTCGTCAAAGTAACATTCATCATACAAGCATTTAAGAGAGGTAGGACGCATCAAAGGAGCCCGTCTGGTGAAGTACCTCCACCTCACAGAAAATCCGCAGCCAAAACACAACTCCCTAGAGGGTTGTTGTGTTCCTGTGTGTGAGCGAGGTCACCAGTAAGCTCCTAAGGAGTTGCTGGGTTAGCAGCAGAGGAGGCATCGCGTGAGTGATACTTAATGTATTGCAAGCGTTCATAGGCTACGCTAACTGCTTTACATCAGGTGGGGCGTATGCTTGAATACCTTCCGACGGTGTATAAAAAAAAACTAAATTATTAATATATTAGGATACCATAGCATGATTTGTTGCTGCAACTGTGCCTATTTGGAAGAACTTGGTCGATCAAGGGTCTGTGAGCTCAAAAACAAATAAATAAATATATTCCCTTTTAAATGCATGTATATTATGTCCCCCCCCCCCCCCCATCGCATACATATCCTTTTTCTTCTCTCCACATCAAAGCAAATTCTTCTCTTCAAATCTTATATCTAAATTACATGTTTACGACTTCAGTAGAATTAATTTACATTGAAAGGACCATCTACAGAAATCCGCAGCCAAATAGGTTCCTGCACGTCACTGAGGTTACCAGGAAGAAGTCATTGCGTTGGCAGCAGGGGTGACATATGAACGATACTTTATATCGCAAGTGAGTTTTGGCCCCGGTAATGGCTTCACATTACGCAGGCCTTATGTTTGTTTTCTAACTGACGTAGCATTGAGTAATAATTATATTTCAAATATTTTAGCTTATTAATTTGTAACAGGAAAAATCTTTTATTATATTTAATTTCGAAAAGTCATTGAAATATTTTAGTTACATATTCAATTACCTATGCCATTACTTTTAATTCAACTTACGTGAATGAAACGCGTAGGAACTGCATCTTTATTTAAGCATATTTTTCTTTTCTTTGATTGAAGGCCAGTTGATTCAAAATGGTTGGAGCAGATCCGGGAGTTGTCATTTGGATGCCAATTTAAACGACCCGTACACTCAATCCATTTATACTTCAAAAATAAATCCTTAGGAAAACTGAAACAATAGATACGCAATATGTTAAATGTGGTAAATTAATTCAAGTGTTGGTAACCTCAAATAGTGTAATCCTGCTGATTACAGACGACATATAGTGATATCTCTAAAAATGTAATGTTTATAACCTTTTTATTTGATCGGTTAATATCAACAAAAAAATGTTTATTTGTACTTTAATTTAATAAAAATTGCTTACTATTGAGTATGAATCCACATTAAATTAATAATCCTTGAACATGCATCATTATATTGTGACAAATAAGCGACTTACCGATGAAAGGTTATGTTGGGTTCTTGTCGTTCACTTCGGCTTTTACAGCCAATTATAGAGCAATTCACCATTACTGCACGATCAATGCATCTTTTAAAATAATCACTACATCACAAGGGAATAAAATACATAGGGTTTACACTTAAATCAACGAAATTGCGTCAGTACGAACAATTTGTTTGACACCAGAACAATCCCGGTGGCAGACATAAAAATCGCATACGCAGATAGAGACAAAACACTCATGGTCTATCTTGCTCACGCACATGTATTTTAGAATTTTCTATCTCTCTTCATGTAGGTATTATTCTTTTAGTAGCCCGTCTATATCTATATACTCTGTCTACGGTTCTATTACAATATCATTCGACTTCTTTCGGCGCTTTTGAAGAGAGACATTGTTGTTTTACTTGAAATTTTCCCAATTCAGTATAAAATTAGTTTTATGTAACAATATCGATAGTATTTTGTAACATAAGTGCTAGTGAAATTATACAGTAACGAAAAAACTCAAATATAAATCTTTATGCACTTTTTGGAAGAAGTGAATAAGTTCATCAAGAAAACCTTGTAAAAATCGCTATCGTTTTACGTGTCGTATTTAAACTGGGTTGATTGGGTCTGGGTACCCTTCCCAAGTATTTTTCCGCACAGTTCTTGAAGCTGGAACATAGAACTAAGATTTTCAAATGGTTCTAAACTGAAGACTTGGCTGTATGGGCTAGATCCCTTTGCCTTTCCCGTCGTGGATAAAAAGAACCAAAAAAACAAAATACAATATCATTCTTTCATTCATTCTATCTGGACACTCGAGTTTGTAAAAGAAAACACGTAGTGATTTTTATAATTTTAAGCTATATATTATTGGAAATTTTATGTCTATTTATGAGTAATTAGTGGTTTTTAATTTAGTTTACTTCTTTTTATTAGATTAAGTGAACATGGCAGATTTTTTAGAATCTGAGGCAGAGGAAAGTGGGGTAAGTATCATAATTGTGGAACTAAGAAATTTTGGATTACATTCTAGAAAACTGTAAATAAAAAAATAAATTATCTATAATTTTAATTGCTACAGTATGTATTGCGTTTCTAGTTGGATTCTGAGGAAGATGAGGGGCCAAAAGAGCGCAAGAAGCCCAAACGTAAAGCGGCAGTTCAAAGCGACGACGAGGACGAAGAGGAAGATGGTAAAATTTACAAATTGTAGCCTTTTATGTCTACTTACGCTCATTCTAGATTACTCTATCATCATCATTATTACATGTAACATTAATAATTAATAATAATCAGTAGTTATGAAAGTTTATGACTAGGTAGCACGATCTAACCTCAACACCTAACAAGCTGACATACTTTTAGCATCAATCGCACACTTTTTGTAATTCCAGATGATGAAGAGCGTCTCCGAGAAGAACTAAAGGATTTGATAGACGACGCTCCTATAGACGAGTCTGGTAGTGACGGTGAGGATTCAGATGCTAGTGCAGGTCCAAAGAAAAGAAAAAAAAGTGATGATGAATTAGATGATCGGCTTGAAGATGAGGATTATGATTTGATTGAAGAGAACTTAGGTGTAAAAGTTGCTAGGGTAAGTGTTGGCTTGCTTTTGTAGGTATACATAATCTTCACTTCTCACTTAAAACTCTTTGTTGTCCAAATGGGAGCTCGACTCTAAGACTAAGACTTGAGGAAAATGCCACCAATAGTATCTAACACTGCAGATATGACCAGCCATTTCAATTCATATGTAGACTAGAGGACCTATGTCAATAGCTTGGGTTGACGGTCAACAATTTCGATTGTCAATATCCCTTAGTATCTTTACATTGTGGTAACATGGCTGCAGTGTTTTTTGCTGCTGTAAGTGTCCGTCGCCACGTTACTAATACAGAGGCACTGCATCGGTGGTGGTGTCAAGTTTTTTTATACAATGTCAGAAGTCTTACAATCATACGGTTAACAGATGTGAAGCGGTTACTATAGCATATGAACGCTTGCATTAATGAATAGTGGCCTCTGGTGACCTCACTCACTTGCGGGAACACAACAATAATCCAGGGAGTTCTGATTTAGCTGTGGTTTTCTGTGCGGTGGAGGCACTTCCCCGTCGGGCTCTTGACCTCTCTTATGTGTAATAACTATGTACTAGGTTAAGTATAAAATTTTCTAAAGCAATGCATACATGGGTTTGCTCAGCAGCATGAGGTTCATCAAAAAGGTCATGAAGAGATTTTAACAGGATTAATAATGAGCATGTGAAGAAGAAGAAGAAGAAGAATTTTGCACACATATTTTTATTAAATAATGGTAAGAACCTACAAAAGTACAAGTTTTAGCTAATTAATGAAACATGAAAACAACAATTTTGTTTCAGAATAAATTCAAACGACTCCGTCGTCTAGTAGATGATGATAGTGACAATGAGGGAGTTGATGATCCTGAGTTGGAGAGGGAGGTTATTGCTGAGAAATTGTTTGTTGGGGGATCAGATGATGTAAGTTTTAAAAATATTTGATTATTGTGAATGTATATAATATAGAGTAGCAGGCTGCTATTGCCTCTGACATTCTAATGAGGTAGAGTTCTAAGAAATCTTTAAACTAAGAATGTTTGAACCAGAATCATTCTACTCTCATGCTCTATCTGTCTCATGTCTGTCTATCACTTCATACAAGTACAGTAAATTAATTGTGCATAGCAAGCTGTATATACTTTTAAATTGGCATTAGTTTAAATTCACACATCCACAACCGACAGAAAGTACCAGACCTTACTTAGATTAGGTCACACATCCATTAACTTTGTACCCAAATATATTTAATTTATTCATTTCTTTATTGTATTTATCAAATTGATAGGGTAGGCAATGTCTTTTTGCCTATATGAAGTGCACGCCACTGGCAACAGTTAAAGTATAACAAAACTACACAGCCAAAATATCGGAAGTTCGTTACTGATGCCGTAAAGGAGTCACCTCATATTCAAATATGTATTAAAAAAATTATATGTTCACCTAATGCATGAACATTGAACAAAAATCGGATAATATTTCACAAAGTGGTTCATGTGGTTCAATTAGCCCTAATAGATATTTATCATAATAAAATATCATTTCAAATTTATAAACCTTTAAATGAAAATTTTAATATGTCTAAAGATTATTTAATTCAAATTCTGCGTAAAAAACATGTGACGCCACTTGTATGTAATGAAACTGTAAGCTGTAAAATATATTACCTTATTCTTGACATTAAAGCTATTTGAAAGTTTTAGCACTTAATTAACTTGTTTGCAACTAATTTTGTTTCTTAATAGCCAATCAATTAATTACAATAATAGCTTTTACTGCTTAGTTTGTTAACTTACATATGACGTTACACATTTAGGGATCAATATGCCATTATTGGGGTATTTTTAAATAAATAATCTTTAGACATAATATTTACGTATAGTTTTATGCCATTTAAAGCTTTATTGAATAAAAAATATATTAGTAACAATTTTTTTTATGTTGAGAAATATCCATTAGGATTAATTTAAATAACTATGAAATGACATCCGATCCCCTATTGTACAATAATTTATATGATAACACAGTGTTTGATATTGTATCTATGCATAATTCAGGAGGACGATAAGCGGTCAGAGTCTGCAGCTCCGCGAGAAGTGGAGTATGACGATGAGAATGAGGACATGGAGTCTGATGCTGATGATTTCATTGTCGACGATGATGGTAGGCCCATCGCAGAACGGAAGAAGAAACGTAAACCAATATTCACTGACGCGTGAGTATTGTTACATTTTATATTTAATATTTCAATGTAAATTCATTGGCTTCGCTCCTGTTTGTATTCACAATCTTGCTAAAATCATTTTATTTTCCTAATGTAAAATGTATTCTATGTATTTATCACTATATAGTGTCCAAAATCGTAAGGGTTGGCACGGAATCAATACCACATTGTTCATAAATGTGGATAAAAGTCTTGTATTAAACTCATGAATATGTGTCTAAGGATTTTGTGCCCATAAAGATAATTTCTAAGTTTATAAAGCACCTATTTCACAAATGTTGTTAAAAACCAAGGATAATGCATTGCATATTATTCCATAATGATATTACCGTTAAATGTATATGAATTTCATACCTTACATACATACCATGGTAGACCAATGTGAAATAAATACTTAATTTACAATAAGGCCGATTGAACAAGACAGTAATATATATCTTCTTCTTAGCGGTATCCCATTTCCTAATCCATTAGGATCGGCGGAGTCCGCTACCTAAGCCTAACGATTTGGCGAAGATACTCATTTTTACATGCAGGAACGCCGTCAAACCTCCACAACCCACAGGGTCAACCAAGATCTATCTTAGGTTAGGTCACATGTCTTTCAAAATATAATTTCTTGTATGTGTGGGCTCTCTCACGATGTTTTTCTTTCTCTGCTGAGCAAATGATTATTACAAATATGTACATATCCGGAAACGCGAGGTAGTAATATATATAAGTATACAAAAAAATGATATGCACTACATTGTGTGTGTGTAGCTTGAACACATTTTTGTTCCGTATACTATATACAATTATGATTTATTGAGGTTTTCTAGACTAGAGATTTAAATGTTTGTAGAGTTGCTCGAATGCTTACATTAACTTATGTAATATAGCTGTATGTATGTATGTATGTATATCTTCATATATGTAATATAGCTAGAGTGGAAAAATGCAGACTTAAGATAATTTTTATCTTTTTTTTTAGGTCTTTGCAAGAGGGTCAGGACATTTTCGGCGTGGACTTTGATTACGATGAGTTCGAAAAGTATGGCGAGGAAGACTATGAAGATGAAGAGGATGAAGACCTTGACGAATACATCGAGGATGAGGAGGAGGATGGTACGACTTGTACTATTTTAACTATTTTTAAAGACGATTTTTATTGAACACTAGCTATCCGCCCCGGCTTCGCACGGGTGATATGGTTGCTACCAAACTTCACAGGATCACATGCTGGGCTAACTTGAAGATTCACTGAAATTTTTATCAAAATCTGCCCAGCCGTCTTTGAGTCCATAGAGGACATGCAGACAACCATTCATTTTTATATATATAGATTAACTTGTGTACGTACATATGTTACATAGCGTTTTCAATTGATTGGCATTGTTATGACTATGCGCGTTGCTAAGAGGAGAATTTTTATTGTAGGTTGTGGTAAATACTTTACATCAGGAGGACCGTATACTTCTATACCACCTGACGTTGTATACAAAAAAAAGAAAAATCTGGATCAATGACAAAACATGGCATAGCAAACTTGCTATACAACACTAGCAATATTTTGAATTTTGAAAGGAAAACGGAAAACTGACAGCTATCCGGGACAGGATTTTTTGTAACATTCGTGTTTGTATGCAACCTACCACAGAAAGAGCGGGCGCGATGCGACACGGTGCGATCGCTTTACCATCTTCCCGCCCATGTGGGTTTTTGATTTTAGTTTTTTTTATAGCGCCAGTGCCACCGATATGATGTGGCTCAGGTTAATTTCTACAGTAACTGCTTGGTATTAGCCTGCTGTACTCTACATGGTTGTTGGTGTTGAAAACGCTTTTAAAGGTTCAACATTTGCAGGTGAAAGGCGGAGAACAAAGAAAGGAAAAGCGAAACGGCCGAGCAAGAAGTCTATTTTCGAAATTTACGAGCCCAGTGAACTGAAGAGAAGCCATTTTACAGACCTAGACAATGAGGTAATGGAAAAAAGAGAAACAAAGTAAATCAAACATTCGGATTTTGAAAATTATGTTTTTTGGAAATTCCATTAATATAACAATTCAAGTAACCTTTTGTAAAATGTACTTGCTGTAGGAACATTTTATATACATTTATTTAGATATTTAACGAGTTTCACCATAAGTAATGTATTCATACCCAACAATTTTCAATTTCCAAATATTTTTTTAATTGTGTTAAACCCTTTGCTCAATGGCATGTTTTCATATTTGCCATAGATACGTAAAACAGATGTACCGGAGCGTATGCAAATTCGCGAAGTGCCCATCACCCCTGTTGAAGAAGGCAGCACAGAGTTGGCAGACGAAGCGGAGTGGATTTATAAGCAAGCGTTTTTGAAGCCACCTGTGTCTAAGTCAGACTCTCAGGAAGCAAGGGAAAGGTCACGCAGGTGAGACAGATTTTTCGTTAGTCCTACTTTTTAGGTAGCTGACAAGGAAAACAATATTTTTCTATAGAACTGAGGACATTTCGTCATTGTACTGTAATGAGATTGCACGTGAATTATTTTTTAACGAAGATAAGAGCACGTTTGCACGTAACATCCTTAATTTTTTTTTTATTCATACAATATTGTTATCGTGCATGCATATTATTACTAAGAGTAGAATTGAACTATGTCAAAAACGAGAAATACTAAAACATACCATATGAACTGGCATTACGATTTATTTTAGGCTACTCACAAGGACAAAGGCATAATGAGCTGAGAGTAAAATTAGATACCATTTGTCCCTTATTTAAAGTTGCTATACCAATGAAACGTATTTATTGACTGAGACTACTTTGTTAAAATGTAAGATAGCTAGTCAAATATTCTTGTTATTAAAAATATATTGGTACAGTGCCCGGCGATAAATATTGCACTTCGACCTTTGGAAAGAGACAATCGGCTAATTTCGGCTTCGTAGAGCGTCTCTGTCGCACACTACCTATATGACGTTTGCTAGTCGTGATTCAAATGCAATAAGAGTGCGGTCGCGTCCAGTTCAATATATATATATATAGAGTTGTTAAAACCCCAAACTTTAAATCACTTAAAGTTGTACGATGGCATCTATAGGAAATCTAAAAAAAATCAATTTCCACTTCCACAAAATAACGTCTTAATCTATTAACTATATGTGTATAATAATGTACTTGACAAGTTCATTGATTTTATTACTTTTAAATTTTGTATAGAGAAGTGTATTTTTGTGCAGGGGTACCAGCACCATAACAAAGATCCGACAAGCTCTAGACTTCATGAGGAACCAAACGCTCGAAGTGCCATTTATAGCTTTCTACCGCAAGGAGTATGTTCAGCCCGAACTGAGCATCAATGACTTGTGGAAGGTCTACAAATATGATGCTAAGGTGAGTCCTGAATTTCGCTTGGCGCTCGGTTCTCTCTGCTGAAATAGGATGTTTTGAGAAAAGGTTTATTATTGTAATTGATATAAAATATACAGAAATAATATTTCTTAGTTACTTTAATAAATATATTATATTATTAATTTTATGAGTTTATTGACGATCTGCGGCGTATGTGGATGGAGAGTCCATAGTAACTCTTATAAAATCCAAATAAATCATAATTAATTTAATATTTGCGAGTAGTTTTTACAAATCTGTTACAAGTTTTCCAATTTTTTTTAACACAAGTTTAGTATATTATGAGGTACAAATGAGGGCATTTTCTTAGACAAGTAGATTTAAGTTTCACACTTATTTCATTTTACCATGATTTTTTTCAATTTAAGATTCCTTTTAATTGAATCAACTTTTTAAAAGGAGCACTCCAACTAGTTTTGTAAAGAACTCGAGTCCTTTGGTCTTAATTCGATAGACTCAGCTCAATTTTACAAGACTGAGTGTACTAATTAAACTCGGAGTCGAGCCGAGCTTCAGTCATTTCACTAAACTCGAGCGCTAAAATAAAACTCGAGTTTTAAAAAGAGCTCGAGTCTTCTTCAAACTCGGAATATATAAGACATAACTTAGAGCTCGTTTTGGGAAGTATGTTCGAGTTTGATTTGAATGCTGTCTATCACACAGTGATTCGTTTAGAATACGCTTTTAAGACAACAATAACATTATTTCTTGAGCGTATCAGGCTTTAATAATGTTAAAATACATAGTTACGGGATAATCCCAAGGTAACAAAGAGATTTGTGTCAGAATAATATTTTTAAGATAACCAGCGTATTCTGGTCTTTATTTGATGAGATGTATGTGCGAAAAGATTAGTTTTGATTGATTGTATATTTCACTTATCTTAGGTATTTTCTTCTGCAATTTACATATTATTGGAATTATTTCTTAATTTTCAAAGACTAAATCTAGTGAAGACACTTTTCTGGTTACAAAAATATGCCGCAATAGTAACATTTTATTCCTTGCTTTATAAAGGAAGGCTCCAAACGGAAAAGAACTTGAGCGCAACTCGCCACTTAAAACGACTCGAGCGTTAAAAAAAGACTAGCTTCATGTGGCGATCAAGAGCTAATATAGACTTAAGACCTCCAATCTTGGAGTTTGTTGTAATGAGTCGAGTCGTATAATTTGTCAGTCGACCTCAAAATTAGGACACAAAGACTCGAGTTCTTTATAACTCTAACTCCAACTGCACGCTGCATTATAATTATTTGTTAGTAGGTATAGTTGAGAAATAGCATGTTTTCTTTTTGTACTCCTCAAAAATTTAGTTAGACTGGAATATTACCGTGTTTAGTTTATATTCATATGATAATAAAAATACTTGATCATTGAGCAGTGGCGAAGGGTGGATATTTTCAGAAGGGAAGCCGGAGTATAAAAAGTCCACTCAGCAAATGCTGCCCGCTCCATGGTGCAAAAATATAGGCCCCACCTTCATCATACATGGAAGTTGTTTATATACGAGTAACAGTGTCTTTCAAGTATGATAATGGTGGTTTTGAAAAAAAGCCTTTTGAGCAAACACTTCTTTGCTTTTGAGTTAAAGCAGTATGTGTGTATGCGTTCTTTAGTCTTGATAAATGCTTGGTTACTTTGAAAAATATTTCAAACCCTGTTAGTAAAAATTAAAGTGAAAAGGTAACAAAAGACACGATGACTATAAAAAAAAAACGACCATCTACGACCACGACGACGACCTAGGACTTATTTATATTCTAAAGTAATTTGTCTGTTCTTTTTAACAAAATAAGATAAAACACTGTTGTAAAAATAGTTTTGAAGACAATAGTTTCATGAATTAATGCCATAACGAACCAACGAACGACTATATGACGATCGGCACGACACAAATTAAAACAACTCACTCACCACACTTCAGCACTAAAACCAAATTAAATTCGACAAGAAATTGACAAAAAACAAATTCAACAAAACTAAAGTTTCGCGCTACACACTCATACGCACTATCCGCCATATATAAAATCCAGGCAAATGAAATGTATTACGCGCCTGTCACGATTTTATGCCGCTAAAATCATTCTTAATTTAGAATCATTACAATAAATCCTGCCAAATAAAATATATTACTCCCCAGTAACAGTTTTAAGGCGCTACATTCATTCATAATTTAGAATCTTTATAGGTACTATTACTTCTTAAATGATGTTTCTCGCTTACACTTGTACGTTGCTAATTACCTTACTCGGTCACAAGCCGCTATTCTCCGAGTTATTTTGCGTATTGTTTTCGCGTGCTAAAACGAGACGGAACGAGTAGCAGTAATAGGAGTCAGTTCATAGAAACGAAAGGGATAGATGCTCTGTATGAGATATTTTAGTATGAAGAATAAGCCGGTATTTTTCGGCTTGCAATTTGACAATTGCTATTTAATTTTTTTAAGGCGTTTAGTCAATTCAAACTATTCAAAGTGAGTGAATAATATAACAAACTAAAAATGTCGTTGGCCCATAGATTAGATTTTTCGTAAGGGAAGCCGATGGGAATCGGGTTATATGGACTCTTCGCCACTGTCATTGAGAGACTTAGATGCTACCTCAACCAATGGAACCTCACTCCATGAGGCATATTTCTTCGCATAAACTCTATTTGAATTTGAATGGTTTCTTCACTTCATATGACAACTTCTTATCGTCTAAGAAGTTGTCATATAAGTGAATGTGCTGGGAATCAATTTGGGCAGTCTGAGAGTGTTCGAAGCCTAAATGTTCTATAAACAGTGAATAATAAAATTACTGCAAAATAAAGCATATGAGTTATTAATATATAATTTTGCTCATTTAGTGGTGCCAACTAAAACAACGCAAGGAGAACCTCCTCAAGCTGTTAGAAAACATGCGGGACTTCCAACTGGACAAGGTGATGGAGGACCCGGATGCGCCGATACCCGAAAATATGCGTCTCATCAAAGACGAGGACATCGAAAGGTATAGTCAGGAATCGACAAAGTTAACCTTTTTTTGAATGAAAATGATAAAATAAACTTTAGATTTCTATACATTTTAAAACACTAAGATTGCGCAGTGCTGTATAATATTTAGAAGCACTGTAGGTTTGCTTCTCCGTCAAATTAAGCTAGTCATTTATATAAGTTAAGCTAGAATTTTTATTCAAAAGAGGAAGACTTAATCCAATATAACTTGCTGTAGTTAATATTTACGGAACTTTTGAATACTTTTAAACACAATTGTTTTGACTTCTGTATCAAAAGAAGGCAAAGTTCTCTTGTCACGATTTTATTGTATGCATAGATAACGCAATCGTTGTAACAGGTTGAAGAATGTGCAAACTCCCGAGGAGCTCCGTGATGTGCACACACATTTCTTGCTGTACTACTCTGGTGAACTACCAGACATGCAGAAGGTGCAACGGGTTAAGGCTAAAAAAAGGGAGCTTGAGGATAAAAAGTGAGTGGTGTTGTTTTACTATGAATAATATTCATACAAAGTCTATCGGTAATGGATGTTTATTCTCAGTCTGATCAAAATACTAAACATAGAAAGTTTATGCTCCAGGCAGTCGTAACTTTTGGTTCTTATTTCTCTTATGTTGGCACTAAACTTATACATAGTAAACGCTTGGTCAAATGTGGATTGAGATATTTTCGACCAAATCGGAAGTTTAATTTGTGCATGAATACAGTCGATCAGGGTAACTTAAGCCTTCAATATAAAATTGGCCCAAAATTTCAAATGCATATTATAGATTTTTTTTTGCTATGATTTTATGTATTTCAAATTAGATTTGTAAACATCGATTCTAATATATCTTCGTAAATGCTCAGATTCTGCCAAATAATTGACATCTATCATTGTTGAGACGTCAGTTGCTTTTTTCTGTGGTGTGAATAGAGCGGTTTGTTACGAAAGCGCCAAAAAGTTGCCTGCTGTGTTGTCATTTGAATACTTAAGGAAGCAAGTGTTATTTTAAAGTGTCTCATATGTGTCTATCTATTATTTCTTTCAAAAATTACGAGAGGTAATTAGCTAATTCCCATGATATTGCCATAAATATTGAACAGGTAAATTATTACCGGTGAATAAGGGTAACTTGAGCCCGGGCCAAAGTTCAAAATTCTCAAAATATTGGGAGGAGATATATTCGATAAGTGTGAAGAAAGGGCAGAGGAAGGAGACATAACACATGAAGAAGAATGTGGTTTGGATATAGCACAGGAGGATTTTTTTTCTATAGAGACATACGAAGTACATGACGGTAGACTGGAACTTCAGATGATTAGTGATAATGTGATAAAGGCCGCGGCTCAGTTTTGCATAATGAATGATACAAATATCATACGAATGCTGAATGACACTAATATTCAAAGAAAGAAAGGTATTTTATCATATAAGACGACTTCCTGGCCATGGAATGGAATGGAAATTTTTCAAAGTTTAACCCCATGATGTAGATGTAGATGTAGGATTAAATAAAATTTTAATTATTTTGATACTTTTTTCATTGTCTTAGCTATATGGTAAGTCAGTAAATAAGTTAAAAACGCATTGTTCACCAAAAAAATAAGATTGAATAAAAACTGTGTTGATTTTCCTATGGCAATAATTTATTTACCCATTTTAGTACTAATAAATGAAAACGAATGTATTCATAATTATTGTCTATGGCCCTCAGCTGTAGTTTTTATGGTAAATATGCAGGCCAATGTTAGCAAAATGCTTTAAATAAAATAAAATAAGCAAAAACAACCTAAAATTGGGACCTGGGCCAATCCAAGCCCAACTCACAATCTAACATTGGCCCAGTGGTTAAATGGATTTTTTGAAACTATTTTCCTAGAGATTATTGGTAAATGAGTAAATTTTTTGGAAGTAGGCTACATAAAGCCACCATAACAAGTGTATCTTTTTGAGTAACGTATTTTTTTAAACATTGGTCTAACTTTTTATGTGCAAACTGGGCCAAAGTTAGCCAGATTGACTGTACAAGTATTTGTAATTGTTTATCATGCTGTGCGAGGAAAAAAATAAATTTTCCTACGTTATGATAACAGACGATAGTATGCGGCAGTGAGGTGAGGTGAATGTTTTATTTATTTGGGTTTCGTTGGTTTGTTGTTAGTCTCTTTGCGGTTCAAGTTTTTCAGTCGCACATATTTTATGATAAACTCGGTGGCGCAGCGGTAAATAAAGCGACTTTGATACTAATGTTTGTGGGTTCGATTCCCATACAGGACAAATATTTGTGTGCATGAACATGTCTGTTTATCTTGGTCTGGGTGTTTTTAAGAGAGGTAGGCAGTTTCAAAGAAGCCCGTCTGGGAAAGTATCTCTATGTCACAGAAAACCGCAGCTAAATAACAAATCCCAAGAAGGTTGAGTTCTTGCGTGTAAGTGTGGTTACCAGTAAGCTCCTAAGAAGTGTTAGCAGCAGAGGTAATTTATTGCAAGCTTTCGTATGTTACGGTAACTGCTTTACATCTGGTGGGCCGTATGCTTGTATGCCTCCCTTCGTTGTATAAAAAAATGTGTGTGTGTGTCAGCTCCGACTCACGACCGGAGTTTACTCTTTATGAACGATATTTATGATGTATATTGTATAGAAAAAGAGGATTAATGAACGCATCTTCTAAAAGGAATAAAATTTATATTATTCATAAATGTGAATTTATCATTTAACCGCATCCACGTGTTTTTCGAATTCGCGTTCATTACTTAGACTACATTATTTTGACGCGCTCGGTGGGGCAGTGGCGAAACGCGCTGTTACGCTACTTTGACACAAACGCTCGTGGGCTTGATTCCCATACAGGACAAATGTTTGTGTGCATGAACATATCTGTTTGCCTTGGTCTGGGTGTTTTTAAGAGAGGTAGGGCGCATCAAAACAGCCTCCACCTCACACAAAAACCGCAGCCAAGCAACAACTTCCTAGATGTCTGTTCCTACGTGTGAGTGAGGTCTCCAGTAAATTCCTAAGGAGTTGCTGTGTTAGCAGCAGAGGTGGCCTCGCGCGAGTAATAACCTAATGTATTACAAGCGTTTATAGGCTACGGTAACAGGTTTATAAATTCAGGGGCGCGCGACATTTAGGTGCGGGTGTCACCAACGCGCAAATGTTTGGAAACGAGAAGTGTCATACATTTCACTCATCTGGCGTAATGAGCGGGGTAATGCCAAACGTATGGAGAAACATTTCTCTGCACATCTTGCCTATGGTGAGATCAGGGCTTCAAACGGAAATAACTGCGGAAAAACAAAATTTTTGCGACAAGCGAAACGAAAATCAAAATCCACAGCCCTGAATTTGACAAAGACTAAATCACACTCGTAGAAACACCAGGTACTTGTCGCGGACACATAATAAATAATACTCTGTAGGTCGCGCGATGTTTAAAACACTCCTGTCGCAGGTAACATATTAAATTTATATATTTTTTTATTTTATTTTCGTAGTTCTTGAGATGACAACAATGATACAACTGAATCTACTCTTTTTAGGAGAATAGCTCGTGAGGAAGCCGAGAAGAACGGCGATGATCCCGAGGAAGCTGCTGCAGAAGTGGAAGCTCGTGCCACTGAGGAGGAGGAGCAAACAGATGTGAAGTACGCGGTCAGGTCTGGCCGCTACGAGCTGTGTCGAAAGTCAGGCATCGGTGAGTTGTTGTTGTTGTGGCAGGCGCAATATAACATGTAACGTGTCGTGCAACAACTGTTTAGTCAGTCAGTATACGCAACTTGCAACATGGCATGCAACAGCAGCTTATGTCAGTTAATTTAGATTGTACTGAACATAGATAAAAGGAAATTCCGGCGCCAGGCGCAAGTCATAATGTGAGAGTAATGTGGATAGTAAGTAAAGTTCAGACAATAATAAATAAATTTAAGATAGTACAAAATATATCTTAAAATAATGACGTCGTCTCACTTTATTTTTTTTTCAGAAAATATTAGTAACTCCCATTAAAATAGCAGTTAAGAATATATCCAACAAGAATGTAGTGTGTAATTTGTGCATTGAGCATAATAAAACAATTGTCGTATTTCGATTCCTATATTAACCTTTACCGCATGTATATCATTGAGTACCTAGTATCTCTTTATCACGATTTTATAAAGTTCATATTAATAGAACACCGTTTGAATTGTTCAAATTCATTGAAACTATTTTGAAAATTATTTTCTATTGAGAAAATAGGGTCAGATTGGTCTCATATATATTAGTTGAAGTACCGTCTTCAAGACTGGGCAGACTTGTCAATTTCACTGATTAATTTACAATTATTTCTTATGATATTTTTTCTAAAAATATCCACATCACACTCATTTTGAATCGTTAGCACGAGAAATTTTTTATTTTAACGAAATAAAGCGATTCATTATTTTGAAGCTATTTTTTATACTTGATTATAGTGCGCTTTTTCTTGAAATATGTATTTTCTTATAGAGCCACTAGTGAAAAAGTTCGGGTTGTCTCCGGAACAGTTTGCAGAGAATGTGCGAGACAACTATCAACGCCACGAAGTGGATCAACAGCCCGTAGCCCCAATAGAAGCAGCTGCCGCTTATGTAAGTTCAATTAATGAATCCAATTTGCCCAGTAGTGTATGTATGTTACAACTTCTAATTCAAGATTTTAAGTTGTGGTTACCACATTCACCCTTACTCATCCCACTGCAGGGATACGGGTCTCCCTTCAACCGAAGGGGTTTAGAGCATACTCCACCACGCTGCTCAAATGCGGATTGGCGGAGGCCAGTGTTTTCAAGCCGCCCGAGGGCCACTGAATTAGCTTAACGACTGTCATCTTTCGATAACAGCCGGGATCGACGGCTTTACTTGCCCTCCGAAGCTCGGAGAAACTCGAGATAGTTAAACCCATCCATACAGGCTGCGGTCGATGTCACTTAACCTGCGTGTTCGGTTAGAATGACACGCGCAACGACGCCATCGAGCTCTCAAGTTGTGGTTACTTCAAGTGATTTGTTAGCAAATCAACATATATATAGGGTATATTCGATGTACCTGTTTATAAATCACGAAAAATATATACATTTATTTTTTATTATTTTAATTTAAAAAAATCCATTGAATGAAAACTGAATTATATATGTTCAATATAATCGTGCCAGGGCCGAGTTCGTATTTTTTTTGGCAGTGATGTAGCTGGACATATATATGGACACAGAAGTCAATATTCTATGCGCTTTGACTGTTACGGACTTTTAACGCAAAATGTGCTAATCGGACTTTGTTGATTCTTCATATGGTAAGAGTTGTGTCTCAATATTTATATTACTTACTTTGTAGAACATTTATTACCAGTTAGCGTTATGTGTTATAAATATTTCGGGAGATATGTGTGATGTATCGCAGAATATATATTTAAATTTGATTCAGATCACTCTTAACTAGAGTCAACTTTTCTTAGCAGATGGAATACCCATACAAGATTTTTAAGTTCATTTGCCAGTGGTTTTTTGATCTATAAGTTGATGTGCTTGCCGGTAAGCCGATCTGTCAGTCAATGAGTCTGTTTCTACTCTTACACGGGTTTATTTATTTGTTATAGACGGGTAATGTGGGGTCGGCAGAGGAAGTGCTCCGCCGAGCGGTGTACATGTGCGGCGTTCAGCTTGCGCACGAGCCGCTGTTGCGCGCCACGTTGCGGGACGCGTTGCGCGAACGAGCCACCGTCAACGTGCGACCGACGCCGCGCGGGCTGAAGGAGATTGATGAAAATCATGCATGCTATGGGTATAAGCACTCCATCTATTAAATAGAAATGACGATATTTTTATTACACCGCCTGTATTTCTGCGAGGGAATCGTGCAAGTTCACAATTATAAATTTTATCTTGCAAGTGTCTATAAGTTGTAACCTAACCGTACACAAGTCGGAGCGTATGCTTATTTGACATTCGATATTATAAAACTAATTAATTATAAAAACGAGTCGCTTCGCGCGGTTCTCTCTGCCTGCCTCGCAAAGGATTTGGCGTGAAGTTATAGATAGATAAATATAATAAAAAATCTTCTTGCTGAAGGAATCCATGTATGTACTACCTCAGCGGATTATTTACTTTTCTCAAAAAGTTCTTTACTCGAAATGATCATTTTCTTGAAATGTCACCTTTTCTTCAATTTCTCAAAATATCTCATTTTTCTAAACCACAATTTGTTGGTATTAATTTCTAGCCTAAAATATTTAAAGAAGAAGCCGGTGCGGGACTTGACGGGCGACCAGTATCTCAAACTGACGATGGCCGTCGAGGACAAGCTGCTTGAGATGAACATCAGCGAGCATATCGAGGGCAACACCAGTTCAAGTTACCTCGAGGAACTCAAGCAGTTGTATCAGAAGGTGATAAGTTGAAATAGTTACTGGAAATTTGCAAGAATACAACAATCTTTCATGAAGTTGTTATTTGGACAGCCTCCTGTACTAGTCGGGAGTATTTATTAAAAATTTTAATCTTGGGCGATGGAGCTCAGCTATTTTTAAGTATTTTTTTTAAATAAAATCGGGGTTTTTCGGGTAGACATTTTAAAAAGCAATAAGTTGTTTAAATACATGATTTGCTCTAAAACGTTGGCGCCGTTTACTTGTTAATTAATTTGTTTGATTATGTTATTTGTTTTTTGTGGGTTCTTTAGCCATGTTTGTTATTCAAAAGTTAATAACGAAATTTGCTTTACCACACGTAAATGTTGCACGCAGGACGAGTTCGCAGCCACAGTGCAAGCGTGGAACGAACTACGGGCGGAGGCGGTAACCATAGCTCTCACCAAGTTCGTCATACCGGAGATGCGGCGAGAACTTAATGCTGTGCTATTGCAGGAGTCTAAAGAATATGTGCTCAAGTAAGTTTCCTCTTAATGTATGATTATAAACTTTCACGGTTGTTGACATTATTAACTGTAGATACGGGATTTACCGCGAGTTGTTTTTATATTTCCCCGATATCGGCGACGTTGCAGACGTCATGGTCACGAGATGACAGTCATCCCGTCGACGAAATATCGGGGGGAAAAAAACAATTCACGGTAAGTCCGGTACCTACATTAATAAGTTTCTTGTAGCCAATGCTAGGGACGGAAACTTCAACTGCCTAGTAGAATAGTCACATTTTGATTTAAAATATTACGTTACAAGGTATTGAACCTTCAAAAAAGTAAGAGAGTCAGTGGACCGAACTGAAAGGGCCCAACGGATTGTAGAAGCAAACACATTGTGCCGTTGCATAAAGGCAAGGGTCACAGATGAAATGACAATTTTGTGGAGAAAGGTTTACAATTGAAAGTGAAGAAAACAAAGATAATGGTATTTGAAAAAGAGGAACCATAGTTAAGGCAAAGATTAGTAGATGAGATTATTCTTTATATCTTGGCTGCACTTTTAGTAGCTATACACCACGGATTTTTTTCAAACAACGTCGGAAAGCCTACAGGTATACGGCTCATGGGAACCTCACTCACACGCAACAGTTTTCTGTAAGGTGGAGGTATTTCTCCAGATGATGCGCCCTAGCTCCTCTAATGAAAACACTTAGAACAAGACAAACGGACATGTTCATACAACATTTGTTCTGTGTATTTATCTATGAGTTTTGGTGTTAAATTAGTATTTTAACTATTGCACCACCGGGCTCGTCTAAATGACAATGAAAAAGGATAAATAAACTCATACATTGTCAGACTGCGGTTTACATTGCTTATGTCTAATCGAACACGCAAGTTTGGTTAGACTTAAGCGCGCAAGAACCACCATTGCTGAAAATAAGACAGCCATGAGCTGGAGCGTCATATAATTATTTTTTTAGATGCTGTCGCCGGCGCCTGTACGACTGGTTGAAGGTAGCTCCGTACGAGTCACGGGTCTCCGACGAGGACGACGAGGAATGGGACACTTCTAATGGTATGTTACCAATATCTTTTAATTTTACCAGTTAACAAGAATCATTTTATTCTATCGGATCCATACTATTGGAACAGCTGTCATCGTCAACGGCACAAATGCTGCAAATCTGCAGGACAAGAAGATAAATTCAATTGACAAATTTGCACATACCCTCGGGGAGTCTGTATGAACTTTATAGAACATTTTGATACGAGACTCGATCGGATGCCTTCGTCATGTTTAGGTTGACAGCCAAGGACTCTCGATTGCCAATGCACAGGGGTGCCTTAGAAGATACACTATTAAAAGAGAGGTATTCAGAGGTAGGGCGTTTCAAAGATGCCCGTCTTGGGAAGTACTTCCAACTCACAGAAGAACTGTAGCTAAATAACTCCCTGGAAGATTGTTGCGTTCCTGCGTGTAAGTGAGGTCACTAGTAAGCTCCCAAGGAGTTGCTGTGTTAGCAGCAGAGGTGGCATCGCGCGTGTTATGCTTAATGTGTTGCAAGCATTCATAGGCTACGGTAACCACTTAACATCAGGTGGCCCGTAAACTTGTATGCCTTCCGTTGCCCGTTGAGGCCCGCGTGGCTGAACTCCGCCATGCGCGTTACGGCGCCAAGTATATAACGGGCCTCAAGGCGTCAATATAAAATAATAACACTAGAAGTGTTTTTTTTTCTCGCCCATCACAATGTGCGTAAACCCTATATCAATTTTACTGGGTTTACGCAGATCGGCTCCCTACAATTACGTTTACATCATTTTTCAGTCAGTCAGTCAGTGTCAGACACAAATCCCAATCTCAACGCCGCTTTTTAGCATTACATCACTCGGTAGCAGAGGCCAGCGAAGACTGCCCGGGCAAAGAGCAACTAGCTCGAGGCCCGTACGCGCCTGCTACCACGGGCGCACGAACCTCTGACTGACATCATTTTTACCAGGTCTTCGTGTCCTGTCGATCGCATACATCCCAGATCGTCAGCACTCGGCGTTCGCGTGCGTGGTGGCAGGCGGCGGGGAAGTGGTGGACCACCTGCGGCTGCCCCACCTGTTGTACCGCAGGAACGCGTGGGACGCGCTCGAGAGGCAGAACAAGGAGGCCGATATGACTGCACTGAGACGGTAAGCTATGTTATTACTGCACGGGCTTAATGTTTTTTTTATTTTAGTTATGACATAAACAGTCATATATGTATATGTTTTATAATACGTCAGGGGCATACAAGCATACTGCCTACCTGATGTAAAGCGGGTACCGTAGCCTATTAACACTTGATATATATTAAGTATCACTCGCGCGATGCCTCCTCTGCTGCTTACACAGCAACTCCTTGGGAGCTTACTGGTGACCTCACTCACACGCAGAAACACAACAACTCTGTAGGGAGTTGTTTTCTGTGAAGTGGAGGTGCTTCCCCAGACGGGGCTGCTTTGATGCGCTCTACCTCAAGATATACATATATACGTAAACTATACTTATTGTTTACAGATCAAAACAGTGTCAGTAACATAAGCAAGACAAGTAACGCATGATAATCTAATCAAATCTTTTTTTTATTCAATGTCGAGAAGCCTACAAGCATACGACCCTCCGGATATAATAAATAGGTATTGTATGTTTATCGTAGGACATGAATGCGTGCAATACACGGAGTGTCGCTCGCGAGATGGCGTCCCTCTGCTGCTGTCGCGGCTACTGGTAAACTGACTCACTCGCAGGAAACCAACATGTAGGGAGTTGTTATTTTGCTGCGGTTTTCTGTGAGGTGGAGGTACTTCCCCAGCTGCGCAGCTGTCTTTTAAAAGTGGTCCAAGATTATATTTAAAATTCCTAGGGACGAAGTATCGCCCGCATCTCGCTGGGATGACTGATTTTTCGAGATTTCAGATTACTTGCGACTAAAATTAACTCTAATTTATGGTGTATAAAGCTATAAGTGAATCTGTTTTAGTGTAATTTTCTTCTAAACAGATTCATCCATCGGAAGAGGCCGCATGTGGTTGTTATCGGTGGGGAGTCTCGGGAGGCTCTCAACATCAAGGCCGATGTCTCGGAGTGTGTGCAGCAGCTGGTCGAGGACGAGCAGTTCCCTAGGATACCTATCGAGATCGCAGACAACCACATCAGCAAGATATACAGCAATAGCATCCGCGGACGGGTATGATCTTAATTTCTACCATCCTCATACATAAAATGTATTATTTTTTATAGGCAATTTGATCTAAACTATTTTGTGTGCTTCCGCTACCTGAGGCGTAGCCTGAGGATGCCTCGTGGAGAGGTGAAACACGTGTCGCAGAGACGACTGGAGCAGCCAGGGTTACAACGGTGGCGGGTGCATGCGCTTCACATTTCTGTTGGCGAACACTCGCTGAGGCGACCGGACCAGCCTAGGCGGAGGCGACCGGAGCAGCCATGGCAGCTGCGGCATGCATCTACTACCGGTAGTGCATGGGTACCGGCTGGCACTAGTTAGCATGAAAATTGGTAGCGGAAGCACACAAAGTAATTTAGATCAAATTGCCTGCAAATTTGACTTACACAAAATAACGCCTGAATCTGTTTTTTCTGTATGAGGGTATGGAACCTATCGGCTGCGAGTCCAATTCACATTTGGCCGGTTTTATTTATTTTGATATGATTTATTGTTAGCCTTATGTTAAAGGTATTTATTACTCGATTAAATTAATTCGACGCTTCGACGCAAGCTTAGTGTTCAATATTTAGACAGACGTACAAGCGTTTAAGTCCAGGTTTAGAGCTAACATCAAACTTCTTTATAGTGTTAGCCCGTTTCCTCCTAATTCATTAGGATATATAAGCCTAACGATTTGGCGACGATACTGATTTCGACATTGAGCTTTCACATCCCACAGGGATAACTAGACGTTTATTAAGTTAGTTCACACGTCTTTTGAAAATAACTGTTCATTTCATGGTTGCATTTTTAGGGAGTATAGGCCTGAAAAAAAATGCGCGGTCAGAATAGCATTTTTATCTATCTATCTATCTATAATTTCACGACAAATCCCTTGCGGGGTAGACAGAGAGAACCGATCGCCACGTGACCCGATTCTTGTGTATGGAAGAAAGAAGCGAGTGAGATGTGTATCTCACTCGCTTCTTTCACGTTTCATTGCTCTTCTCATGCACGCTCGCCGGTTTTTCATGGTAGGTTAGTCTAGGCCTTCCTCGGCTCCTACATACTTCCACTTTTTCGTTGTATATCTGCTTCGTCATTCTTTCATCCTGCATTCTTTCTACATGTCCGAACCAACGGAACGTGCCTCTTCTTATTTCAACACCGACGCTCTCTTTAAGACCAACTCTGTTTCTAACGTCATCTTTGCGAATACGGTCAACAAGCGTTACGCCACAAATTTTGCGCAACGCTCGCATTTCGGCCGCGTTTATCCTACTTTCATGCTCTCGCTTCCATAATTAAGCGTTGGGATCAGCACTGCATTGTGTATAGGAAGTGTGTCTTCTGGCTCAAGTTTTTACTGCCAAGAAGTATTCACAACGCTCCATTCACACTATTCTCAGTATTCACTCGTCTTTCCACATCAGCGGTGTACCTTCCATCCCTGCTGAAAGTGCATCCAAGCTGAAAGTGCATATACAATCTCATCCACTTGTTCCAACACTTCATCATCAACCGTAATACTTTATTCATTTATTTATGGAATACTTACATTGGTTCTGGTTTCTTCTCTTTCAAATACCATTATCTTTGTTTTCTTCGCATTCTATAGTAAGCCCTTTCTCCATACAATTGTCTTTCATCATTGTGATCAGTATTTGCTGTTCAGATGGTGTTTTTGCTAATATCACGACATCGTCTGCTTATAGCAGACAGTTCACCACTAGGTCACCCATGCTCATTCCTTGTAAGTGGAACTGCACAACACAGAGCAGTGAACCGTCAATCCCATAACCCGGCAAAGTATTTTTTATTTTATTTATTTGTCAGTTGCAGTATACACCCATTTTTTTTTATTCTAACACCTGGAAAACCTTTATAGTTCATTTAAGTTACTCACATTCGACATAAATATTAAGACGCAATTTAAATATGAAAGCTTAAGTTATAATTATAATACAAGGTGTGTGTGAAGCAAGTAAGGTATGTCAGGACCGAATCATGTGGCGCTTTCCTCTGCCTACCCCACGAGGGACTTTAATCTAGAATTGTAACGTAACACACATACTCTTTAATCAGCATTCACAACACATTGCAAAAATTCGTTGATTGTGAACATTAACTAATTTTTTTTTTAACTTATAGTAGGTGAAGGTGATTTAGCGAACTTGCCTGACTAGCGTAGTGTAATCGAACTATTTGGAAAATACATTTGAATATTAGTTATGGTAGTACACAACGTAAATGCCCTTCGTCACTTGTGCATTTGCAAAGTTTCTACATTCGTGTTTTCGGGACGATACATATTGATGTAATAGACACTTTACGAGAATGTTTTGTTATTCAATTACTTATTTTTTGTTGTAGAATGACTTCAGAGAATATCCAGAAATACTGAGGCAGGCGATATGTCAGGGGCGACTACTACAGGACCCATTGATGGAAATATCCCAACTTTGTGGTCCTGACGAAGAAATACTGTGCTTCAGATACCATCCGTTACAGGACCAGATAGCCAAAGAAGATTTGCTTGAAGGAATTGAGCTGGAATTCGTGAATCGAATCAACGAAGTCGGCGTCGATATGAATGAGGCTATTCTAACAGGTAGAGGAACAGAGTTACTTCAATTCGTCTGTGGCCTTGGCCCTAGAAAAGCCCAAGCTTTGATAAAACTCTTTAAGCAAACCAATCAAAAACTAGAAAATCGAACGCAACTAGTCACAGTATGTCACATGGGGCCCAAGGTCTTTATCAATTGTTCTGGATTCATCAAGATTGATACAAGCAGTCTAGGTGATAGTACCGAAGCGTATATAGAAGTGTTGGATGGGTCGAGAGTCCACCCTGAAACATATGAATGGGCAAGAAAAATGGCCGTAGATGCTTTAGAGTATGAAGATGAAGATGCAAATCCTGCTGGTGCTGTGGAGGAAATTTTAGAGGCACCAGAACGATTAAAAGATTTAGATTTGGATGCGTTCGCGGAAGAATTGGAGCGTCAAGGCTTCGGCAACAAATGTATTACGTTATATGACATTAGAGCTGAATTGAACTCTAGATATAAAGATCTTAGGGTTACTTATCGGTCGCCGACGCCTGAAGAGATGTTTGATATATTAACCAAAGAGTCTCCTGAGACGTTTTACATGGGGAAGATGGTGCTGGCTACTGTCGTAGGGATCTCGCATAGGAAGCCACAGCGGGAGATGCTCGACCAAGCCAACCCCGTCAGAAACGATGAGACTGGATTATGGGAGTGCCCCTTCTGTCACAAGAATGATTTCCCAGAGTTGTCAGAGGTAAGATTTTCAAAGATTTGTATCATAATCTTACGTTTGTTTAGTTTGTCAGGCTAATTTATTTCACCATGGTTTTACGGTATTGGGAAATAATAAGTAGTATTGTCTTAGGTTTTCGCGATTGTTACACATTGAATTAAACAATTTTTAACGGAAGTATCGCGTATTTTATTTATTTTGTTGAACCTGACGTTTCGAACGCTTTGCAGCGTCCGTGGTCGCAGGAAGACTAAGGTGGTATTTGTCTTACATTAGTTATTCAATTATTACATCTACCGACATGGATGGATTAATTATATATGTTCCGATTCACACAAAAATCGCTCACAGTGTCCGAACATTTTTTAGATCTTTGGGTTTGGGACTTGATTATTTTTAGGACTGGATCCCAAGCAGGTGGTACTTGCCAACCATCTTCTCTATTGAAATTGGGGTGTTTTCTTATTTCAATAGCCTCGCGCAACATTCTCGGCATGTAGCGATTCTCCTTGGCGAGGATTTGTGGTTTATCGAACCGGATGTAATGGTTTGGCTGGTCCAGTGTATGTTCACATACTGCAGAGTTTGTTCGGACACTGTGAGCGATTTTTGTGTGAATCGGAACATATATAATTAATCCATCCATGTCGGTAGATGTAATAATTGAATAACTAGTGTAAGACAAATACCACCTTAGTCTTCCTGCGACCACGGACGCTGCAAAGCGTTCGAAACGTCAGGTTCAACAAAATAAATAAAATACGCGATACTTCCGTTAAAAATTGTTTAATTCAAAATAATAAGTACTTCATATCAGAAAGAATTCCGTGGGATGGATTTGATGTTGGATGGACGAGTTAAGGGCTACAAAATAGGTAACGGTAATAGTAGAGAGTACGAATAAGTGGAGCACATCAAAGCAGCCTGTCTGGCGAAGTAGCTTCACCTCACAGAAAACCGCAACCAAATAACAACAGTTAGCAGCAAACACAACCGATAATTGATGTACTTACTGCAAGTTGCAAGTGTTCATAGGCTACAGTAACCACTTAACATTACGTGGACCATACGGTTGTATGCCTCACGAGTCTCGTTTTGAATGGTATGATGTCCGCTTGAGACCATTATAACTTTCTATAGACGACGGGGCGTGCAAATCATTTCATGTGGCATATGTGATGAAACAGTTTGTAGTTGGTACACAAGTTATTTTAAAGATCGAAAACAATGTGTTAAAAAACGGTCCTACGCTTTATTCCATATACACTGCTGATTTACTTGAGGTTGTGCAATACAGACTTTGTACGCAGACGATACTCAAATTCTCATGCGAGTGGGTACAACAGCTGATACTGTACAGGAAGCAATCTTGAAACTTAACCATGACTTAGGCTCTGTTTATGATTGGTTGAATAAATATGGACTCTTGTTAAATGAGAATAGGTCTACGTTTGCCGAATTTGGTACGTAGCAACAAAATCAAACAGTTAAGCAATTTATCCAACCAATACAATTAACAATGTACCGATTAGGGAGGTCGCAGTAGTTAAAAATCTTGGAATTTTATTACATAGTAAACTGAATTTCGAAGAGCATATAAACATTAAAATACCGAAAATGCTACGGCTCCCTCCTTCCAACACCGGCCACCTCTTTAAGGTTAAGGTTGGGTGACGCATTAGTGTTATCTAATTTTGATTATGGTGATATAGTGTACGACTCCTGTCTACTCAAAAAAAAAACTGAAAAGAAGATTCAGATGCGTACAAAATTCAGATTTTGCTATAATGTTCTCAAACGATCTCATATCATCCCATTTTTGAATAGTTATAATCTGATGAATATGAAAGAAGTATATTAAAATTAATCTCTTATATATTTAAATTAAAAGATACCCATACACCTGCTTCTTTGTACAAAAAGCTGAAGTGGGTTAAACACTGCGAAAGGTTAGTAGAACGCAACTCTCGTATTGTGCTGCCCCGGCCACGCCTCGAACTGCTCCGGGGCGCATTCAGTTTTGCAGCGCCAAAATATTGGAACGATTTGTCTCCTCCTATTAAAGCATTCAAATCAATAACAAGTTTTAAAAACAAATATAGTCCTGGCTATTATCCAAACAAAAATCTGGCTGTTGTTGGATAGTACTGTCTCCATGCTTCCTGATAAAATTTCCTTCCATTTATGTAGCATTCTATTATGGTATGTTTCACTCTTTTGTTGTTCCTTGTTTATGTTATTTTAAAGATTAGCCATAGTCTCCAAGTCATGGAATTAGTTCCCGTATTAAGAAATTAATAATCTACTTACATACTACTATTATTCTTATACTTTTCCACTCAAGGGTATTAAACCCGGTCATTTGATAGGCATGCGCGGATACAAGTATCCAACGCGTAGAGACCCCTTCGAAAAGACTGTATGTAATGTTATACACCCGCCGTGACCCGCTCCAGGGGATATCAATGGGACAATATACCAATGAACAGGTCACGGCAGGTATTGGGACTATTCGAAATATGTCGGAAAAAAGTGGGTTATTAAAATGAGATTTGGAGGTATTATTGGAACCGGGCTATTGCAGAAGACGGAGGGAGGGCGTCTATTCTGGCGGCGTGTAATCAATCACGGTTCAAGGCTTGAGGCTTTTACCTTTTTATCTGTACAATATCTGTATGTGAGTGTAAATTACTACTTTATGTACTACTTGGCTACTTTATATCGTGCACTGTGTAATTATGTCTTTAGTCATGGACTATGTGTTTGTACAGATGAATAAAGTTTATTTTATTATTATTTAATTTTACGTTTAGTGTCTGCCTAAATACGATCGTTCACGGTGTCAATCGTATCTGATCTTTCAAGGGTTCATTTTTGACTGCAGTTACGCTTCTCATTTATTGTTGATAAAATACAGTCAATAAATTACGTCATAAAACAGATAGCTTAATAGATAACTTTTTTTAACAGGTATGGAACCATTTCGACGCGGGTGCTTGTCCCGGCCAAGCGACAGGCGTACGGATCCGGTTGGATAACGGCTTGTCCGGCTACATACACATAAAGAATTTGTCTGACCGGCACGTGACAGATCCGACGGAACGTGTCCGTATCGGACAGACTGTGCACTGCCGGATACTCAAAATTGATGTAGAGAGATTTTCAGTAGACTGCTCGTCTAAGTCATCTGATCTTTTGGATAAAAATAAAGAATGGAGGTGAGCGATCTTTATACATTTATTTTCCTGTTGTAATATAACGGTGACCATGCCGAAGTTTAATTTAGTGCCAAAGTACAATTTATTTACCATTATGGGCAGAGTACAATTCTCTCATTGTTTGACGGTATGATTGGGTCACAGTAACTCATGAATGAAAAATTAATCTCTGCGCAAAATGCGGCGTCTGTTGCGGATTTTCCTAGTAGTGCGCAAAAGTTTCTTTTAAACTACCTTATTTTTATGTACCCTTAACCTGTGAGACCCCGTTATATACGTATTCCCATAAATTTCTTGGCGGAAAAGCGGTCCGCGGGTAATGAGAGATTAATCTTGTTATTATCCAACAGCCACACCCGGATCTATGCGTGCCTTTACAGGTCCCATAGCGGTGATATAGTCACAATTCGTATATTCGAGCAACTGCAAATGACTATCGACAGAGTTGCTGAACAGTATCCCTCCACGGAGTTAGTGATTTTGGGAGACTTTAATGCCTACCATGCCGAGTGGCTTGACTCTCGGTGCACTGGCTACGCGGGGAGGTCTGCTCATGAATTTGCTCTGACTAATATCCCTCCACGGAGTTCTCTGCTAGATCTTCTGCTGATTACACGTCCGGATGAATATAACATCTCAGTGGACGCGCCGCTGGAGGACCACAGACTCATACGGACCAAGTGCCCTGCACCTGACGCGACCCATCTCGGCATACCGGATGGCGTCGTGTATGGCACTATAGGTCACTTGGCACTTTGGCTGTCAGCCTAGATATGGCGAAGGCATTCGATCGGGTTTGGCACAGACACAGCATAAAGACGCTTTAGACAAGTTACTTTTCTGGCTTATAACACAATCTGCGAATGGACTCGCAGTCAAATAATTAATGCCACTGCGTAAATAGAATTGTATCCACAACCAAAATAATATTTTAGTCGTAAATAGCATGCATGCATGCAACACAACACATGGTGTGGTTATCTTTAAATGTAGGAACTATATTGTTTAAAAAGCGAAACCTATGTATTTACACTGTATTGCTGTATCTTACGTTGGTAATCCATAATATATAAATAAATAGCCAGACTACGAGTCTTAAGTTAGGAGATAATGTTTTTTATGTGCCTTAACGCGTATGACAGTTTTCATTTAGTTTATATTATTATGGATTACCCCCAGACCCTCCAAAGATCCTTACTACGACCAAGAGGCTGAAGATAAAGACGTGCGCAAGGACACGGAGGCGAAACAGACAAAGGAACGAATGCAATACGTGAAGAGGGTAATTGTCCACCCGGCATTCCACAACATATCGTTCGCGGAGGCCGAGAAACTCATGGAGAATATGGCCCAAGGGGAGGTGATTGTGCGGCCGAGTAGTAAGGTAACAAACTTATATTTTTAATTATAATATATATATAAAAATAAGCATATAGCCCGTTCGTTGCTAGTCTTGCTGCCCTTGGAGTAGCTCAGTACTCCTGAGAAGCTTACTGCTTACTCAATCGCAGGAAGTTGTTTAACTGCGGTCGTCTTCTGTATGGTTGTTCCCCAGTCGTGCTGCTTCTTATTCAATTGTGCCTTATTAGCCAGAGCCTCGTCCTATTGGCAGCAGAGTACATCACGTGCAGGTGAGTGCGGCTTTGGGTATGAAGATAATAGCGAGTCGTTTACACCCTGTGTGGGAGCGAGCAGTGCCTAGGGTGCATTATCCACTAGGCACTGCTCGCTCGCTCGCCTAGTAACCGACTGCTTCTGGTGCGAATCTTGGGGAATTTATGCACATATTCGTAACTATCACGAGCTAACGAGCTTGGTGACTCAGTCGTGAATGAAGCGACTTTGATACCAACGCTCGTGGGTTAGATTCCCACACAAGGCAAACATTTGTGTGCATGAACATGTCTGTTTGTTTTGGTCTGGATGTTGAGAGGTACATCAAAGCAGCCCGTCTGGGGAAGTACCTCCACCTCACTGAAAACCGCAGCCAAATAACAACTCCCTAGAGGGTTGTTGTGTTCCTGCGTGAGTGAGGTCACCAGTAAGCTCCTAAGGAGTTGCTGTGTAAGCAGCAGAGGAGGCATCGCGCGAGTGATATTTAATATATTGCAAGCGTTAATAGGCTACGGTAACTGCTTTACATCAGGTGAGCCGTATGCTTGAATGCCTCTCGATGTTGTATATAAAAAACAGATTACTACACACAGATTATTACAGATTCCACATTTGATTTGTGGAATCTGTGCAAGTGTAAATGTTAACATTAACGAGATGTCAAACTTCCACCAAGCGATAACAATCAACAGTATCAACATAACAAACGGCTATTCTTCTACGTTATTACAATATTATATTGTCGTTACCAGGTATCCCATTTTTTTTTATTTAGCTTAATATGTCTTCATAAACTATTTTAAGTGAAAACATTAAAGTGAAAGTAAACGCAAAATATTTAGCGACAAGCATGTTGTACGTGATTGTTTGCAGTTTGCAACATGCTGTCACTCACACTCTGTATAAACAGTTATACTCGTACGTTTACGAGTATTAACTTTATCAAGCGAATAACGTGTAAGTCGTTTTATTTTCAGGGCTCCGATCACCTGACTGTCACGTGGAAGGTTACTGATGGCATCTGTCAACATATCGACGTTCGAGAGGAAGGAAAAGAAAATGCCTTTTCACTAGGTTTGTATCATTCATTGTGACAATTGTCAATGACGCATTATGAACGATGATCCGGGTGCTAATTAGTATTTTTATATGACAGGACGAAGTCTTTGGATACAAGGTTCAGAGTTTGAAGACCTTGATGAAATTATCGCGCGTCACGTGACGCCGATGGCGGGACACGCGCGAGATCTT
The DNA here is from genome assembly GCA_947507595.1 of Pyralis farinalis. Lineage (NCBI taxonomy): Eukaryota > Metazoa > Arthropoda > Insecta > Lepidoptera > Pyralidae > Pyralis > Pyralis farinalis. Next base: position 8,668,030 of record OX382272.1, on the reverse strand, counting down.
CTCGCTTACAAGTACTACAGACCACTCGGCGGCATGAGGGACAAGGCCGAGGAGTGGCTCAAAGAGGAGAAAGCTAAAAATGCTAACAAAATACACTACGTAATATCCGCCGCTAAAAATCATCCAGGGAGATTCCTGTTGTCATATTTACCGCGCAGCAGGTGTACGCACGAGTACGTATCTGTGATGCCCGACGGATACAAATTTAGGCAAAGAATGTTTGATTCTCTCGGTGGGCTGTTGAAATGGTTTAAGGAGCACTTCAGAGACCCTCCGCCTAGCGGCACGCCCGTGCAGAGGACACCGGCGCTGCGGACGCCGCACGGCGGTATGACCTCCGCCATGTACCACACTCCGGCCGCGCACACGCCGGCCTTCCACACGCCGGCACACACGCCCGGCCCGGCCTACATTAACACGCCGTACACGCCGTCCGCGCAGACGCCGTACATGACGCCGTTCGTGACCACCCCGCGGCAGCCGGACTTCCTCACGCCTGCGCCGCGACACAAACCCGTGCAGATTCCCATATATGCGGAACCATCCGACTGGCAGAAGGCGGCAGAAGATTGGGTGCGGCACCGGTCGGTGCGCGATACGCCGCCTACGCCAAGAAGCGGGGATTCCATGTCTACGCCGCGGCAGGCGCGGACTCCGCGACACGATATGCGCAGTACGCCGCGACACGACATGCTGCGTACACCGCGACACTCGCACGAAGGACGCGGGACTCCGCACGACGGTCGTGGCACTCCGCACGATTCGCGCGGCACACCGCACGGGCACAGCTCGCGCGCACACTCGGTGCGCTCAACGCCGCATACCAATACCTCGCCGCGGTCGATGTCCCTCGGCGACGCGACGCCCTTGTATGACGAGAATTAGGAAGACTGACGGAAAGTTGGATTTTTATTTTTGTACCGATCCCGTGGCGCGCGGTCGCCGTGTCCCTAATTAGGAGTAAGCTTAGTTTGTAATGTAAATTGCAATGTATTTCCCTCTAGTTAATAATTACTTCGTTCGGCCGCGCTGCACATACGTCGTAAGTTTATATATTTTCCAGTCTCGTAATTAAACGAAGACAGAGGAAAATTGATTCCTTATTCACAAACATTGGAAGTTGCCTTTTTCGAATCCGAGAGAGTAGTTTTCAATCATTCTCTGGGCGTTATTCACGCGGTTCACGCGACAGTTTTTGAATGATGACTGCAAAAACTGTTCATGTCGTTGCTTTTTCAATTCGGTTGTGGTTTAAAACAGTTCCTGTTTCATATTATGCTTCTTGAAGATAAACAGTGTATTTGTGATTTTAGTAAATGTTACTAAAATTTCTTTTACCTTTTTTCTATTCCATTTAAATTTGTTTTTCTACTATTTTATAGTTACTCATAAATGGACTTTACAATCGGATTCTAAAAGTTCCTTCCGATTGGAATTGTAAATAGCATTTTAAACCATCGCAAAAAAAAATACGAATACAGAAAGTATCAGTATGATTGTGAATAGGGGCGCTGTACCTTTTAATTCCGGTAATCGAATACATTTTATGTGAAATTTATTACATCGCCGTTAAAAGAATTACAATAATAGTTAATTTTGTTGTGATGACGATGTGTATCGATATAATTATTACCTAATAATTATAATTCTGTTACCAATGCACTGCCGAGATGCAACGGTGAACGTTGTTCTGACATACCGATGTACATTGATCAGAATGTTTGTTTTTATACAAGCAATTGATTCCTTATATGAAATTATGTTCATTATTTATTTAATAGTTGTTTGTGAACATTTTAGGTTATAAAATTATAGGTTTAGATTGTATTATCAAATGTATTGGTAGCTCTATGACATCCAATGAAAATACACGATGACTAGATCATAATACGCCTTCCGTTAATTTCCCTCTTTGTGATAAATTAATATTTTTTAAATATTACTGAAATATGTGAATTTATTAATAAAATGCCGTACCGCATACGTGAATCGTAAATTGCTAAATCGATTCCACGCTCTTCATAAACTACTATGTAAGACTTACATTGTACTTATCGATCCCCATTCTCCACTTATGTGAACACATTGCAGGCGTAATTGAAGTCATTTGAATGACATTCGGTTATGTTATTCCTACCTAAAATACATGGATGAATATGTAGAATCATTTGCAGAATGTAACAATTAACGTAAATTATTTTGGATAATGTTCAGTGCACGAGAACTAAGTACTCATAGGGATATTGGTTTTAGTTCAAAATTCATATTAAAATCAATGTTGTTAATACGTTGCAATATATAAAAATAACGTATAAATTTTATTGTCTGTAATGCCTCTGATGGTATTCATGTTCAATTGTGAGAAGTGTCAGACTCTCTGTATCTGTTGATAATTTAATGCCGTATCTAACAATTGCGATGATGATGAGAGATTGGTCTATTATATCTGGCTTTAATGCTGATATTTTGTCTGCCATTTGGATTTGTACTATTTGGATGGATTTTATCCTTTATCATATGACATCTCTCTCGACAGAACTGCAAAAATAATCTAATAGCTCCACTTTTTGCATGTAAGATCCGTCATATTGATTTATATTATACATTATGTAGCCAGATGTCACCTAGGCCATGATAACGAAAGATTGACTCCTTGTTCATCAAAGGCTTGCGTAAATTTTTTTGGTGTAATGAATTTTATTATTATAATCATTTATTGGAAAGTTTTAATTACACAAAACATAATATATCGTTACATAGAGTACATTATGGTATGTATTTGAAACACAAATGCCCTCCATATATATGCAAGACGAAAGACAATCTTGCTACCCCGTTTAGTTAATGATTATGAATATTTTGTCGCAATTGCAAATGATAGCAACTGTAAAAGTTATTTATTTTCTTGTCCTGAACTCACGCTTAAAACAGTTTGTTTTAATCGTGTTACATCCTAAGAATTTTTCCAGCTACGCGTGGTAAATAAACGGAATAATCTTAGCGAGAATTAATTGAAACACTGACTGCGTCTACATTTTAATTGTATGTAGTATGTCGAACTATGGCAACGCACTATATAAAAATACCCATTATCGCGCCCGTTCAAGGTGTTGTATTTAATTGTCAAGCACTATACGTAATGTGTATATATATCGTTAATTGTCTGAGACCATACTGTTGAAGGTAATCGTTTACATTCAAAAATAGTATATATGCCTTAGCTATGGTTAGTGAAGAGAAGGGGATGCTGTATAGTTTATTCACAACAGTTCTGCAATGTAATAATAAACATATTACAAACATTATTTCATTCTTTTCTTACCATATGCTTTCTACTTCCACCGAAAACATGTACCTTTGATGCATCAAGCGCGTCGCGTGATGAACAGAATGCGGTACATCCGCGAACATCTGTTGCTATATGCAGATCAAAGAAATTTCACCACCTTTAAAAAAAAAGCTTTGGAGGTAACTCGCCGAGTTCTTATAGAGGGTGGTGTAGACCTAATGAGCATCGAGCACACATCGGAAAGTCATCGACATAGACCTTTTAGGTTAGGTTTTGTGAAAAAAAGTTAAGTATGTCCTATCTCTACTTAGGTTAACATCTAAATTTTTCATAGTTGTGTCCCGAGGCAAGTAAGACCCTATCGCCGCTCGAGGGAAGTCGCTCTATCTTAGGGGCGTATATCCTTCTATCCCATTTGTCTACACTATCTACACACAGTGGTTAAAGACCTGACCCATCGATAAACTGATCCCCGGATCGAATCCTGGCATGTAACACTAAATATGTGTTTTCGGATTTATGTACATATTTGTAACTAGCTGCTGCCCGCGGCTCCGCCCGCGTGGAGTCAAATAACGTAGCCTATGTGTTAATTCAGATCATAATCTACGTGCTAAATTTCATTCAAATCCGTTCAGTCGTTTAAGCGTGAAAGAGCAACAAACATCCATACATACAAACTTTCGCATTTATAATATTAGTAGGATTATCCCTTGCCCGGCGGTAAAGGAAAATATCGTGAGAAAACCCACATGTCTAAGAAATTATATGTATTTCGAAAACGTGGGACCTGACCTAAGAAAGATCTGGTTTTCCCTCTGGGTTGTAGAGGTCTGACGGCAGTCGCTCCATATAAAAATCAGTATCTTCGCCAAATCCTTAGGCTTAGGTAGCGGACCCTGCACATCCTAATGGATTAGGAAACGGGAGGAAGAAGACTATCTACAGTAATTTGCTTTATGGGCCGCATTCTGGTTAGCTATGCTGGAGACTGCAAAAATCTTAAACTACACGCAGCATCTATTTCCGATATTCTATCTATCTATAATTTACGCCAAATCCCTTGCGGGGTAGGTAGAGGGTACCGAGTGCCTACATAAATCTTATACATCTCACTCGTTTCTAGCATTTGTAGCACTTCTTATGCACGCTTTCCGTTTCTAGACATCACCTGATAAAACACGAACAATTGGGTTATGGCAAGTAAGTCTGTTTCTATTCTATCCGATATTAGTCTTCGTAAATAATAATAATCATTTAATAACATAACTTCAGAAAGCCACCATATAGGAAGGACCTGGATGAGTCCTGACGGTGCTACATGAAATGAGATTGACTTTATCTTGACCACCAGAAGACAGATTTCCAATGACGTCCCCGTGATCGCTAGAGTGAAAACCGGTAACGATCACCGTATGGTGAGAGGCGTCTTGAATATTAATGTCAGACTGGAAAGGTGCCGCAAGATGAAGTCTACTCTAGACCTTCAAGAGCTCATATCCAAAACCCCGAAAACTTTCAGTTTGAATTCCAAAATCGCTTCGAAGGCTTAGATAACTGCGTCTCCGTCGACGAGCTAAATAGCGGTCTGATAGAAACTGTCCATGCGGTTGGAACTAAGTTCTTCAAGCCCCGCCGCACAAAAAACCCTCAGGTTTTTTTTTATTATACCACTAAGGTGGCAATCAAGCATGCGGTCTACTTGATGTTAAACATAGCCCATGGACATTGCAACACCAGCGGTGTCACTCATGCGTTGTCGACCCTCTAAAAACCTCTTCACGCATTTCTTGAAGAACTCCATGCTGTAGTCCCTTGGAAAAGCATCGGCTGGGAGCTCATTCCACAGCTTGAGATTCTGGGAAGAAAACTTCTCTGAAACCGCACAGTACGGGACCATTACGGTTCAAGCGTGTGAGGGTGAACTCCCCGACGTCGGCGAACGGTGCGGTTATAAAATGTAGCTGTCGGCATCATTTCGAACAACTCTTTTAGAACACAGCCCGCTGTATAATCAGTAGAACACACAAAGGGAGGCAAAATCTCTCCTTAAACTTAAGGGTTCAATACCGCATGTAAGCTTAGGATTGTCGACAATCCTCACAGCTCGTCTCTGAATCGAATTACGGTCCAAGCTGGTATCTAGGTGCTCCCGCCCAAAGGTGACCACAGTACTCGCATATTCGAGTTAGACGCAAAGAGATTAGCAAGTAAATCGGCTTTCTCATCATTCAATCTGCCATCCGGTTTTTCCAGCGATGGCATGGACGGTTGACAGAAATTTCCCTCGGCAGCTTTAGCAAGCGACCAGAAAACACGGCTCCCAGAGGGAAAGCTCGCAAGCCGCTCGCCAACTCTGCCGACGAAATAGAATTTTGCTCCAGCAACCACCCTTTTACTGGACCTCGAGGCAGCATTCAGTTTGTGCTTCAAAACATACACACTAGGATCCCCTTTAGCGCGCGCCGTGGTGCAAGCATTGTAAGCAGCCTGCTTAAGAAGAATGGCTTCCTTACAATGCCGATAAAACCACGGCCGCTTATGAGCTCCCGCAGTAGCTACAAGTTGAAAGGGAATGAAGCATTCCATGCCATCCAATATCGCCGCAGCCACTGCGGTTGCGCAGGAATCAATGTCGTCTGATTCGAAGCACAGCTGCCTCCACGGTTACGATGCGTATCGATCGTATACGATCTGCTGACTTATAGTGCCATACGCGACGATATCCGGCAGGCTGAGGTGGGTCGCGCCTGGCGCAAGGTACTTGGATCCGGATGAGGCCATGATCCGACGAGCCAGGCGGCGCTGAGATGTTATACGCCCCGGACGGGTGGACAGCAGAAGGTCCAGTAGAGAGCTTGCATGGTCCTCTACATTTGGTATTCTCGTGGAAGAATGAACCAGCTGAGAGAAACCATAGGCCAGAGCAAATTCATAAGCAGATCTCCCCGCGTAGTCAGTGCACCGAGAGCCAAGCCACTCGGCATGGTGGGCATTGAAGTCTCCCAAAATCACTAACTCCGCGGAGGGATACTGTTCGATGACTCTGTCAGTCGCCCTGTGCAGGCGCTCGAATAACCGAGCTGTGTCTGTATCACCGCTATGAGACCTGTAAAGACACGCGTAGATCCGGGTGTGGCCGGCTAGATCCACACGTACCCATAACATCGACAGGCCCCTGTCTTCAAGATTATGCAATCGGCGACAATAAATATCCTCCCGGACGAACAAGCATACCCTGGAATGACGCACAAACAAGTGCTCCAGTTTGTACCCGGGGTAATGCAAGTAAGAAGTGTCGGCCGGTGAGGATATTTGTGTCTCCGTGAGGAAAAGAATAGTCGGCCGCGCGGTTTCCAGGTGATGATGGACCGCGTTGATGTTCGAGTGCAAACCCCTGATGTTGCAATAGTCCACATACGTTGTGGAGGGGGTGGCCGTTGTGGAACCATTTTTCCGTTTTTTTGGCTTAGTCATTATGTGTGATGAAGTAAAGAAAATGAGAGGTCGATGAACAGACAGAGGGAAGGACAGAAGCGCGGTGTCTTTCATCACAGTACCGTGCGGGTAATGCGGTTGGCTGGTGCGGCGGGCGTAAGGGCCCCCGGTCCTCCCCTGCTGCAGCAGCCGGGTCCACCCCGGTCTCCTTCTCGGGCACGACCACTGCAACAGGGACTTTTCACAGGCCGGCGGTTCAACCTCCCGGGGCGGAGATTAAGTGTTCCCCAGGTTCGGGAACCCTACTAACCTGCGGGTGGCCAGCGGCCAACCGTTTCACCGGGTCTCCCTGACCGCCGCGCCCACACGGCTAGTGGCGATTCGACATTCACCGGTCCTCCCGCTGTCCGCACAACGACCTCTCAGTTTACTGGCGACCTTACTCACGCATAGGAACACAACAATCCTTTCGGAGTTGTTATTTGGCTGCGGTCTTCTGTAAGGTGAAAGTGCTTCCCCAGACGGATATTTAGTCATGCTATGCCCCCCGCAACAGATATAGGATCGGAGGAGGTGGAGCACAGCACGACCTCTCGCTGGATCCTACCTCTCTTAAAAAGCTTTCAATCTAAATCCTCAGACTAATGGGAATTCGACGAGAGATGAGGTTGCAGTCTTCAGTGGATGCGTCCTGGTATATGCAGCTATCGGTCTCTTTGCGACTCGAAACTCGTCTCTTCAATACAAAAAGTATTGAAGAGACGATTAAGCCCCTGGTCGTGTCTGCAACACGTGTTTCGGTTCTCCACAAGGCATCCCCAGACGCTGTAGATGTTAGTGATTAGAATAACATGCTACAACTGACAAATTCATCTTATTTTTGATTTACGCCCAACATAAACGACGACCCACAAAAGCAGGACTAAGTCACTAAAATCGTGCGTTAGTAATTCTTCTCCGCACCATTCGAGAGAGGGAGGTGATGAAACCTCATGGCCTCATACCCTTTCGGTCGGCCGAGCGAGTTATGTGAAATGTGCTTCCCAGCTAAAGGCTAGGTTTAGGCCTTTAGAGGCTTTAAAGAAGGGAAAGGAAGGTTTTAAAGGCTTCATCGATCGATCGCCCCAAGGGAAGGAATTAGAATTTTTAAATAATTTCTAATTGTAATAATAAAACACAAAAAAGCAAAACTTCGTTGGGTGCTATTCATACATATGTATATATATACAATAACCTACAAGGTTATATCTTTTTAGGAAAAGAAAAACAAGACAAAATATAAAAGACTAACTACTCGACCCAGCTTCGCACGGGTGATCCAATCGTTACCAACTTCACAGAATCACCTGCTGGCCTAACCTGAAGATTCACAGATTTTTTCATGATTCACTGATTGAAATTTCATCAACATCTGCCCAGCCGTTTTTGAGTCCATAGAGGACATACAGACAAACATTCATTTTTATATATTATAAGATATAACCTTGTAGGTTATTGTATATATATATATATATATACACACATATATATACATATATATATATATATATATATATGTACACACATCAAAAGTGTCTAGGGATCAACATATATTTTTGCAATAACTTTTCTCCTGATTGATATTAATTAAAATTTTCTTTAAGGATTCATCAAATAAAGTGTTTTCGTTTTTCTACAGTAACGATAAACCAAGTCACCTTTGCATTAATAAAGAAATTTGCCATTTTCATAATAAAGGGATTTTTGACATTTGAACCACTAACATTATAGTTCGAAAAAAAGACTGAAATAACAGTTTTCTTTAAAATTTTATTGGGTAACTTAAACAATTAATAATCCGTGTTTCTACCGCGAACACTAACAACACAAGAACATCGGTTTAGCATACTCAAAATGAGTTCATCCAAATCACGCTGTGGAATGGCCGCCCATGTTCGTTGCAACAACAAAAAAAGGTCTTCTTGCGACTGGATACCCTCCATATTCGGCAGAGCTCTTCTCTGTAGCATATCCCATGCATGCTCAATCGGGTTCGAGTCTGGCGACTGAGCAGGCCAGGGCATGACATTGATGTTAGCTGCGGCGAGAGTCTGTCTTACAACTCTTGCGGTGTGCGGTCGTGCATTATCATGCATTAACTGAAATAAGGGACCGATTTGCACTTGTAGAGGAACGATGACGTCTGATACAATCGTCTCAGCATAAATTTGAGCGTTGAGGTTGCCTCTGATCCAAATCAACTCAGTTCTTCCGCCGATCCAAATACCCGCCCATACCATGATGGTTCCACCACTATAAGGATGGACTTCCTGGCAGGATTTTAGGATCGCTGTTGGCGTCCAGGGGTTCTCCAGTGTCGTATACGTCTTGTATCCGGTCTCATACCAAAACGAGACTCATCAGAAAAGCACACGAAACGCCATTGTTCTTCTGCTCAATTTCTGTGTTCAAGAGCCCATTGATATCGAATCCTACGATTACGCATTGCTATAGGTGGTACCCTTAGCGGTCTTCGGGAATGAAGGTTCACTTCATGCAAGCGGTTTCTGACTGTTTGGTCGCTAATTAAGTTTCCTGAAGAGTGATGAAGCGTCACGGCTAACATCATGGCGGTTATTGTTGGAGCTCTTCGAGTTGTGATTTGAATGTATCGGTCTTGTCTCCGTGTGGTGCAGCGATACCGTCCTCCATGGCGCTCAGCCACGGTACCAGTGCTTCGGTAACGTGTCCAAAGACCTTTTTTTGTTGTTGCAACGAACATGGGCGGCCATTCCACAGCGTGATTTGGATGAACTCATTTTGAGTATGCCAAACCGATGTTCTTGTGTTGTTAGTGTTCGCGGTATAAACACGGATTATTAATTGTTTAAGTTACCCAATAAAATTTTAAAGAAAACTGTTATTTCAGTCTTTTTTTCGAACTTTAATGTTAGTGGTTCAAATGTCAAAAATCCCTTTATTAAGAAAATGGCAAATTTCTTTATTAATGCAAAGGTGACTTGGTTTATCGTTACTGTAGACAAACGAAAACACTTTATTTGATGAATCCTTAAAGAAAATTTTAATTAATATCAATCAGGAGAAAAGTTATTGCAAAAATATATGTTGATCCCTAGACACTTTTGATGTGTGTATATATATATATACATACCTATGGAACATCATCAAAATGGCCGACAAATGAAAAAAAAAATTGAATTGTTATATAATTGACGAAGGTGTTCCTCTGGCAATGCACGCTTGCGCATTCTCAACTGGTTTTTCTTTTTCTTTTCCTTCATGTTTATAAGAAGGAGATGTCAGGAGCCCTTGGAACCGGCGAGGCGTACGAGCGTAAGGTGAAGACTTGTGTGGCGCTTAGTTCTCTCTGCCTATCCCGCAATGGACCTGGCGTGAAGATAAATAGATATATCTAAGATAAATAATTGCTCGTTACAGTAATGGAATATAATACATATATAATTATCTACTCGTCGCAATGTACCAAAATCTATCTACCATAGTATCTGCCATTTTAAGGCCCTTGTCAAGTTCTCTTTGCTTGAAATTAAATCTACTTATTTTACAATGTTTTATTGTGCCGTTAAGGACAAGTTAGACATTGTGGTGTGTCTATAAATGTTTATGACTAAAAGGTAGTGAATATGCTCTCTTTTCTATGACTGTATTTTATGATCCTCATAGTTATTAATAGAGAGACGATTTTATACTTAATTAGAAGAATGAAACCAATAGATTTATTGGTATCTCTTTAAATAAGGGCTACAATATGACGGTCTTGAAAAAGCGTGAAAAGATTATTACAACGCACGACAATGCAACTATTCGTAGCCCGCGGTAACTACTAATCATCAGGTAAACCGAATGCGTGTTTGCAAACTTAGCTGTACAAATAGGAGTATGTGTACTGTATATATGTGTACTACATTTGGGATGTAAGTCAAGGAGTCAAAGTCAGTCTCACTTGCACGTGATATTTCTTGACAATTTTGAAGTCCTGGTGGTAACGAGGTAGGTCATCAAAGCAAAGAAGTGCCTTACAGAAGAACACAGTTAAATAACTCCTTGGCAGGTTATTGTATTCCGCCCCGTGGGTGAGGGGACCAATATGCCCCTAAGGAGACGCTGTAGGCAGCAGCACGGGTGGGCAGCGCGCGAACTATAATCCTAGCATCGAGTTCATAGGCTATGGTTTCCATTTTACATGGGTTATACTGTTTACCTACCGACGTTGTATAAAAAAAAATTTCAAACATGTTAAAACTTTTTGAATAGTTATAAAAAAAGACAACGGCAATATGACCCCTGAGCCAATGACGCTGCACAGAATAACTTCACCGGAGGTCATCAATGTCGGCACGGCCTTTGTGATCTTTGACATGCAACGATTGTCATAAATACAGTACAGTAACTCACTAGTCCAATAATTCACCAGCAAGTACAAGAGAAAAGAACTGAAAGAATGGAAGGTAGGTAAAAGTGTAGTGATTATCTTCTCTATATCCATGTTTAAGTCTTAGATTTTATTAATTATTTTTCAATAACAAAAAGCATGCTGCTTGTAACAGGATACTGTAATAATAAATAAACTTATCGTTAATAAAAATATGCGTGTGTACTTATGCAAGCACGTAAGAAGTTATTCTTCTTTGGTACAAATATACAAAAATTTCATCACGCGTGTACTAAGCGTGTATACGCGAGTAGTGGTACCCTACGTCTGTAATACAAAACGAAACCTACTTCATGGTGTCGATGTCTAGTACCCATAACACAAGCTTCGCTTACTTTAGGGCTAGGTGGCGCTGTTTAATTTGTCCGACAATATATAAAATAGGCCTCCCCCTTAGTCTTCCACAACGATCGGTCCTGTGCTGCTTGCATCCATCGGCTCCCTGCGATCTTCGAGTATCATATTGTAATTGTGGCGCTCCCTGAAAATGTAAATTTAGAGTAGATAGGTAGAGTGATGTGTGAAAACTAAATATGTAATGTGATTCAATGATTATTCATTTGTCGTCTCAAAAATGGAAAGAAGTTGAAAAAATTTACATATAAATAGCTCATTAGGCTAAAAAGTAAAAATACCTACATTATTATTTTTTCTTTTGGTAGAATAGTACCGTCCGGTAGTTATTCGTCTTCACAAATTTGCCTATTGCATAGATGAGACCTCTGGTTTCCCCAAAGAGATCACCGAAATGTAGTCAGGACACCGATACGAACGGGAACCATTTTCCTCATATCCCTAACTATATATCCCTATTACTACACTGAAAAAACTGGGTTCCGTTCTTCATTAAATATTATCAGGAATAACGATTCTTAATTGTGATACTTAAATAATGTCAATTTCACGAAAATATGTCGATTTATACCAACAGGTTTACATTACGCAACGATTGTAGTTCATGATGCATCATGATGCTTCCTCAGAATACTTAGACCTGTCTTTTTTCACTTCCTTACCATTATTTTAAAGGGAAGCATGATTTTCTGTTAGGAATTTATTGATATTAAGTTCGAACCTTGTACTGAAAAACATAAATGAAAGTAACGCTAATTTTGCACGATCGTTTATGAAAATTGTAATTCCATCACATTATCGTATAAGTAATCACGATTGTTTAAAGGTAACTTAATGAGAATACAACTCTCCATTACTTTATTTTCATCGTGACATAAAACTAGAAAATTATTGGGAATATTCCAATATTTCATAAATCTTCCTAAAATATAATCATACTTTCCCGTAGAAATAACGTTCCTTTAGCTTGATAGCGTATCGTGTTGTTCATGACATTTCATCGGTAGTATAACGATTTTATATTAAAACATCATATAAAATCGTCATGCTTCACTAAGAAATTTCAGTTTGTAATGGTATTTTGACATGATTCATAATATTTTGTTAGTACTTAACGAAGAAGTATCATGACCGTCATGACGTTTCATTATAACAGAACCAAAAAATACCGTGATATTTACGACACTTCGCCGGGAAGGGAATAACCTGTCTGTATTAGCAAAACACTTAGTGTTGCCGAATTAAAAAGATATTTTAGGTAATGGGTAATTTTCAAAATCTTTAGGGTACTTTTTGTTTCCTTTGCCTAGGACTATGAAACGTAAGAAGCAAGGTCTTACGGCACAAGAAGTCCGAAAATTGTTACTGTCTTTCTAGTTATACATATATGAAATAAATAAGTAGGTACTTTTTTGCGATTTTGGAGCACCATCCGTGATTATATATTTCAATAGATGTAGGGTCTAATGTCGCGTTACAAGTGTATAGCTTGATGTGGTCTTGAGTATACGTGGTATGGAAGTTGGAATCCTCGATACGCTCTAGACTGACTTCCCGTGGAATAAGAAAACGCCACCATTCCCGTAGGAATTTCGAGATACCAAGTATCTCAGTTTTTAAGTTAGACAATAAGCAGAAACAACTGCATCAAAATCTCTCCAGTAGTTTTAGCGTGATGCCCGAACAAACAGAAAAACAGATAAAAAATTAAAAAAAGGAAATATTTTTGGGCTCAGTTACGGTGTCAGTTGTCAGTATCCTATCCCACATATTTTTTCTGGAGTATCTATCTTCAGTATACAGACACAGCTCATTTACGGCTTTATAATAGTATAGCCAGATTAAGAAGACACGGCCATAGTATGTTCCCGTGGGAATTCCGGGATAAAAATATCTAATTTTGGCTCAGTTATGTCCCAGTATCTTATCGCACCTATTTCTTCTGGAATATCTCTAAGGTACAGATACGGCTCTTTTACAATTTTATAATAGTATCTAGATTGATAGATAGGTATATAAGAGAAAAACAATTCATTGTTGTACATAATAAAAAAAATAATATTTATAGCATTACTAGTGAGTAGTACATAAACTCGACTTTTTTAAATATTGACAAAAAGGGGCTAAAAAGTATCCGCTAGTCCAGGACATGAAATACTTCTACCCGTAATATCAGATTATACCTAAGTTATAACTAGGTTCATTCTTGAGATAGACCCCGTAACATAAATGGTCTAAAAGTGACAACATTTAATTTTTTGGGGAAAAAGAATAACAATGTATTTGTACTCTACTGGATGAGTTGTAAACAATGACACACCTCACATATCAGGCAGAGAAAAATATACGTGAACTCCATAAAAACAACTAAATCGTTTTTTTCAATATTCGATTTTGGGTCAATATTCTACTAAATTTTGACCCAAATTTGTTATAGACCTGAATTTAATTTCGTTTACGTATTACAAACCTGTGACGTACGATAATGTTTCTGTATCTATGCTATATATATATTATTATATATTATATATCTGTTTGCCCTTTAGGGTACGAATTCCTTAGAAGTGATCTCTTGTGCAGAGCACTGACACCAAACAAACAAATTAAATACAGCAATGTATTGAAGGACGGATTGTCATTGTTGTAATATTCTGTAGACGATCTTCGATTGTAACAAATAGTTATGTTATATATATATACATATATATATATATATATATGTCATTAGATTACTATAATAGTATAATAAATAAATACAGACTTATATATACCTATACAATAAATAATAATATAATATAATAATAAATAATATATATACAAATAAATGCATGAAAATTTGAGTTTCACAAAATAACTGAATATATTAATTATGTAATATTTAATATATTTCAATATTTTTAATTTTGTGAAGCGAAAATAAACAACAGAAGTTACAAAAGGTAATGTTAGGAGCGCTAGAAACCGGCGAGCGTGCATAAAAAGAGCTATGATGAAGGACCGCGTCTTATGGCGCTCGGTTCTCTCTGCCTACCTGCAAGGGACCTGGCGTGAAGATATACATACATCGTTGTATTCTGCAGTGCCAATAAATTAGTCTATTAGCTTATATACTTGTAGATCGTCAGCTTTTTTTTATGTTTCTTATGTAACAATGTTTTCTCTGGAAAGACACGTATATACATAAACTTAAAATCAGAACCTTATCTAAATACAAAGTTGATCTAAATCGTTACAGCCGTTTCCGAGTTAAAATGAAACTAATAACATATAAATTGTATTTTAATTATGGAAAGTATAAAGTTGTATGTGGCATAAGTGTTCAATGGTTAAAAAGTTTCTTTTACTCTCATTTATTAGAACCCACTACGTGTTTCAGAAAGAAATCGAGAAAAATACAAATGAAATATAAATATTACAAGTAAATATCGCTTTTAGTGCGCCCTGCCTCTATAAAATTATTATTGAAATCAACATTTTCCATTTAAAATAAGAAGAGGCATGCTCCGTTGGTTCGGTCATGTAGAAAGAATGCAGGATGAAGAATGACGAAGCAGATATACACTGAAAAATAGAAGGATTTAGTAGCCGATGAAGGCCAAGACTTACGTACCATGGGCAAATTGCTCGTGTTCTATCAGAATGTGATGTCAGGAGCCTTAGAAATCGGCGAGCGTGCATGAAAAGAGCAATGATTATTAAAGAAGCGAGTGAGGTGTGTAAGGATCGAGTCACGTGGCGCTCGGTTTTCTCTGCTTACCCCGCAAGGGATTTGTAGTGAAGTTATAGATAGAAGATTTTCCTTTTATAAACGAAATCCTGTTCGATGTCAGTTGGTTTATACTTATGTAAGGACACTACGATTAGCTTATATGCACCATGCAATGATTTATACCGGGTGTCCTGAGCGGCTGCCCTATTATTGGACCAGCACGTTCGTGACAACTCAATTCCGCAGTTTGAAAATTGCAGGATGTCTCACCCGGCAAGCTCACTATAATCTTATATGTCGGACACGTGAATGCTCTCATCATCTCAGCTCAATACATACAATATCAATGTTATCAGTGGAGGTAAAGAGGTAATTCAGTCGTGACTCTGCGGACACAACGCGCGCGCGCATGCTATCGCGCACCAAAGAATTTACGCGCGCGTTTACGATCGCGAAACGAATAAGTTATACTTTGAAGTATATTGTAATAATAAATACTGTAGTTTGACAACGTAGATTGAAGTAAAAAATAAATTTGCCAATTGTTAACTGAATAGGACCAGTCTCGATACACTGTCAATAAAAAAAATATAAAGGCTCTTCATTTATATTGTGAAAAAAAATTGTTGGTTCATATAGATAATGTATTACTTGAAATTTACAATTTCTTTCAGTGAAATAGCTGATAGCTGATTTTTCAGCGAAATTATTGTTTTTTTTATTCAATGTCGCATAGTAAATCTCATATTTGCCGCTTTTGACATGTACTACTATCAATTCCATATCAATGGAGTAGTAACCGTAAGCCGTAGCCTCTAGATGCATGCAGCCCCAATAGTATCGTATTCAGCATCTCACGCGTTGCTTATTCTGCTGTTAACGAAGAACACTTCTGGAGGTTTGTCTGTGTTCTCACTCGCTCGTAGAAACGCAACAACCTGGTTACCTCACTGAGTAGCTGAAACACAACAACCCTTCAGGGAACAGTTAGGTACTTTATCGCGGTGTTCTGTGAAGTGGAGGTAGGTACCTTGTTTCAAAACTGGGTTGCCCTTTATTAACTATCGCTCTGCGCATTTCTCTTTAGTCGGAGCCTTGTTCGGCTAATCGGCAGTGTGCACCACGTCCAGGTGAGGTTGGTTTTGACTTAAAACATGTCTAATGTGTTGCTAAACTTAAAATGTTGGTAGGTGGTACAAAAACAAACCGCTCGCCTTCTCGTAAGCGTTCATCACCGCTTGCAAGTTGTGGACTCAGACAATAGCAAACACGCAACGTAATGAATTAGTAATTAATTTCTATGAAACGACATTACTATCCAGTAGTAGACGCTTACTGTTTGTCTAAATGTATTGTTTGCAGTGCATTATCGCACCCACCCACACAAATTTGAGCTATTCCCACTCACTCGCAGGAACACAACAACAGGTGTAATTATTTGGCTCCGGTTTTCTGTGCGATGGATGTATTTCCCTTTAACAACCGTACTTAAAAACCAAGAAATACATACATGTACCTACTTGCATACAAATATTTGTCCACCACGAGCCTTGATGTTAAAGTAGCATTGTTAACCGTTCTACTACCGGACTCAGCAATATAAATATACTAGCTGCTGCCCGCGGCTCCGCCCGCGTGGAGTGGATAACGTAGCCTATGTGTTAATCCAGATCATAATCTATCTACGTGTCAAATTTCATTAACATCCGTTCAGCCGTTTAAGCGTGAAAAAGCAACAAACATCCATACATACAAACTTTCGCATTTATAATATTAGTAGGATAAAAAGAACTAGACATACGACGCATAAGGTCTAAAGTATTAAAACGTCCATAGTATCAAGATATCTATTTATTCAATATGACCTGATGACCTGTTTAAATAGTCCATGTATCAACATTACTATCTTATTAATCCAGATTTAGTTATCAGTACTGAAAGAAGAATTTGCGAATACGGGCCATCTACAGAAGAAACATCGTAGCAATAAGCTAAGACCACTGCCAAACATGGATACTTTTGTCGTACCTTCACATAACAATAAATATGGTATGAGAACATATCAATACATGTTACCAAAAATTATTAACAGCCTCCCAAAAGACATACAAGAATTATACCTTACCAGCCCTAAGACAATTAAAAGAATAAAAAAATATTTCATTTGCAGTGAGAATTTTGATTACGCGTTATGATACGTAAATTAACTACAATGTAGCATTTTGCATGCATGCATCTTAAATGAATTAATTGAGTCGAACTATTGGCTGCGTTAAGCCATTATGTGGTTTTGTAGTCACAAACATTTTAAACTCTGTGATATAATATTTGGAACTAAATAAATAAAAAAAAAAAAAAATGTATTAAAAATAAACGTAAAAATATTAATGTAAATAAGTAAAAATAAATGTAAATTGCCATAGAATTAATATTTTAGACCTACTGAATAATTATACATATTCATAGTATATACATATGAACAGAACAGATTCTATAATATATCGCTTGTAACATTTCTTTCGGGAAAACCGGACAATATTTTTGAAAGGCACATCAACAATACTTTTTGTAAAAGGCTTATTAAAGAGACAAACACGTTTGAAAATGAGTCCACATAGACAGCCATATATCTTTATTTTCAACTAATTAACATTATTGTTATTGTACCGGTATGCTTGATATACTCGCAAATGACTTGTAACATGCAGTTGACGATAAGGAAAAATTCTACTATATTGGCCATTTTCTTACAACTTTTATTCTTTGCCCATGGCCATTTAGCAGATTAAAAATAATAATTAAATCTGTGAGAAAGAACAATAAGATTTTATTTTAAAAGCGTAAGATGTATCTATGTACATGTAAGAGCCTAATAGCAAATAAATAGTTTTTATCTTTATTTTGCTATATTTATTGACTTTGCTTTACATTTTCCTACTACATTGAAAAAGTCCCAATATGGCCTAGTAAAATGAGTTTTTTTATATAATGTGAGTGTAGATGTAACGAGTGGTTATGTTAGCAGCGGAGGTGGTAACACACAAGCGATACTCTTCGTATACCAATAGGTTCATAGGCGTTCATAGGTTACGGTTACGGTAACCACTATCTATAGTTGTTTGCCCCCCGACGTTGAACAAAAAAGCGCAACTTATGCATATACCATTATTAACAGGTATATGCTAGATTTTACTAGAGACGGTTGATAAATGTTAGTTTTGGGAAGAAAACCATTAGTACTTTTTCTTTATTTATTTCAATTACCTATCAGTAATAAATAAAATATTTATTAATCATATTACCAATCAATCAAATCCCTATATAAACATATTTTATTTGGTAAGTATTTTTATTTATTAATTATTAGTAACATGTAATTTTAAAATAATATTAAAATAATTTTAAAAAATAACACAAATGAAATAGTTTTCATAAAAACATTATTTTTAAAATTTTTCTTAAAAAATAACACAAATCTTTTTTTTTATACCACTAAGGTGGCAATCAAGCATACGGCCTGCCTGATGTTAAACAGTCACCGTAGCCTATGGACATTAGCAACACCAGGGGCGTCACTCATGCGTTGCCGACCCTCTAAAAACCTCTTCACGCATTTCTTGAAGAACTCCATGCTGTAGTCCCTTGGAAAAACCTCGGCTGGGAGCTCATTCCATAGCTTGAGAGTTCTCGGAAGAAAACTTCTCTGGAACCGCACAGTACGCGACCATTGCGGTTTAAGCGTGTGAGGGTGAATTCCCCGCCGTCGGCGAGCGGTGCGGTTATAAAAAATAGCTGTCGGCATCATTTCGAATAACTCTTCAGAACACAACCCGTTGTACAATCGGTAGAACACATAAAGAGAGGCTAAGTCTCTCCTTAAACTTAAGGGTTCAATACCGTGTGTAAGCTTAGGATTGTCGACAATTCTCACAGCTCGTCTCTGAATCGAATCACACGGTCCAAGCTGGTATCCAGGTGCTCCCGCCCAAAGGTGACTGCAGTACTCCAAGTGCGGTCTGACTTGAGACTTATATAAAATAAGTCTTTGCCCCGCACTGAAGTACTGCTTAGCCCTGTTGAGCACACCAAGTTTTTTCGACGCCAGCTTGACCTTCTCCTCCAAGTAATTACGATATTGCACATCACTGCACACATCATCATCCTAATACTTTTGGTGACGGTAAGAGGTGTGTTCTGGAATTTAGGAAACACAGCAAAGAGTTTTCTTGCGGTGAACGAGCAAACTTGTGTCTTCTTGGGGTTGAATTCGACCAAGTTAAGCCGCCCTCACCCCAGTCAGATCCTTTAGCCAGAGTACCTACCATCCATTTCAGACACAAGTTTGTCGCGGCTTTCCTCCACAAGGGAACGAGGGATGTTTGCACGGCCTGTATAATAAGTGTCCCCGGTGCTGTCGTCCGCATAACAATGAATACCATCAATTGACAACATATCATTGATATGCAGCAGAGACAGCGTCGGAGACAGTACAGAACCCTGAGGGACGCCAGCATTGATATCTATACTATCGGAGCATCCACCGTCAACCACGGCTTTTATGCATCTGTTGGATAAAAAGCTGGCGACCCAATCGCACAAACCTTCGGGCAGCTCGTATGATGGTAACTTCGATAGAAGTCTCCGGTGTCAGACCCGATCGAACGCCTTCGCCATATCTAGGCTGACAGCTAATGCCTCACTTTGACTCTCTATCGCCAAAGCCCAGCGGAGTGTAAGATACACTAGAAGATCACCAGTTGAGCGACAATGGCGAAAACCGTATTGACGGTCGCTAACCAAGTCGTGATCCTCTAGGTATCCTAGGAGTCATGTGTTTATCACACGCTCCATCACTTTGGAGAGAAGTGAGGTTATGGCGATAGGCCTATAATTCGATGGGTCTGATCTATCGCCCTTTTTGGGCACCGGGTGCACATTGGTGGTCTTCCATAAAGACGGGACTTGCCTAGTGGAGTAGGAAAGCACGAAAAGGCGCGTTAGTACAGAACACAACTCAGGAGCACACAGCTTCAGCATCACTGCCGGTATACCATCCGGCCCATTCGATTTATGAATGTCGAGCGAGAGTAAGGCCCGCCGGACATCTCGCTGGGTAATGGAGATTTCCGGCATTGAGCTACCGCACCACGGGATGGTAGGCGGCACTGCTCCCCCGTCATTCATATTCGAGTTAGACCCAAAGAGATTACCGAGTAAATCGGCTTTCTATGGGTCAAACTGCCATCCGGTTTTTGCAGTGGTGGCATGGACGGTTAACAGAAATTTCCCTCGGCAGATTTAGCGAGCGACGAGAAAGCACGGCTCCCAGAGGGAAAGCTCGCAAGTTGCTCGTCAACTCTGCCGACGAAATCGAATTTTGCTCTAGCAACCACCCTTTTATTGGACCTCGAAGCAGCATTCAGTTTACGCTTCAAAACAGAGACTCTAGGACTCTTAGCATGCGCCGTGGTCCAAGCATTGTAAGCAGCCTGCTTAACAAGAATGGCTTCCTTACAATGCCAATTAAACCAAAGCCGCTTTTGAGCTCCCGCAGTAGCTACAAGGCGATTGGGAATGAAGCATTCCATGCCATCCAATATCGCCGCAGCCACTGCGGTTGCGCAGGAACCAATGTCATCTGATTTAAAGCATAGCTGCCTCCACGGGTACGATGCGTAGAATTCACGCAATCCATCCCAGTCTGCTGACTTATAGTGCCATACGCGACGACATCCGGCGGGCCGAGGTGGGTCGCGTCCGGCACAAGGCACTTGGGTCCGGATGATTCGACGGAGGCAGTGATCCGACGAGCCAAGCGGCGCATCCACTGAAATGTTATACTCATCCGGACGTGTGGTCAGCAGAAGGTCCAGTAGAGAGCTTGCATGGTCCTCTACATCTGGTATTCTCGCGGGAGAATGAACCAGCTGAGAGAAACCATAGGCCAGAGCAAATTCATGTGCAGATCTCCCCGCGTAGTCAGTGCACCGAGAGCCAAGCCACTCGGCATGGTGGGCATTGAAGTCTCCCAAAATCACTAACTCCGCGTAGGGATACTGTTCGATGACTCTGTCAGTCGCCCTTTGCAGGTGCTCGAATAACCGAGATGTGCCTGTATCACCGCTATGAGACCTGTAAAGGCACGCGTAGATCCGGGTGTGGCCGCCCTGATCCACTCGCACCCATAATATCGACAGGTCCCAAAATCTTTTCTTACTATAAAGAAAAGATTTGTGTCGGGAGGCATACAAGCATACGGCCCACCTGATGTAAAGCGGGTACCGTAGCCTATTAGACACAATTCACTTGATAAATGCTCAAAATAAACAAAGGTCATAAGACTTTTCGTACTTTTACCGTAACTAGTTGGTAAATCTTAGGTTTTACCGGTAAATCATAGGATTTACCAGAGTTCGGGTGTTTATAGTAACATTAGTGTGTTTTGTTAAATGTGTAAGATTGCAGAAAGATTATCATGAATTTAATGCATAATTAAAATTAAAAAAGATGGGCGTGAGCATTTAAATACTTTATAATGAGACAACTTTTTTTTAAATATTAATAATGATTCTTTATTTATGGAACATAGGTAAAATAAAAATATGTTATAATTTATGCATCAGTTTCACTATGCCCTGCTGTTAAGCGTATAAATAATTCATTAGTAATAAAAGCTAAATTTAAAATGAACTATATTCACTAAAAGGGAATAATAAACGAATAAATCAATATCTCCTCTACATGTTTTTATCTTCTAGAAATTCCTGTATACTATAATATGCTTTGTTCAAGAGTAATTGTTTCAATTTCGTTTTAAAGTTATCACTTTCCTTTATGGCGGTCGGTATACGGCTGTACAGTTTAGGAGCCATACATAATATGTTTTTATGAAATGTAGCTGTTTTTGTTGGAGGTACCTGTAATTTATTTTCATGGCGTTTGGTATATTTAAATTTATTATAAAGATGTAAGTTATTTCTAACGAATATAGCTATTTCGTAAATATATAAAGAAGGCATCGTCAATATTTTTAACTTTATAAAATAAGGTTTGCATGAGTCTATCGGTGTGATTTTACACATAGTTCGTATACATTTCTTTTGTGCTTTAAATGTCTTCTTTTTGTGAAGAGTTCCCCCAAAAAATTATTCCATATCTTAAAGTTGATTCGACGTATCCGTAGTAAGCTGTCAATACAGCATCACGATCAACCACCTTATTGAGCATGTACAACGCGTAAGAAAATTGATTAATTTTTTTGCGAACTTGCATTGCGTGACTTTTCCATGACATATTTCCGTCAATATGAAGTCCTAAAAATTTTGTGGAAATAGTCTCTTCAATTGTGTCATTTTTGTACGTTACATTTATCAGTTTATCATTACTATTGTTTATTCGATATTTAAATGTCATATATTTTGTTTTATTTAAATTAATTAATAACTTATTTGTAGGGCACTTACGAGTTTAGCAGGTAATTTCCATATTTTAAATGGTGACAATAAGCTTACTTATTAAATGAGCACTAATGCATAATAATTTATTAATACTAGATCGCTTAAAATAATATAGTTAAAATCACTCTACTAACGTCATAGTAACTGTATGAAAGTGAGGAGTGAGTTTTGAGTAAAATAATGCCACTTGATACAAACGTAATACGGATCAAACTGAGATTAAGATTGGTAGGCAGAAATAACACCGCGACCGGAGGGCGTGGGGCGACATTCATGTTTGTAAGATCAGTATAACGAGGACCTCTCCATTATCATCAATCAAGCGTGCATCCCAGTCGCATCTGAAGCTTTCGCTTGTGGTCCATTAAGTGAAATAAAGCAAGAAAGCGGATTCCGCTTTATCGCTAGCGTATTGCCACCCCTGGTGCTAACCCAGCAGCTTTTTTTTTCACGCTCTGAGAGATATTTCTAAAGTCGGGCTGCTTTGATGCGCTCTAGTTGTCTTAAAACTATCCGGACCAAGACAACCACTCGTTCCTTGTCAGCATCCGCCACCACAATAGCGTTAGCATACATGAGCAACCACGGAGGCTGCTCATGTGCGTGTCTGATGGTGTCTGACACTACGTCTTATATATTTCGTTGAACAGAAACAGACTAAGGACTGTTGTCTGGTGGACACCGACGGTGATCGGCAAGGGTAGTGTGTGGTTTTGACTTGGATTCGCAATACATGTCTCGGCAAATTAATTCGGGCACCCTTATTGACAAGCGACAAGCGATAGATACAGAGGCATGTTCTTCGTTCTGTATTTTTCATAACTATGCCCTAAGGAGCAGGAATAGTTTCCATGGTCTTATAACAAAAGCTGAAGCCATACTTACACTCTGAGACAGTGCACTCCTGACGAGTCAAGAGAATTTATCCGCTTGAAGAGTTTCATGGTGTAAGATATGACATTTATACCGCGGTAACAACAATTTTGCACCGGTCTATTTCCTTTTCTTCGCAATAAAGGATGCAGAAGACCTCGCAAAGTGGAAAACAAAAGGCGTCTATTTGACTTCTTCGTACACTATAAGTTATAAGTGGCAGTAGTCTTTGATTTGGACAGTAGTTCGATGTTAGCAGTTTATTATTCTGCTTGTTCAACAGCTTGTGAAATACAAGCGTCATATTTCTTTCCCCGCGAGGGAGGACCTAACAGGTTGCCGCGGAGTTCTTTTACACATCTCTTACACGTCTCCTATCTTGGGCCGCTTTGACTTACAAAAATATATCATATTTTTGTAGAAAATAGTTACCATAAAATATAATAATGATATACAGATCAAAAGTCTCTCTGTGCACGCATTACGTGAAAACTAGTTATCATGAAATTTGTTATGATACCGTGTTTATTGCAAAAAAGAAAAATCAAGAGGATAAAAACAAAAAATAAAAAACAGAGCTAAATATAAGTAAAAATTATTGCAATTTAATTAGCTTGCAATTTAAAAACCTCATTTTTTAACACTCACTTAATCATATCATACATTATATATACGAGCGGGAGTTTTGTTTATTTGAACATTTTATAAAATGTTTGACACTTATCGAGACGAGAGGGTCAAATAATGCTAAATATTATTATATTTATATAAATTAATCACTTCAAATATTGAAATATTAATCGTAAAGGTCACAGGTTCGAAACTGCGATGGCATTATATCATATTCACTGCTCAATGGTAAACCTAATATGGAGACCTACTTAAGTGTTTTAGCATTACTCATCAAATCTCCAAATTGAATGTAGGATATACAATTGGAGTTTGATGTATTTTTTGCCCTCACCGCACCTAATTGGTTTTTATACCAAGGTCCCTCGTTTTCCGTCTTCCGAAGTCTTATCTACAGTCGCTGTTAGGTTAAAGGTCAGATAATCAGATCTAAGCGATTAATTTTTATGTATTGATTTGAATTACACTTCGATTAATTGTGAAGCGCAAATTACATGACTTACTCGTATTCTCGATATACTTATATAGCTGTCAGAAAGAAAATTATTTTAAGTTTTAAAAATAATATTTTTGTATACACAAACAGTTCGAACCGTTTAGAGATGAGCTGTTTTTATTTATATCGTACATATTAAAACGAACAAAAAGCGATCACACTGCGCCGCCGGATTGCGCCTGCCATTGTGTGATAGGTTGCACATACGAATATTATAGAATAGGTATATTACAAAAAATCCGGTCCAAATCGCTATCGCCGTCCCACCTCTATGGATTTTGACCGTAGGTTTTGACCTTAAGTCTTAGATCACTGAAAAATTAACATGTAAGAAATAAGTAAATACATAAGTATGAATATAGGGTCAGGGTTCAGGGTCGTGAATTATGTCAAAACCTTCTTCTTCAACTAAAAACTCCATTTCACTCCTCTCCTCTCTCCTCTCAGTTTTATTCCAATTCGTTTTCAGTTCAAGCTGTACGTCTCTAGAATGCTCTTCCACTTAATATTCGTTGTGCTCAAACACTTTCCTCTTTTAAATCTCTTGTCAAAGAACACTACCTTTCCTGTTACTCTATTTGATCTTTCTCTTTCTTGATCACCACTGAGTCTCTGACATTATTGAAACTACAATAACTTTTATTGCTTATCGTAATTGTGTTTTAATTCGTATAGTTTGCTCTGCACCACCTACGTGTATTATTTATAAGAATAGTTTTCTCTTATCTTAAGGTGGTCTGGAAGAGATTGATTAGCGATAAGACCGCCTCTTGTACTATAGTTTCTAAGTATCTTCTGTTTACAATTTTAATTTGGTGCAATAAAGAATATTTGTATTGTATTGTATTGTAATATAATAAGAAATAAATTTATTTATAAAAAATATTAGTAAGCAGAATTTCAATGTTATTTCCGTTCCGTAATTAAAAAGGAACCGTTATTGTTGCGTTACGTCCTCGTATGTGTGTCCGTCCGTCTGCACAAACCATTTATTTTACTCACATATTATGTGAATATTTATATCCTTTATTGCACACAACAAATTAAAAGGTTACAATGGTTAAAATACATAGTTTGCAAAGGCGAGCTTATCTCTAAAAGAGATTTCTTCAGCCAACCTCCAACAGTGGGTCATGTTGTCAGTAGTG
Source organism: Pyralis farinalis (assembly GCA_947507595.1). Taxonomy (NCBI): domain Eukaryota; kingdom Metazoa; phylum Arthropoda; class Insecta; order Lepidoptera; family Pyralidae; genus Pyralis; species Pyralis farinalis. The sequence goes on along the minus strand of OX382272.1, from coordinate 8,642,183 downwards.
GAATAGCTGTATGTGCCTGAATAAGAGTTATACATACATACACACAGTTACATACATAATATATATACATATATACAGTTATTTCTGAATGGATAAATAGTAATCTTTCAATTTCTTTTTGAATGAGAAAACAGAAGGGCTTTCACGAATACGTGTAGGTAATTTATTCCACAACTGAGCAGCACGGTTGGTAAAAGAGTTATAAAAAAATTTGTTTGCGCAGTTGGGAGCAACAGCGTCTTGTTATGGCAGGAACGACGAGAACGGTAAAGAGGGGTAAAGAGGCTAAATCGGCTGTGGAGGTACGCAGGAGCAGCAGGATCATGGAGGATCTTAAAAAGAAAAATTAGAGTGTGGATGTTACGACAAATCGCTCTATTTTGATATCAAATTTTAATTATTTTAAATAAATGTAACATATTTCTTTTAAAGGATCCCTTTTTAATTTTTATTTCTCCTTGTATAATGTATGTATATCTTCACGCCAGGTCCCTTGCGTTATTTATTTAATTACGTCCTTTATTTCTCCTTATTTTTATTATTTGTTGTTAAAGCGACCATAAGTAATACAGGCTCTTAAAATTGCAAGACCCTGCCTATTACAGTTTAAAAAATATAGCCCTGTGACAGACGGCCGGACAGAAAGCAAAGTATTCAAAGGATTACAAAGATACGCTTTGGGTACGGAATCCTAAAAAAATAAAAAGCTCACAAAACAATAGTTTTCTTTTACATTTTGATGTTGTGGTTTAATATAAATTAATAAAAAATGTTGCCCAAATACAAACAAATTACACAAATATAAGGTCATATTCAAACTTCAGTAAAAATCTTAGAAGAAGGAATACGTTTGCGGATGCGGGTACATCGACTTGCTGAGACTGGTAGGTCTTTTTTGTAAATTGTATTCAGTTCTATAATAAATTATCTGAAACAATTGTCTCCTATCTCAGGACTCTCCTATATCAGGACTAATAATGAATAAATAAATAATAAATACTCTAAGGACCCATTTTTTTAATATGTTAAGAACCACTTTTGAAAGTCCTTATTATTTTTCGAATATTCTACTGTCCAGCTAAATTTTCTGAAGTTTATTTTTGCTATAGGGAAGTACATATCTTTTTAAAATTGTCATTAAAAACAATTTGATATAAGATACTCTACCGAAATAACTGTACTATATTGTCATAATTACTACAAAAGGCCTATAGCATTAAATTACCGGAAATATAAGCCTGGATTTACAATTCGATTGCACGATATTTTAGCCTAGAACCTGAATATTTATTGTGCGATTTCTTTAAATGCTATTAAATATATAGATATCCTCTCTGTCTACTCATTAAGGGGTTTAGCGTAAAGTTATAGGATAAATATACAGATTTCTATAAATCTAATGATGTATATCACTATGTATATCTGTACCACGAATATATTCTATGCTTTTTTTTTACAAATAATGCAATATTGGATAATGGATAATAAACCAACTTATTCATCGACTGCCCCCGTTCGAATTGTGATGTGCATGTTACAGTTAAGTGCACATCTCAACGTGTCCTAAGTTCCTAACTCATGCTTTAGAATTTATGTACAGATAATCTAAGAGCAGGTCACGCATAACATTCATAGTTCGACTACTCTAAACTATTATTGCATATACGAGTATTATAACGACAGAATAGAGGTCAAAGTGTAAAGCTAGACGTGCAATTAACTGTAGGTCATATTTGCAATTAGCACTTGTTCAGGGACGGAGAAACATATCCTGAGCTAATCCTTATGTCCAAGAGATTATATTTTGAAAGATTCTAATCTCAGAATGGTATCCTTTCTAGGTTATGGAGGTCTGACGGCAATCGCTCCATATGAAAATCAATCATCATCATTATCACTTCAGCCGAAGGACGTTCTTGTGCGGCTTGCATCCATCCGCTTCCGGCAATCTTCACGATATCGTCTATCTATCATGTGAGGAGTCCTCCGCTGCGTTTTTTGGTTGGTGGCTCTCAATAGAGATATTTTCTGCCCCAATGGTCATCGGTTCATCGAGTTACTTCAGCCTGCTGATCCTTATAATCACGTCTGTAACTCCAGCTACAATTACTGTACTCAGTCCTGAATCTATCTCGAAGAGAAACTTCGACCATGGATGGCTCTCTCTATTGCATGCTGTATAATCTTGAGCTTCCGTATGAGGCCCATAGAAATGGACCGTATTTCTGTGTCGTAAGTCATCACTGGTAACACACTGGTCGAAGACTTTGGTTTTGTAATATTAGGGTATTTTGAACGAGAAAATCTTTTGCAATTTCTGAAACGCTACTTTTCCGAGTTGAATTTGACGAGAAATCTCTGTCTCGAAGTTGGACCTACCTAGCTGAACTGTTTGTCGTAGGTAGACATATTTGCTTACAATTTCGAAGACCGAACTTCTACCTAAAATTGGAGTGGATACATGTACATTCTGTATAATGTTCGTTTTGTCCATGTTTATCTTAATACCCACTCGTTGGGATGCTCTGTCGAAATCTTCGAGCATTGTACTCAGGTCTTCCAACGATTTCACTATGATTACTATATCAATGGCAAATAGAAGGTGAGGGATATTCTTGCCGTTAATTCTGATACCGTATCCTTTCTAGCAGATTGAAAACATCTTCCAACGCGGCAGTGAACTGTTTGGTAGAAAGAATAATTGCTCTCTGCAATTGGATAAGCTTCGTACTCTGGTCCTGTAGTCGGATCGACGTAATCGCGTTTTTATATATATTTATCAATTCTTCGATATATCAATATAATCAATGCATCACCACCACTGAAGAGACTGGAGCGCAGCCCAAGTCTTGATATAAGCAAAGGCCTTCGCACAGTTCACAAACGCTAAGCATAGTGGCATAATCAATATATTCGCCAAACGCTTTAACTTTAGTACCCCGATAATCTTAATGGATTATTAAATGGGATAGCGTTAGAAAGAAGAAAATCAAGTAAAAGATATTTTAAATAATTTTGTTGCACCAATATAAATAAGAACATCTTTGTGTGTGACAAGTGACGCCAATGCCACTGTTAATGCTTCTCTCTTATAAATAGAATACGGATACTGCAATGATCGTTATTCAATCAGATAGGTATCTAAAACGTACCTTAATTACATATAATTAAATAAATGGCATTTATCAAATCTTCTTAATGGCGGCTAAATTGGTAAACACATTATAAGATTTTTTTTGAAGAAAAATGTCTTAAATTTCCGGTAATTAGCATTCTAATAATATGTTTAGTCTTTTAATAAGTACGATATCGACGTATGTTATCATGTTTGTAACGTGTTAGTAGCAAAAATCTAAAAATAACGGTAGATATATTGTTTATTTGTATCCTATTTGTAATATAAGTGTAGCAATAATCTAAAATTAAAGGAACGTAGTTGCTTATTCGTATCCCATTGGTAAAGTGATAGTACCAAGAAATATTAAAGGTAGATACTCGTAGATTTGTTACAATTAGCAATTATGCTTATAAATATAAGCTATCAGGGAAACATGTTTGCAGGTATTTTAGGGTGACATTTTGTATAATATGGTATCAAGATTTGTTAATAATTAATCTGACAATTTTTCGAAGACCAATGCTTTTACTATAGATTAATTTTATAATCGGTAGAAACTAATTACACTGGTGCAGTAAATTTTATGGAGAATAAACAAACCCCGGTTAAGAAGTATTAAATAAGTTTTATTATTATTCGTGAGATGGCTGTTACACACTTAGTTACATTTAGATAGTAAACAACAAATTGTGTAAAAGGTTTTAGTATTAAAAATTATTCATTGTTTATTGTTATTCATTGTAACACAAGGTAGTCCAACTGTGGAAGACAAGTCGCAGTACTTCTTATTCCAAGTTACTATCTTATAGAAGACCAAAACCTCACTCACTCACAGAAACATAACAACCTACCAGAGAGTTGTTATTTGGCTGTGGTTTTTGTGAGATGGCTACTTCCCCAGTAGGGCCTGCTTTGATGTGTGCTACTTCCCTTGAGAACATCCAGACCAAGACAGACATGTTCATGCACTCAAATGTTTGTCTTGTGTTCGGATCGAACCCGCGACCATTGATGTTAAAGTAGCATTGCTAACTACACCGCCACCGAACAAAAATAAAAAAAAATTGAGATAAATTACAATACTAGTGCTAGTCAGAAACGTCATTCTATTGCTCTATTTCCATATTTGACTCCAACCCCAGGTTTCCGGTTCTGGCAGTAATCTGTGATAGTCAGACGAATGGACTGACGAAGACGCACCATAAGGGTTCCTCCTTTACCTTTTAGCTATGGAATCCCAAAAGCCATAAAACACAGACTTTAAAAGAGACTATATACATAAAGAAATTATTTGCGCGTAAATAGTAAGGTTGGTTTTTTTTCACCGTCGGGGGCATATAAGCATACAATCCACCTTATGTAAAGCAGTTGCCGTAGCCTATGGCTGTTTGCAACACTTTAATTGTCACTCGCGTGATGCCACTTCTGCTGCTAACACGGCAACTCAATATGAGTTCACTGGTGACCTCACTCACTCGCAGGAATACAACAATCCTCCAGGTAGTTGTTGTTTGTCTACGTTTTTCTGTGAGATGGAGGTACTTCCTCAGACGGGCTGCTTTGATGCGCCGCACCTCTTTTATAAATGCCGCCTACAGATATTGGCAGAAAAAAAATATATCTAAATTAATTGCTATCGTTTTAATGACGGACTGAACTAGGAACGATTAAAAAGAAAATGAACTACAAAGGAATTGTGTTGTCTAATCTCTGTCATAAAATTGTACGAGCGTGTACAATAACTTTAGAGTAAAAAGATATGACTCTATTTCTCCTAAATTTATTTTACACACTAGAGCAGTGATACCCTAGTCTTTACCCACTAGGTTTATTCACCGACACATCCCCTGGTTCGAATTCGAAGAAATTACATTTCGAAAGACGCGTGGCCTGGTACGTAAGGTCTAAATTTCCCTTTCGGTTGTAGAAGTCTGACGGTAGCCGCACCGCGTCAAAATAAGTATCTTAGCAAATTGGTTAGGAAACGGGAGAACGCTAGGAAGAATAAGATAGACTCGTAATATTGTCGACACTGAAAAGTGGGTGGGCAATTAAAATGCTGCCTGCCTGCTCTTCTGTATCGAGAGAATTCTGGGATTCCATTTCCATTCGCATTTAAATTTTTCATAAAAAATATCGTCTTTAACGTAAATGCAGTTACGTACCAAAGTTATCGCAAAAATAACAGAGAGCAATACCATAATTTCCGCGCATAATTTTACACTGTAAGTAACAGCATTATCAAGTCTTTTTCTACACACTTAGTTAAATTCATAAGGAAGGCTCATTGTCCTTCGCGCCGCGTATTTACAATTGTTTGTCACTGAATAGACAATAGCGGATATGTTTCACGTTCTTAAGGCGACACATCGAAAAATTAGACCAACTTTCATCGAATAGTATAGGCTAATGACTAAACTGACGGATCTAAGATTTTAATATAAATAACTTCATTTCTTTATCTTGAATTTGCTTGCTCAAATACGCGATTGTGTAAAATTGATTCGATAATAATTACTTTCGAAAACACCTCCTGAAATTCATTATTTTTGAAATTACAACGAAGTTGTTCTGTTTATACGCTTCAAAATTACTTAAATCTATTAGTAATATCTATGTTTATAATATGGTTGCTGCATATTTTGATAAGTGAAACATGAAATTTTTTTAAAATATTTTAAGTTTCTGACAATTTCTAAGCGATCACATTCGTCTTGGGTGCTACGTGTTTTCGACCTTATTGTGCGGTAATGAGGATTATAAACGCGTTGACTAACTACATCCAGCCAGTCCGGCTGCAGCCCGCTTCGAGGTAAGACCTATGTCGACTGTCTGCTCGAGCTCGCTCCATTTACATCGCGACACCGAAGTTTTTATAATTAATAGTTGTAAATATTCAATATTATAGTATTTAGCGTAAGTGTATTATTATTAGATATAAGTAGTAAATAATATTATAGGTTTATATATATTTATTATACTGTTGTAATAATGGGGAACACTAAAAAGAAAATATATAGAATAAAAATACAAAGAAAATGTTCGTAGAATGGCGGAGGCGAACAAGACAAGGTATTTATTTTTTTTAATTATTATATTCATTATACATATTATAATAACATTGTGTAGACATATTTCTAGTTTTTAGAACAGTTCCTAGGTATGGTTGGCCCAAGCTATTTAATTCCTCTTCAAACTTTTTTTTAATTTTGCTTACTTAATAACTCTATATAAAACTGCATTAATTAAATAAGAGTTATTTTTTGCAGGAATAAACAGTAACATTTGATAATTGGTATACATTATCCACAGGCTGACCGCGTACCTATATAGGACGCCAAACTCCTATTTTGTCCATTATAATCTGACCGAACTCCGACTTAGAAGTTGTACGTCGGTGGAGGTCAGGTTACGTTGGAAATTTATACCAATAAGGTTCGCGCTCTCAGCACATAGCAACCAGTGGAGACTCTTTATTTCTTTGTATTAAAATAAAAACTTATAAAATAGAATATTTTTGCTGTTTTGTTTTTTAGGAGAAACTTACTAAATAAACATATTCCACTAGAAGAATCACTACTCGATTTATATGCTACTTTAACGTAAGTGTCATACGGGACGACAAACTCATAGTAACCATTATAAGCTCACCGAACTCCGACTTAGACATTGTACGTAGGTGAAGGTTAGTTTACGTTGGAAATTTATCCAATCAGAAGATAGAAAACCAGTGGAGGTTTTTTTTTTTTTTTTTGTATTAAAATAATTACTAGTAAAATAGTATATTTTGATAGTTTTTAAAAAAACTCGGTATGTTTCATGTTAAAGAAGCGAGCGAGGTGTGTAAGTACCGAGTCATGTGGCGCTCACGAGGGATTTAGCGTGAAGATATAGATAGATAGTATACTTATACCCATGGTACTCGTGAAAACAAATAATATTTACTATGAACCAACACTGAAAACACGAAAAAATCATCTATTCTATACATTGTGGTTAGTATTGAACTATTGTACGGATTAGATTTATTTTGCAACATCAGAGATGGTCCTGGTTCTTTCTTCTTGAGAGTTTAATAAATAACAAGGAAACGTACAACAATACAAAACACAGAGTATACATAAGTAAAATACAATAAATGTCATTATACTGAAGTTAAAGTTATGAAACAGCAAGAAAATCATTTGTCACATGTTTTTTTTAAATATGAATAGATTATAAAATCTATTTGTATATATGTATATTAGGGTGTCCCTTATTTTTCAAAGTTTTTATTTTCTAACGCATATGTCTTAAATTTGCTTTTAAAACACTCGGAAATTAATTTTTAACTTATTTGGATTACGATAATCCGTGCCGAATTACATCGAAACATGTTCATACAAGTTGCGCGGCAGTGCCGCACGTACTCGCGGTATTCATTTGTTCAAATTCAAAGTCAAAATCTTTTTATTCCGTAAACATAGCTACATTTGTTTGGAATCGTCACATTTTTTTTCCCTACCGTGCAGTTTATGACTAGGTGAGCACTGATAAAAATACTGCCAAAAAACTCAGGCATCCCTCTTTTGGTATCCAAACAAATTTACATATTTTGTTAATTACATTATAATTGGATCGACTCACTCCCAGGCATTTTTATCATTAATATAGTCAGATACTTTATAATATGCCCTGCTACACAATTTGGCTTTAATAGTAGTTTTAAATTTGTTTATTGACAAATCTCTTATATTGCTGGGAAGTTTGTTATAGAACCGTATACTTTGCCCCATAAAATAATTACTTGTTTTGTGGAGACGGCTTGCATATAACACAAGATTATGCTTATATCTAGTATTTATGGTATGAGTATCACTCTTTTTACAAAATGAGTCTATGTTTTTATGGACATACAAAAGATTTTCATAGATATATTGCGATGCGACTGTTAAAATATTTATTTCTTTGAATTTTTCTCTAAGGCTCTCCCGGGGACCAAGTTTGTAGATAGCTCTTATGGCTCTCTTTTGCAATAAAAAGATGGTGTTAATATCCGCGGAGTTACCCCAAAGAAGAATTCCATATAACATAATACTATGAAAGTAGCTGAAATAAACTATTCTAGCCGTATCAATATCAGTGAGCCGTCTAATAGTTTTCACTGCATAAGCTGCAGAACTTAGTTTTCCTGATAATTTTTCAATTTGTGGGCCCCTTTGTAGTCTGGAGTCAATTGTTATACCCAAGAACACAGTTGTCTCCACAGAGGCTAAATTAGTTCCATTAACATGTACATTGGTAGCCACCTGCCTTACATTAGGTGTTGAGAACTTAATTACTTTAGTCTTTTTATCATTTAAAAGCAGATTATTAACACTAAACCAATGAATAACTTTAGAGAGAGCATCGTTAACTTCGTCATAATTACCTAACCGTCTGTTAATTTTGAATGTCAGTTATTCTCGTGATTAATACGTAATGTTTTAACTTTTATAAGATGGCAGTGGAATTGAGAAGCAATAAATCAAGTATTTTCTTAGTTGGAGACGTAAATTATCAAATAATAGGCGCAAAATTACCGTCTAACCGTCAAGTTCTTCCTGTACTTTTTTATAAAATTCGCGAAGTTAAATTGACTGTTAGTGAAAGCGCATACCTAGTCATTCGAGAGTGTATTATATTTAGGGAAAAAGCTAGGATCCCTACCAGAGCTATACCTAACTGTGTAAAATAACTTGTGAATCTTCACCAGGAGGGAGTTGCAAAAAAATTCCAATTTTCTATTTCAATTTCAATCTAATTCAATCTGATAATTTTATTTCTCTTATTTATTCGAAATAAAAAAATCCTGTGTTTACTCGGCGCTATCAGCCATTATGACACTCGAACATCTATAACTTCAAGCCAAATCCCTTGCGGGGTAGGCAGAGAGAGCCGAGCGCCACGTGACTCGATCCTTACATATCTCACTCACTTCTTTAACATTCATTGCTCTTCTCATGCACGCACGCCAGTTTCTAGGGCTCCTGACATCACCTTCTGATAGAACATGACCAATTTGGTCATGGTAGGTAAGTCTTGGCCTTCCCCGGCTCCTACATCCTTCCACTTTTGCATTGTATATCTGCTTCGTCATTCTTTCATCTTGCATTCTTTCTACATGCCCGAACCATCGGAGCATGCCTCTTCTTTTTTTAACACCGACGCTCTCTTTCAGACCAACTCTATTTCTAACATCATCATTACGAATACGGTCTACAAGCCTTACGCCACAAATTTTGCGCAGCGCTCGCATTTCAACCGCGTTTATTCTACTTTCATGCTCTTTCTGCCATACCCAACTCTCGCTTCCATAAGTTAGCGTTGGGACCAACACTGCATTGTGTATAGCGAGTTGTGCCTTCTGGCTCAGGATTTTACTACCAAGAAGTTTTCCCAACGCTCCATTCACACTATTCCCAGCACTCACTCGTCTTTCCACATCTGCGGTGTACCTTCCATCCCTGCTGAAAGCGCATCCAAGATATACAAACTCATCCACTTGTTCCAACACTTCATCATCAATCGTAATCCTTACATTAGTTCTGGATTCTTCTCTTTCAAATACCATTATCTTTGTTTTCTTCGCATTCAGTAGTAAGCCTTTCTCCATACAGTCGTCTTTCATCGCTGTGACCAGTGTTTGCAGTTTAGATGGTGTATCTGCTAACTAAACATATGTGTCCGAATCAACAAATGGCCCGCTTTAGCCTCTCGATAAACAATGTTGTATTATGTAGCTGGTGTTTCATTCTTCTTAAGGGGGATACATGCCGTCCAGTGGCGCCTCAAGGAATAAAATATCGTATCTTAGCGTGGAAGATAAACATTATAAAGTCATGTGTTGCGTGTGTTACAAATACAATAACGTACTTTTACGTCATTAAACCAACAATTGAAATGTTTTGCTTTCGTTGTTATAGGCATAATTGCCAAAAAACGGCCTCTTTTAGCACTTTTGCTTATAACAACGATAGTGGAATATTTTGAGTGTTGGTTTAATGACGTAAAAATACTTTACTATCTTCGTAATAAATGCAACATAAGATTTCATAATGTTTATCTTCTATGCTATAATATGTTTTTTTATTCAATGAGGGCGCCACTGGACGAGACCTAAGTAAGAACAACATAGATACCAAGACATGTTAACTTGTAGAGATATAAACATAAAACGATGTCATTGATTTCTCTTTCAATAAACTTTTAAAAGTGAATACGTTTCTGTAGTTTTTTATTACTATTATTACTATTGTTTTCCGTCTAGCTTAAATAAATATGTTTGGTTCAGTATGTATAAAGCTAAATAATAATTAAATCAATAATTTTTATTAAATATTGATATTATAAATTTTATTTAAGTGTGACGCGACTCTGTAGCTTTTCTGTTCGTTTGCATTGACTATACGTTGACCCCAGGTTACCTATTAGGCGCTAATTTCAAATTTTACAAATCGAGCGTCGAGTGTCAATTGAGGGGCGCGGGGTGATTGGGCGGAGCCATTTTAAAGCTTCACGATCGAGGTGTCGCCTTAAGCCTCATCTCCACATGAGCACGCTCAGGCCAATGAGCGTTTGAGCATGCTCAGTGGAATAAAATAAAGGTTTTAGTCGTACGGACCTCATAATTGATATAAACAGCTATGCTCAGACTGTTATGTAAATGCTCGGCGCTATCATATCTTAACATATTCGTATGGTTGCGTAGCATTTATAATTATTAACATTGTACACATTAAAAAAACTGCTGAGGACCGAAAGTCATAGTAATGTGCCATACTTCATGTGAAGTATGTCCCATAACATCCCTTTAAATTCATATATTTAATAAGTTTAACCCCACGTACCACTCATTTTATATGCGAGTATAATTTTCTAATGAACATAAAAGGTATACTAATAAAACAACTGATCGCTCGCCGAGCCTCTCGAAACAAATACAATCATCCAAACTGAGCATCGAGCGAGCACTAAAAGGAACAAGCTTCTGGTTCGATCTGAGCGTGCTCTTTGCTTGAAATGAGTGTACTCATGCGTCTGCAATTTAACTTCTCAGTGAAATGAGCCGCCCACCGCCCGTTCTCTACAATATGCTCACGTGAATACGAGGCTTTAGTGTGCCCGCATAGCATAAACTGCTGAAGTAGCAATACGTGTAGTGTATCTAATCTATTGTAATCAGCAATAGCCGTTTCAACATTTTGTAGCTGATCCAACCTACGTTGGTTGAACCAGTTCGAGCAGAGGATGATTTTTATTCTTCAAGAACACAATCATATAAAACATACTTAGATGGAGACAATCGCGTGCAATTTTTGTGTGATAGTAGTTTTTGTGATTACTTGCCAGTGATGACGAAAATTAGTAATATTGGGCATACTTTGGACATAATTATAAAAAAAAAAAACTAACAAATTAATGTCGGTGTCACAGGCACATCTCTTACATTTGCGTGAAGTAAGGAGGGTTGTATAACTTGAACAACATGGCATTGTATGTATTTACAGTAGTTGTGAATTTGGTATTGATTAATATTAGATGCAATGTTAAGTTACATATGTTACGCATCACAATATTTATAATACTTTTTGTTTGTGGTAACACTCCACCAACAAAAAAATATCTTCTTTATCCGTTGCTTGTAAATAGGGTACAATCTACAACGAAATGGCTAAATTAGTAGGCACGAACAATTAAATAAACAACGGCCTGCCTTGTTAAAAGTGATAACACTGACGTTGTGCCGATGCGACGAGTTATAGTCGTATGAAGATTTTTATGTACCGCCAAATTGGCTAACAAGCTAATGGGTTACCTGATTGACACTAAGAAAACGTCTCTTTGTAAAAACGACTTGGCACATCGTCGCGGCAAAGAAATGCCCAATAGAAGGTAATGTTCAAAAAATTGAAAAAAAAAAATTCTAGTTTTATTTTTACATAAATGTTTTATGTTTTTAATTATAAATTTTATGAAAAACACTATTGAACGTCGACCTTGTATTGTTGAAGGCTCACCCTCTATAAACTAGCTCGCGCCACAAAGCTGTAGCTGCTACACGATCAATTTAAATCTCAGGATACGAACACTTTATGCAACCGTTGAAGCACGGTAACTGAAACTGACGAGGTGATAGTTCTTAAAATATATGCTTATATTAATAATATCATCGATATGACGAAGCAGATATACAATGCAAAAATGGAAGGATGTAGGAGCCGGGGAAGGCCAAGACTTACCTACCATGACCAAATTGGTCATGTTCTATCAGAAGGTGATGTCAGGAGCCCTAGAAACCGGCGTGCGTGCATGAGAAGAGCAATGAATGTTAAAGAAGCGAGTGAGATATGTAAGGATCGAGTCACGTGGCGCTCGGTTCTCTCTGCCTACCCCGCAAGGGATTTGGCGTGAAGTTATAGATAGAACAATGCATGGTCCATATTTCTTGCAAATATCTATAAGCTATGGTAACACGTTATCATCAGGCAGGCTGAAAGCTTGTTTGTCACCTTAGTGGTATAAAAAACGAAAATATTTACACGCATTTTACATGAGGACATGTCGTGTATGTACAAATAAGTTAGTGTTATTAAATTTCTTACGTGTACAAGCAGTGGCGTGCACAGAGATTTTTGACAGGGTAGGCAGATTTTTTTTTAACTTACCAAAAAAATACAGCATGTTGCATTGTTGATTTTGGTTACCCAGTCTTGTGGAAATAATGATGTATGTGATTGGTTAGCTACCTCAAATATCTATAGATTGATTGATTTTATATACATATCAATTTGCAGATATTCGAAGCGGCCTTTCGGCGCGTTTGTTTGATGTTCTGTATTTACAAATAATAGCAGCAAAAAAGTTTAAACAAGCATGTTAAGATGGTGTGTGTACTTATATGAATTTATTAAGTTACTTTAGGTACTGTCTCATTTATATATTAAATCTACACGTCTATCTTTCTGTAAGTATGTCTGTAATATGGAATCGTAAAAGATGGGAAGGCGTTTCATTTCCGTAAGAAGGTTTTTTTCTATTGAAATCATCGAAAGATCTGTAAGTCGTTGCTGGCCTTGTGTATTTCTTAGATAAGTATGTATACGTTTCAGCGACGAGAATGACCTTTCGGTAGAAGCACTGCTCGCGGGAACAGTAACAATTAATTTTGCCAAACGCAATACTTCGGGAAAAACTGTATTTATGTTATTTTCGTAAAAATGCTCTATAATTTTGTAAATACCGAGGTTTTCGAATTCAGTGGATTTATAAATACATTTGAGCTCATTGATAAGGCGGTCTAAGTTAAAGTCGTGTGATTTATAAACATTAACGAATTGCGTTACTAATTCTACCGGAAATTGCTCATTATATTTATTGAAATTTTCGCATGAAAGTAGTTCAAAGAATTTAAAATTTTTCAGGCTTTTGTAACGATCGCGACATTCATTAGATATATTGTCTATAATTTCAATAAAAATTCGCTTGAAATTGATTTTTGCGTCCGCAACATTACGCTTTCGTTTAGGCGGTCCCGTCATTTTTTTTACGTCTTCGAAAATGATATTAAACTTAGATCTGAGTGATTCTAAAAACGATTCAAACTCTTTAATTTTTTTGAGGCAATAAGAAACATCTGACGTCTTTTTTTGCATAATTTCATAAAGCACGTCAGATTCTGCGAATATTTTGTTAAATGTGTGGAGAAAAAACTGGAATTCAAACTCTTTTAAATTGTACAACAATGACGAAGCTTGACTTAAGGTCTCGCCATCCCAGGAGCCTTCGTTTTCAGTCATATCCTCAAACATTTCTATTAAATGTGGAAAATAATTAAAAATGACATTTACAGTACGCGAATTGTAAGTCCATCGTGTGTCAGCAACGCGAGGCAATTTTTTTATATCAGTCATTTTATTGTAGTGGTTTTGCCTTTTGGTACTAGTCTTAAAGAAATTGGCTAATGTTTTTACGAGATGGAAAAAACGTTTAGTTTCGGGGATACGTTCACAGGACTTGGAAAGTACCAAATTAAGGACATGGGCAGAACACCAAACATATTCAGCTAGTGGACATTGCTGGCGAATCAACGACTGAACGCCGTTTAGTTCAGATGAAAGCACAGCCGCGCCGTCGTATGTCTGTGCTATTAATTTCGACAAACAATTAATTTCTGACAGATTCTGCAATATAATGGTACTTAAAGTGTTCGCGGTGCGGTCGGAACTTACGTCAATATATTTTATGAATCGATCATACACTTCTGAATTATGAAAATATCTTAAAATCAGTACTAGTTGCTCTTTTCCACTAACGTCTGGTGTTTCATCGACCATTACAGCAACAAAATCAGTGATAGCTATCTGCTGTTTTATTGTTTCAATCATCACAGACGCTACACTGGAGATTAGGTCATTTTGAATACGATTTGACAATCCCGTAAATGAATCCCGAAATTGCTCATTATATTTATTGAAATTTTCGCATGAAAGTAGTTCAAAGAATTTAAAATTTTTCAGGCTTTTGTAACGATCGCGACATTCATTAGATATATTGTCTATAATTTCAATAAAAATTCGCTTGAAATTGATTTTTGCGTCCGCAACATTACGCTTTCGTTTAGGCGGTCCCGTCATTTTTTTTACGTCTTCGAAAATGATATTAAACTTAGATCTGAGTGATTCTAAAAACGATTCAAACTCTTTAATTTTTTTGAGGCAATAAGAAACATCTGACGTCTTTTTTTGCATAATTTCATAAAGCACGTCAGATTCTGCGAATATTTTGTTAAATGTGTGGAGAAAAAACTGGAATTCAAACTCTTTTAAATTGTACAACAATGACGAAGCTTGACTTAAGGTCTCGCCATCCCAGGAGCCTTCGTTTTCAGTCATATCCTCAAACATTTCTATTAAATGTGGAAAATAATTAAAAATGACATTTACAGTACGCGAATTGTAAGTCCATCGTGTGTCAGCAACGCGAGGCAATTTTTTTATATCAGTCATTTTATTGTAGTGGTTTTGCCTTTTGGTACTAGTCTTAAAGAAATTGGCTAATGTTTTTACGAGATGGAAAAAACGTTTAGTTTCGGGGATACGTTCACAGGACTTGGAAAGTACCAAATTAAGGACATGGGCAGAACACCAAACATATTCAGCTAGTGGACATTGCTGGCGAATCAACGACTGAACGCCGTTTAGTTCAGATGAAAGCACAGCCGCGCCGTCGTATGTCTGTGCTATTAATTTCGACAAACAATTAATTTCTGACAGATTCTGCAATATAATGGTACTTAAAGTGTTCGCGGTGCGGTCGGAACTTACGTCAATATATTTTATGAATCGATCATACACTTCTGAATTATGAAAATATCTTAAAATCAGTACTAGTTGCTCTTTTCCACTAACGTCTGGTGTTTCATCGACCATTACAGCAACAAAATCAGTGATAGCTATCTGCTGTTTTATTGTTTCAATCATCACAGACGCTACACTGGAGATTAGGTCATTTTGAATACGATTTGACAATCCCGTAAATGAGCTAATGCAATTTTGTAAATGATTTTCCAAAATTCCGTCGTATTTAGCGAGCAAGTCCACTATCTCTAAATAATTTCCCTTATTGACGGACGAAGCAGATTCGTCATGTCCACGAAAAGCGAGCTCTTGTTTCCCTAAAAAGCAGACAATGTCAATAAGTCTTTGAAATATATTTCGGTTTCGATCGACTTTCGCGTTATGCCTATCAATATCGATTTGTATTTGAGAATTTAAACGCGTCTCAATACGATTTTTTCCAAAGGTGTGATATTTAAGAGTAGCTTCTAAATGTTTTTCCGATTGCTCGTGTTTTTTTGCTGCCGTGGTGAAATTATGAATATCGATGTAACCCGCGTCATTCCATACGGTTTTATTATTTGAAAACAGTAGGCAGGGAAAACAGAACAAGCGATTGCTGTGTACGCAACCCGTGAGCCAATAATGTGAATCATATTGTTTTGCATTAAACTTACGATTAACTTTGCCTTTAGTTTGTATTAATTTCAAATCCGGTGTACAGCGGCCTTTCTCAATCACTTGTTTTTTTATCACCGAAAGATAGTTTTAAAAACGCATATTTTTTTATTTTCCCTATACACACACCATTTGAACAACTTACGCAGTGAATATTATCCATTTTTATCAACTGTAAAACTTGAAATCTTATTTTACTACTGCTACCACAAGTCAATTCAAAACCATTTCTAAACAAACAATGGCGGCCTAGTTTATATAAACAAAATAAACGAAGCAATGTGACACTTCGGTAATTTACGTCACGATTCGGGTAAAAAGGCATTGTCTATCCTAAACGATTGTGTGCGTTATTTGTGTTATTGTGAGCAATGTAATTATAGAAATGCACACTACACTATCCGTATTTAAACCCGGCACACATACGTAAATTTAGACAGAATTAATTTGTGACTCTGCCGTTAAGCTCCCATACCATTGCTGCGCTAGTGTAGCACATCGATGTAGCGGGTAGGTACTAATGGATCTTGCATAATGAAATGTTATAACTTGCACCGATACCGATAGATGGAGCTGTTTTTTTTTTGTTTGATACTATTATATATATTATACTATAAATATTAGTTAAAAACTATGTTTAAGAATTAAGAAACATCGGATGTTATTTATCAAATTGATAGGGTAGGCAATGTCTTTTTGCCTATATGGAGTGCACGCCACTGTGTACAAGCATAATGACACGACTTAGTTTGCTCGAAGTAATGTCTCTTGCCCACAAAACAAAATAGATTATTTTGTTCGGAAAATAATGCTTACTGCGACACCTTATCCATTACTACGAGGTTTTCTGACGTCTTTCAATGGTACAAAGAAATTTTTGTATGTTTCTCTGTGTATAAAATATAAATTGCACAAAATAAAGTGAGACCTTAAGCGTTCTATGGTCAACTGAAAATACCCCTATTTGTTCTCTGTTTGTTGAAGATTTTATTTAGTATGTTAACCTTTCGTATAATTATTTATACTTCTATTATACATATATTGTACATAAAATATTTATAGGAAATAGAAACTACTGCCGCGGACGATTAATATTGACGATTTTTAGATATATTGTCTACATGTTGACTGTGTGGTTTAAGTCCGGTTAAGTTGGAGTTGTACCGTTCAGGTCGGTTTACGTGCAGTTTAAGTTCGACTTAAGTCGGACTTATTTAAGTTAAGCTCAGGTCAGGTTTACATGATCTTTAGGTTAGGTTGATCCTAACGATATACCACTGAGACATATAGAAAATAAAAATCCATCGACTTTTTCACTATCTTTCATCTATAGTAGGTACTTTTGTATTGGAATTTAAAAATAAGTCAATCAGTAAATAAGATGCTAGGTGTGTTATCAAAATTTATCAGCACTATGTTTAAAATGTTAATGTTATTTTATTTTCAAAGAACAGTAACAGAGATAGGACAGAAACACGATTGATCTTATAAAAATTACATTTTCTTTCGTTTTAGTATTTTTATACAGCACTAATTATCAAATAAGATACATATATCACACATATATGACGTTAAGTTGTTACAATGCTTTCAACATCGGCATTGGTACTATAATAAACATTCATGTTATTTTTGAATATACCGTATCTGAATGCACCCCAAATGTTCACGCAAACAGAGTAGCAATCTAAGCGATCATGAAAAATATCTTTAAAATCGCTTATGCTGTTTTAGCCCTGCGTCAGGGTTTTTGTATAAGTAAGTAGACGTATTCTTGTTTGCCACTCGACGGAGTTTGAAAAAGATAATTACTATTTGTCCTAGACCTTAACCTATTTGAAACGAAAAAAGTACGAGTTGGTTTTCCTGCGCTACTTCACTAAAATTTTCGATGATCAGGACGAAGGTATTGTGATCTTGTTTTTTTTTTAACTTTGTTGGGCGTTCAGGGTGTTAGCTCAAAAAATTTGATTTAGTCAATGTTTGACGTGTGTCTATTTATTGTCAACGTTTCTAGCTATCGATGCTCAAATAATAAAGAAATTTGGCACATACTTAGGATCTGTAATTAATTCAATAACAATATCAGATATATTAGAAAATCACAATATACAATCAAATAATTAAAGAAAAATATTGATTTGTGGTGTCAAAAATATGAGTAAATCATTAAAATTTTTTAATAAGAATTATTCTATTTGTTTAATTAGATTTTTTTTTATTTTCAATAATGATACTAATATTTATAATAATAATATATTTTATTATAAATAATATGGTAGTATTTTTGGAATGAGAGTTAATTTCTTTTAATTCTGTGAGAATTGTTATGTCACTTTTATTAGATTGAATATCATTATTATTTATTATATTTGTTATAATAATTTCATCTGCTGTAATTTATTATAGAAAAAGATATATAAGTTCTGAATTAAATTTCATTCGATTTATTAGTTATTATTTTAGTTTTATTATTTGTATTTTTAATAATTTAATAATAATAATTAATTAGACCAAATATTATTAGAATTTTATTAGGATGGGATGGGTAAGGGTTGGAATATATGTTATGGAATTATGCTAAAGAAGAATGCCCATTGTTGTATGGAGTTTGGTTTCAATATTGTTTTTGTTGTGCACAAATAAACCTGCTGCAATCTGTAGGGCTTCAATATATATTAGAATAAAAGTAACATTGTATATAAAGCTCCGGAATTACAAGAAAAACGCTAATAAAATTCTTAATTTTAGGTTAATTTTGACCGGCAATATTACCTACATTTTTCGATTAGATTATAATGAAGCCATTTAATGATAATAATGATATAGGTAGTTGCTATATATAATGTATTTGAGGCACAAATAAGTAAATAATTTAATTCTTCGGCTTCGCACGGGTAGCAGAGCATATAAGTAGCTCCCAGTCGGCATGATTTGTCTCGAAATCTTCAACAATAATCATCAGCCACATCATATACATAATTATTATATTATTATTTGACATTATTGTTATATTTCGAGAAGCTCAACTCGACGTATTACAACAAGAAAGCATTCAAACACGGGAGAAATGAACTATAGGTATACTATATATAGAACAGAACAAAAGTGAAAACATCAAACATATTTTATATTTGTCAATTTAAGAATCCCATAAATGTGGCTGTATATTAATTCAAAAGAATTTCTCGATTTTAAACTCTTCTTCTTTTAAATACACATAAGTATGGAAAATATAAATAAAGAGTTATCAATTGTCATCGAAATATACGATAAATGTATAAGTTTTGCGCAATAAATGGTAGATTATGTTATATTTATTTTCAATTGACTGAATAAATTCAGTCGAGTACTTCATTTACCTTTGAGTACTGGCAATAATGTCATTTAAATGGCGAACCGGAACTTGTGAGTTACGTTATCATATTAAAGTACCTACTAATAATTTTATGTAATTTATTCTCCGAAGAAATTACAATAATATTGTTTGGGAGGCGTAGTGAAAAATAATGGTTTGATTTTTAATATTAATCTTAACTGTGCACAACTTGAAACCATGAATGGACATTCTTCTTTCGCGTTTGTTTCTATAACGGTTTCCAGAATCTGACATAAATAACATACTGACAAACAGATCGATGCGTGAGTTACAGGCTAAGGGTACCATTTTTACTTTTTGTGGCACGTAAATCCAAATCTAATTATAAAGTTTATATTGCTTTGGATCTGACTGTCATATTGAACGCAAACCGTCTTGCAACGGTAGGATAAAAATGCGGATGCTAAGTGTGTGTCTCATCAGAAGGTGGTGTCAGGAGCCCTTGGAATCGGCGAGGGTGGATCAAAAAAGTTATGATTGTTAAAGAAGCGAGTGAGGTGTATAAAGACCGAGTCATGTGGCGCTCGGTTATTTCTTTCTAGCCCGCAGGGTTCTTGGCGCGAAGATGTAGTATCAGTAGTAAGGTGAAAAAGTATTTTTTGACCAGTGGGAATGCTACAAAAATATATATGACTGATTAAGATCATGTGTGAAAGCTTTGATATATTTTTCTATGTTAATTTCATAGCTACACGTACTATAATATATAGTTACATGTGAAAGGTATGAGACCAGAAAGTTGTGTAGTTTGTCCTACACAGTTTATTTAATCCAGCGATAAGGGATGTGTGTAGCCTTTACAACTTCATGTGTATCAAATATTACATTATCTATAGTTAAACAAACGAATGTGTGGAGATTTAATGTATAAGTATGTGCATAGAGATCAAGGTGTAAATGTGATTATAACTAGTTCGTAATACAACTTGAAAATGCTAAGTGTGTCCAGTCTATTAATTCGTATGTATGTATATGTATGTATATCTTCACGCCAAGTCCCTTGCGGGGTAGGCAGAGAGAACCGAGCGCCATAAGACGCGGTCCTTGCATACTTCACTCGCTTCTGTGACATTCATAGCTCTTTTCATGCACGCTCGCCGGTTCCTGGGGCTTCTGACATCACCTTCTGATAAAACACGACTAATTTGGTCATGGTAGGTTAGTCTCGGCCTTCCTCGGCTCCTACATCCTTCCACTTTTGCATTGTATATCTGTTTCGTCATTCTTTCGTCCCGCATTCTTTCTACATGTCCGAACCAACGGAGCATGCCCTTTCTTATCTTAACACCGACACTCTCTTTTAGACCAATTCTTTCTCTCACGTCTTCATTACGAATGCGGTCAGTAAGCGTTATGTCACAAATTTTGCGCAATGCTCGCATCTCGGCCGCATTTATTCTACTTTCATGCTATTAATTCGTAATTCATGAAATACTAGTTTCTGTCGGTTGCTCGCCCGCGTGCGTATCCCCATATTACGATAATGAATAGCCTATGTTCTCCCATCTCAGATTGTATTCGTAGCAAACTTCAGCACAATCCGTTCAGGAGTTTAGCCGTAAAAACAAACAAACACATCGAGAGACAATTATTTTCATTTTTTATATATTAGTGTGAACTGGAAACAAACATGGTTTGAAATGTAGAAAGAAATCGGGAAGAAATAATTACGAAACAGATATACAACACGAAATAACTGAGAAAGGCCACGACATACCTATCATGACCAAATTGATCGCGATTTATCAGTAGGTGATGTCAGGAGCCTGAGAAACCGACGAGCGTGCATACGAAGAGCTATAAATGTTAAAGAAGCACGTGAGGTGTGTAAGGACACGTTCATATGGCGCTTGGTACTCTCTGCCTACCCCGCAACGGATTTGGTGTGCAGTTATAGTTGTATTTTCTAAATCATTAAAATAAAATATATGGTGAATATTGTAAGGTGGTAGAGAATTCTTTGTGTGCGAGTCCGACTTCCACTTGACAGGTTTTATTATAAACTCATTGTGGGAACAATAACCCACTTGATGGCCGTTTATACTTTACTTGCGTAAGTAAGTCACATGCAAACATAATACACAAGCACAATACAAAAAATATATACAAAACACATATTGATATATTACAAACCACTTTGTATGGAAATAAGAATAATTACTTTAGCGGCAGATTAGACGAATTTGCCATAAAAGACTGTAATTAATCAGAAAGGCATGATAACGGCGGGGTATAGTGGTATAGCAAGCTGTAGGTATAGTGGGATAATTTAATAAAAAAGACGACATCCACATTTACCCATCGCGATTACTTAATGTGAGACTTATAACGCAATTTGAGCAATGTGCACGCTTCCTTGTTTCTTCTTTACACATATATATAGATGCTGCACGCGGCTCCGCCCGCGTGGAGTCAAATAACGTAGCCTATCTGTTAATCCAGATCATAATCTATCTACGTGCCAAATTTCACTCAAATCCGTTCAGCCGTCGCGTGAAAGAGCAACAAACATCCATACATACAAACTTTCGCCTCTATAATATTAGTAGGATATATGTACATAATTATTACCACACCTCACTCTAAATTTTTGGTTCTGTCAAGGAAGACGATGGCTCACTCTTTATTTACCGCGTGGTTAAACTCATTATTTCACCAAGTTTCGTATCCATGTGTGTAAATGCGAACTGGTCACAGCTCTGATATTATTTTTGTATGTATGCACAATTACAAGTATCTTCTTCCAAACGTTACCCGTTTCCAATCCATCAAGATTCGGCGAGGTCCACTTTCTATATAGGTCTATTTGACGAAGATTCTTATTTTGACATTTAGCGATTGCCTTCATACCTCCACAGCACAAAGAGAAAACTAGACCTTTCATACATTAGTCACACGTCTTTTGATATGTAAGTTCATGGACGTGTGTGTTTCCTCACGATGTTTTCCATTCCATCCATTTCCATTCCATTTCCGCCGAGAAAACGGTAATTAAAAATACATAATAATCCGAAACCACGAACTCAGTGATACTTGCACACGTCATGATTCAAACCATTGTACATAATATATACGAATATAATATTTTTTGATACGAATTGCATGGAATGCATTCATCTCTGTGCCTATGATGTATGATTTGGAATAACTGTAGTCTATTTAATCTAGTTCAGGATTTCCACACAGGACAGACCTTTGTGTGCATGAACGTGTCTGTTTGTCTTGGTCTGGGTGTTTTTAAGAGAGGTGGGATTCATCAAAGTAGAAAACCGCTGCTAAATAACAACTCTCTGGAGGGTTGCTCCTTAGAGTGAGTGAGGTCACCAGTAAAGCCCTCAGAAGTTGCTGTGTTAGTAGCAGAGGTGGCATTGCGCGAGTGATGTTTAATATGTTGCAAGCGTTCATAGGCTACGGTAACTGCTTTAGATCTATAGCTTTAGAGGTGGGGCATATGCTAGTATGCCTCCTGACGTTGTATAAAAAATTGAATTCAAGTAAATTAAACCGGGGAATATTTTATTGTATATTACGACAGCCGATTTTCCTCAGGTGCTGGCCGCAGACAAGGTTACAATAGAATCACTGCACGATTACAAGTTGATCTTGATGTGTGAATAATGAGGTCGTTACTAACGCCATAACTTTGTATGTATTTCATTCTGCATATGATGCTTACGTCATTTGCAAGCGGAACCTTCTTTTCCCTGTTTCTATTTTACGAGATACTGCCTGCAGCCGGCTGGTTTATAGCTTTGCGTAAACGGCCTAGTATTAATTTTTAGTTTAAGTTAAATCGCGGTATAAAAGCAAACACCGTGTAAAATTTCATTAGTTATTGCGTAAGGCTTGCACATCGAGCAGAGAGATGTACAAACTGACATTTTTTGTAAATAGTTGGTTTTGTTAGCCAAAATTACACATGGCTTAAAACAGCTTTAGGTAAGGGAGACTGTGTACAAAAGATGTGTACTACGTGGCTTAAAACCGAGAAGCGAGAGTAAACATACATGAATATTAATTTTATATATTTTATATAAAACTAGTTAAATTTTAAATTAGTATTTGTTTAGTATTAGCAAAGACTTCATTCACAAGTCAAAGGCACCTAAACTCGATGGGCTGAATATTGTCGTCAGAATTTCAGTTTCCTGATCATATAAGAAATTGTAATTGGTTGAAATTTGGTTCTTAAGATGCAACCTTCGACTTCACTTTTCAGGTCAGCTCAGTAATTTACCATATTATTGTATTAGGATCTGAACTACTCACAATTGCCAAATTTGACGATCAAGTAGTAGTGGTCAATCCAACCTAATATAAGCGTGTCAAATTTAGCAGTTTAGGACGTACAACTGTTTCTACTACTAAACTATGAGACGAATAATTCTGGAAAGACGAAGGATTTTGTTGAGTTTAGAAATACTAAAATGTAGCGTACATCCACATGCACGTTTGTACGTAATACCGATCGACGACGAACACGTATTTAATTTTTCAAATGTATACAATTATACTCTATATTCTTCTTCTTGTTAAAAAAGAGTTATAAAAGAAGTGTATCAGGCAAGAGTGAATGGAATTTTCTAGACGCACACATATAGATCAAATTGGTGATGTTTTGAAAAGGGGCCAAATCAAAAGCATGCAAAACCAAAGAACATGCATGAAGAGGTTGATGAGTGTGGAAGAAGCGAAGGGGTATGTTTGGACCTACCTGGCGTTCCATAGTCTCTGCCTACACCAATGCGGCCAGGCACGATGATATGTATGGATGACTATTTTTATTGTTTTTTTCGCCAGTGCAGCTATTGAGGTACCTATAACTCACGGAATTCAAGAGTCAACGGCTTTAATTAAGGCTACCTGTTGAACTTACAATTTATAATTTTACTAATTTGCTATTGAGCAGGATTCCTATCATCCAAAAACTATATTAATGGTTTATTTCTTAAGAAATCACTTTTTAGTGTCTTTTTGTCGTTGAAATATAAGATCTTCCAATTAAGTGTTTGGAGAGATACACTCTATTCAATTTACCACTATATTCCACTTCGACCATGTTCTGATTTTTCTATATATTTTATCCGACAGATGTTGTCCCGCCAAATAGAAGGTAGGTCAATAATCGTTCGATTCTCCGATCACTAGTTAAAACAGTGTATTCTTTCTTGTTTCTTAAATTACGTTCAAAAGTTGCGTGATGGTATATATTTACAAAAATTTTTTTTTTACTCTCATGTAATTGAACTTGTATGAAGTTGTAAATTACGTTGGCTGAATATGTCTCGGAAATTCTTAAACTTTCCAGTAATTCGCCAACAACTTTCCTGCAATGCTTAAATTTTTGAAATATTTTTGATCTTCGAATTAAACTGGTTTCCTTAGTGGCATGTGTCATTAATATTTTAGATATTCAAAAAACGAGGCAGATGGTCTCACAACAGTTGTTGCGTGTTTCTTTCAAATGTAAAAATTTCATTGTTTGCTATGGACAGTGGTTATGTTCTGATCTGACTGGACCCACTTCAGTTTCAGTAGGCATCTCAGTTCTCGAAGTCGTTGACGAGAATGTGTACCCAGTCCAGTTAGGTAGGTCCAACTTCGAGAAAGGTTTCTCGTCGCATCCTACTCGAATGGGCAGCGTTTAGAAATTTGCGAAATATTTTCTCGTCCAATATTTTATGTTATATATATATTATATTGTGTATATTATCTCAAGACGACATTCTTCGACCAGTATATGTTGTCAGTGATGACTTGCGGCATAGAAACCTGGTCCCGTAATAGGGCCGCGTATGGAAGCTCAGGTTGCACAGCGTGCCATGGAGAGAGTAATGCTCGGAGTTTCTCTATGAGATAGATTCAGAAATGAACACATCCATAATTACCTATGTTCAGCAGTGGACGTCCTTCAGGATGGTTAATGATGATGATGCTCTGCACGATGCAAACGACATTTAAAATGGCAAGGATGCACGAGTCCCACACGAGGTACACTGTCGTGGGGACTGGCGGCTGACATTGAGACAATTTTTATCTTACAATAAAGAGCCATTCGCTCTATTTATAACATGGGCTGCAGAGAATTCCTCAGGGAACTGTGCAAAGAAATGAATATCCTCACTATTACTTTTCAATATATTTATGAAAACATAATGTATGCCCGTAAAATTGTAAGTAGTTTTCAAACTTCAGTGAAAAACTTAGAAGTATAAATAACTTGTGTATGTCGGGTACATCGGCTTGCTAGGCCTGGTAGATCTTTTTTTGTAAATTGTATTCGATTTTATAATAAGTTGCCTGAAACACTTCTGTCCTTTACTGACAATGTATTCAAAATTAATAAAGGTATGACTAAATAATACACAGACTAGTTCCGAAGTACATATTTAAATTGTAATGAGTATGAGTGGACAGTATAGAAATTGTCGACTGTAAAATAAAAGATCCTCGGAAAACAATGGAACACTCATGAGCGTTTCGGTTATAATTATATGTATTGAAGTACCTACTATTCATGAGGTGATTTAAGAAAGAACAGCTTGATGTAAGCGGTTACCTGTTACACATACAATTACCACAGCGAATTAACAATACGAAAGTTATTACAACAATATCCAATGAAATTAAACGAAGACGAAAATGCAATTATAAACCTTATAATTTTCTTCCTCTTCTTAACGTTATCCTATTTCCTGATACATTAGGATTGGCAGTATCCGCTACCTAAACCGAAGGATTTGGCGAGGCACTGATTTTACCATGGAGCGACTGCCGTCTGACTTCCACAACCCAGAAGAAAAACCAAATCTTTCTCAGGTTAGGTCACATGTCTTGCGAAATACAATTTCTTGCACGTGCGGGTTTCCTTACGACATTTACTTCACCGCCGAATAACCGATAAACATGTACGTAAATACGAAGACACGAGTTTAGTGGTACATGCCCCGCCAGGATTCGAACCAGGGACCAGTTGGTCAATAGGCCAGTTCCTTATCCACTGGCTATCACTGCTCATAATTATAAGCCTTGCAAATATCACAACAAATAATATAATTACAAAATTGAACATGAATCACTTCTACTGATTTAAAGCAACTCCATAGGTATTTAAAAATTAGGTAACAGTTTATAATAGTATTAAAAATATTATAACCTACTTCCTAGCGTTATCTCCGGAGGGTTATTGTGTTCCCGTAAGTGAGAGAGGTTGGCAGTAGACTCCTAAGGAGTCGCTTTAAATCAGTAGGAGTGACAACGCGAGCTTGATACTTCATGTATTCCGAGCGTTTATAGGTTATGGTAACTGCTTTACATCTTGTGGACGGTGCTGGCGTACCTATCGACGTTGTATAAAAAAAGGTGCGCTCACGGGACGCCCGGCAGAATGTGAAACATCTTATTGAACATCATTGGAGCTTTGACTTTGAATAACTTTTTTAGCACACTTGGGATCGATGGGGACTTTTGATATTTTATTTTTAGTGGTGTACCCAAGGTCTCCACCAATTTCAGTTTTGTAGGAATTTTTGTTATTTGAAATGTCTATTTTGACCGGACTATTAGTTAATATTCAAATTTTTAATAAATAAAAATCAAAATCCATAGGATAGATATAAACAGCTCATGCAGAGAAATAACTCTAGTACGTACACACGCAAGGGAGTCGAGAGTGGCGTTGTAGAGGGGGCATGACGTCATGAGAGAGCGTCATACCATTTTCAGTCACGCCATTGAGTTCGATTTTACAGCAAGGCGCGGTCATATAAAAAAAAACTAACTCGAAAAGACAGCCGTCAGAACTCCACAACACACAGGGAAAACCATATCTTTCTACGTAAGATTAGGTCATACGTGGGTTTCACCGCTAAACAAGTGGTAGTTACAAATATGTACATAAATCCGAACATGAATTCGTGGCACATGCCAGGTGGTACCAGGATTTGATCAGGGACCTATCAGTTTGTAGGTTGTCTGTATCTTAAAAAATATTCTATACTGTAAGGTTACAATTTCGTAAACATACAAAAATGAACAGCTGTGTATTGGTAATTTACCAATGATTACATTTCTGGATTGTAAGATTTTTCCTTAGTCTTCATTGACCTCGTCATCATAGCTATTGAGGCGATGGAAGGCTTTTCTGTAAAAGGCTTCACCTTAATGCGTTCTCTTGACGTTTCCTGTATATTGTTCAGAGGAATATTGTAGATGTTCGTCTAGTTAAATGTTGAATTAAATTTGATAACAATCAAGGTTATGTTTGTTTTTACGCACGGCTAAGTTGGCAAACACGCGTATTGCATATGTCTGATGGCAAGCACTTACCATGGCCACTACAATAATACAAGGAGATCATAATTTGTTTGTTGACTCAGTAAACTCTTCAGACTCTTTTGAAAGAATCTTAAGAAATCTTAGGAACAAACGAAGTACTGCACAGTGCGTAATTATTGTTGTTCTACTGTGTGACAATAATTTTCCTGCCAATGGCGAGCGGTGTGGTTGTAGAAGGAAGTTGTGACAACATATCGTACAATTCGATACATAACCTGTTGTTCATTCAGTAGAACCTATAAAAGGAGGCAACATCTCTACCAAAACTTACGGGGTGAGTTAAGAATACCTTATGTAAGTTTAGATTTGTGGATAATTCTCACATGTCGCCTCTGACTGAATTACATTTCTAAGCTGGTGCACCCGCCGAAGGGTGCTGCTAAATGTACTACTACAGAACTCCATCCAGAGCAAGCAGGAAGTCAGTGCAGAGAATAGAGGAGAGAGGAAAACAGGGTTAGAAAGAAACAGAAGTTAAAACCAAAATTTGGACGGAACTTCAGAATACGTAGAAAGGAAAAAGTCACAGTATATAACTGTCTGGCCGTAAATACTGTGACATATAAACTTTTCTTTTTTTCAATTCTTTAATTATTTTGAATTTGTTCATGATATTAAAAACTTCTTTCGATTTCCCGCCAATTTAATATTTTTCGTGTTTATTATCAAATTACAATATGGAATGGGGTGTTAAAGAAACTCTTCCTCTGTTGAAGACCATAAAAGATCGGGGCGACCGCGTGCTGTTAGAACTACAAAGGCTGATAATGTTCTTAAAACCAGAATTCGCCGAAACCCCACTAGAAAACAAAAAAACTACCGCCAGAAATGAAGATTCCCGTTAGGACTCTGTCGTGTATAATAAAACAATAGCTGAAGCTCGGCGCTTATCGTCAATATACAGGACACGCCCTAAATCAATCCCTACAGTTGAAGAGAGTGGGTACGCAGGCGAAAGGCACAGAAATATCCTCTTTACTGATGAAAAAATTTTCACGATAGAAGAGCACTAACAACAGTAACAGGGAGACGTTATTTCCCCGAAACTGTTCATTGCATAGGAAGATGTTTTCAAGCTTGTGACGTGGAAAGGATACGGCATCTGCATCACAGGCGAGTATGACACTCACCTTCGATTTGCCGATGATGTAGTGATCGTGGCGATCGCTGAAAGATGTGTACACTAGACTCGAAGAGTATCCCAACGACTGGGTTTTAATATATACATTGATAAACCGAAGACTGACGAATGCACAGAGGTGTCGTTGTAGGGACTTCCTACTACTATGACCAAATGTATCGTGTGTTACCTGATGGTGGTGTCAGGAGCCCTACGAGCATGCATAAAAGGCGCAATAAATGTTAAAGAGGCGAGTGAGTTGTATAAGGACCAAGTCATGTGGCGATCGGTTCTGTCTGCCTAGCCGCAAGGTACTAGGCATGAATATTGATAGATACTCGTAGATAGAATGAACGCAAAATAACTTTATGTTTTAGACCGCGTAATATTAGTTTTATCAGGAACACCGTTCCTATATGAAATCTATATGTTTGTTTGTACGTTTGTCTGTGTGTTTGTCTGTTGTTTTTTTTTCGAATTTTCAAATTTTGACTTCAGATTCGGATTCAGCATAAACAAGTAGAATAGGAATGTTCAGGAACACCATTCCTATCTCTTAAGAAACATGGCCAAAATGGCCGACAAATTAAAAAAAAAATTGAATTGTTATATAATTGACGAGCCAGGTGTTCCTCTGGCAATGCAAGCTTGCGTATTCTTAACTGGTTTTTGACAAAAGACTACACAGTGTCCTGTCAGTTGCTGCCATGCTGACCCGAAAGATGCTCCTTCACGCTTCGTTTGAAGGATCCCATATTGTAGGAAGGAGGGATACATGTGCAGGTAAGGCGTTTCACTTTTTAATAGTACGACAAAGATAGGAGGTGCCGAACTTTTTGGTACTCGAATAAATCTTCTCAACAGTGGAACAATGACATCGCAAGCTTGCACGTGTGGTTCTATGACAGAAGGGAGAGGGTGGGATAAGGGAAAACAGTTCTTCAGAGCACGCGCTATATTAAAGGCGGTAAAATACGCTTAGAGAGCCTATGTCCCTGCGGAGTTTCTTCATCGTCGATTATGCGGATAGCCCGTCGCTGCAACCTATCGAGAGCCTTGAGAAAATACTGTGCCAGAGCCCAGAGATGCGAGCAATATTCCACGCAGGCCGGAACTTGTGTCTTATAAAGCAGAAAAAGCCGGTCCGGCGTGAAGAACCGACGCATCCTGTTCAGGACTCCGAGTTTTCTTGAACCTGTTTAGATGAGGCTCTCGATGTACTTACGCTGGTTAAGGTCGCTACGAATATCCATACGTAGCATATTCAGGCTATCTCACATACTGAGGGAAGACTGGGAGTGGGAAGGAATGAGGATATTTTTGTTGTAAATGCGCAAACCTGAGTTCTCTCAGCATTAAACTAAACCAAGTTATTGGAACCCCATTTACTAATGAGATCCAAAACCCGATTCAGCTCAACGACAAGACTGTCACGCCTCTCATCGATTTCTGTCCAATCAGCACCAGGTCGATCGAAATATCACCCATGGACCGTACTGTAATGCATAGCAATGAATATTACCAAGTGGTTACCATTTCATGCTTATTAGTTACTTTGTATAACCTGTTAGAACGACAATTTTGTATGAATAATGTTACTGAAACATTTGAAGGACATCTTAATGCCAGTCTACACAAGATAAGTACCTAGTATATATTTTATATTTATACAACATGGGGAGGCATGCAAGCATACGGTCCACCTGATGTAAAGTAGTTACCGTAGCCTTTAAACGCTGGTAGTACGTTAAGTAGGTACTCGCGCGATGCCATTTCTGCTGCTAACACAGTAACTCCTTGGGAGCTTGCTGGAGACCTCACTCACAGGAACACAACAACAAGAGTTTGTTATTTGGCTGCGGTTTCCTGTGAGGTGGAGATCAATAGATTAGTTTTTCATTAATTTCTTAAGTTTTGGTACTTTTTTATACTACTAGTTACAGTAACATGTGGACATTTGTTGACCAGGGTTGTTACACATGTTTTGCCGACCAAGAACTACTAGGTTTATCTTAAAAAGTTAGTTTAATAACAAATTATTTAATATATATCACAGAACTAATATGAATAAGTATTAAATTAAGTATTTGATGATGTATGACAACTCTTGTTGAATAGTTAATAGATTCAGGCGTTATTTTGCGAAAGGCAAATTTACTCTTTATTAGATCAATATTAGATCAAATTGCAACTGTTGTTGAGTTGTGAACTTCTTGGGAAATGTCTTGTAAGAGAAGCATATTTCACTACTTATGATTTTTTTTCTACAACGTCGGGAAGCATACAAACATATGGCCCACCTGATGTAAAGCAGTCACCGTAGCCTATTAACGCTTGTAATACATTAAGTTTTACTCGCGCGTTGCCTCCTCTGCTGCTAACACAGCAACTCCTTAGGAGCCTACTGATAACCTCACTGACACGCAGGAACACAACAACCCTCTAGGGAGTTGTTATTTGGTTGCGGTTTTCTGTAAGGTGGAACTTCCCCAGACGGGTGCTATGATGCGCCCTATCTCTCTTAATAAGCCAACAGAAGATTGGATTAGCCAACAGACAAAACAGAATATCCTTCTCATTCTCCAGAATACTTGAAATGCAAGTTTCAGTATCTCTGGGACTATCATAACCTCCCATTGCGTTTTAACAATTCTGTACTCTCTTTCCCATTTTGCTACTCGGGCTTCATGTCCAACTCCTTCACATGTCAGTCTATAAAACTATGGAATGCGCTACCGGAATCTATCAAGAAATTCTGCAGTAAATTAGTCTTCAAAAATAAAGTACGTCAATCTGTTTGATAGCTTGACAGAGCAATAAGTAAGTGTATCATCATTACGTGTACATGTGTATTTAATTAAATATATGTTCTGATATTTACATCTATTACGTTACATACGTCTGTCGTATTATGTGTATGTATAATATTGTGTTATAATTATATATACATTGTAAGTATGTATACGTATTTTAATATTTATTATTTTATGTAATAATAAAGCCGCGATCGTTATTCTCTGCACTCCCAAAGGTCGACTGGTAGAGAATGCAATTAGCATTAAGTCCGCCTATTGTACCTAAAATGTTGTGGTCAATGACGTTTATAAATAAATAAATATTCGTCAATTGACATGTCCTGTTACCATCTTATAGAGTTAATTTTGTATGATTCTTCATATAGACATTCGATTTCAAGGTCTCGCTCATGTCTAACTGTATTGTATAATATATTTACCTTCACAGAGAGAACAATAGTTAAATTAATTAATATATTATTTGTTGGATAATATATTTAAATTTCTCTTATTTCACGGGTTTTAATCCCGGTCATGTGATAGGCGTGTGCGGGGATATTAATTCAACGCGTAGAGACCCCTTGCAAAATAATTATGTAATGTATTGTACCCGCTTTGACTAAAAATGTCAAATCTTAAAAATGTCATTAGGTACTCGTATTAAAATAGTCTAACTTGTGTAAGATCAGCAAAGCAACACGATTTATGTAGCCACCTGAAATTACACAAGGTTACCTTAGTTTTTCGAAGCCTTTTTTAAAAGGTTGAATGCTATTGAAAAGGTTAAGATTTATTTTAAATATAAAAAATTAACCTTAAGTTAATGTTACAAGTCATGATGATATAATTAAGTAGAAGTATTCGACCTTAATTGTCAGATGTTATCACAGTTTCCGTGCACATCACACTTTTTGTAAAAACAATATACTTAATTGAGATTAGACGGTTAAACCCAGATCTGCTGTTGTCTGAGGTCTTGGGAGTAGGTACAAAAAGGTGAGCACATTTATATCCGGTACATATTGTTTTAATGAAATTGTATATGTGAGCAACCATCGCGTTGCCATCCGTGGTGTTGAGTTGGTCAATTTCATGCAAAATATGTTTACACACCAACAAACCATTCAGTACGCGTTCAGTGAGGCATATACTATTATATATATTGTTATCTAATTAATTAACAAAAATGGTGCTGATAATGAAGATGAGATTCTAATATTAGCGGCACTTGAAGATCAAGAACATGTATGTCCACTACAGTATACTTTTTGAGCCGTTTTCTACCACATACGGGAAAATTATGGAATAAATTACAGAGGTGTTCCCGAAGAAATACGATATGGGTGCTTTCAAGAAAAGAGCCTATGTTTCCCTAAAAAGGTTGGCAACAGATCAGTGACCCTTTGATGTTGCTGATGTCAATGGGCGGTGGTGACGACTTACCATCAGGTGACCCACATGCTCGTTTGCCCCCCTCTATTATAAAAAAAATGTATCTTCACGCCAGATTTCTTGCAGTAGGTCTTATGGCGCTCGGTTTTCTCTGCCTACCTAGCAAGGGACCTGGCGTGAAGATATACATACAGGTAGTAAGAATCGAGCGTTATAAGACGTGGTCCTTATATACCTCGCTCACTTCTTTAACATTCCTAGGTTTCCGGATATCACTTTCTGATAAAACACGGCCAATTTGGTCGTGAGTCTCGGCCTTCCTCGGCTCCTACTTTCTTCTACTTTCGCATTGTATATTTGTTTCGTCATTCTTTCATTCTGCATTCTTCCTACGTACCTGAATTAACGGAGCATGCCTTTTCTTATCTTTACACCGACACTCTCTTTCTGACTAAATCTTTTCTTACATTATTTTTGCGAAAGGGGTCAGCAAGCATTACTCTAGAAATTTAGCATAGTGCTCGAATGTCGACCGCATTTATCCTACATTAATGCTCTCTCTACTATACACAGCTTTAACTTCTATAAGTTAACGCGCTGTACAGTCAGCTGTGCCTTCTGGCTTTGATTTCGGTTGCCTAGAAATTTACCTAACGCTCCATTCATACGGTTCTCTGCACTCACTGACTCCCATAAAAAACGTTGCCAATTAATGAATGATCATGTCTCTACGATGTCGGTCAATAAACACTAGAATTTCGTGCAACATTATAATAGTATCCAATATCTGCTTTATATCAGTGTTGCCAGATTCAACATATCGTGGTCATCCGACTATCGTACTTATGAATGCTGACTCAGAACCACGCGCTTCTCAGGACGCGCCTGGTTTGAATACGTCCGACGTCATCGCGGAGGCAACTTGAAGAACTTAAAGAACGGATTTTATTTAATAATATTTACCGTTTTCATAATATTCTCTTCACATAACAATTGATAGAGCAATTTAGTTTAGTACTCAAAAAAAAAAATGAACTCAGTAGGATCGACTTTACGAGAGCTCGTTTTTTTTATATTAGCAGGGGGCAAACCTGAAGGCAAGTGGTCACCATCGCCCACTAAAGTGTCACAGCCTTTTTAGGGCAACATAGGCTCTTTTCTTGGAGGTACCCATATTGTATTTGTTCGGGAATACCGATGAGGGTAATTTATTCCACAATTTCACCTTACGTGGTAGAAAATGCCTCAAATAGCGTACTGTAGTGGATTGCCGATCGTATTGATTTTTCACAATCGGAAATACTACATACACTCTTGGAATTGGGCAGAATTGAGCTACTGTTCTGTACTATCTAAGAAAGGTTTGGTTTTCCCTCTGCTTCGTGGTGGGCTGACCGCAATCACTCTATGTCAACATAATATCTTCGCCAAATCCTTAGGCTTAAGTAGTAGACTCCGCCAATCATAATAGATTAGGAAACGGCATAACTCTAGGAAGAAGTAAATGCAGCTAAAAATGTTATTTACGATAACATATATTTATAAAATTTACAAAAATCTGTCTTCGAAGCTATTATTATATTATATAGTATTTCCACCCTTTCACAATGACTGATAAATTGCAAAATTATAACTGCTTTCTGTTCTTTGAACTGAAAACCTTCTATTTCAAGAAATATAATAATTTATAACTTTAATACTTGCTTTTATTAAATTGCATCTTACCGTGTTTCTCATGTTACCTAATGAAAACGCCCCTCATCTTCCTACCGCTAATTTATAAATCAGATTTCGGTTTGTTCTATTAAAACTATAGGTATATATCGTACGTCGAAAAACCAAAATATCTATAGCATATTGTATTTATTTAGATCCTACAGAAGTATCAATAAGGTCTAATCATTTTTGTGAATAAAATCTGTTCAGAACGTAGACAATTAGCTGTGCTTCCTGTTTTTCTTTTTATATTAAGTTTTTGCATTATTATTTTTTAATTTATGTAATCATAACAAATAAAACAATAACAAATATGAACATATAATATTTTTAAATATTTCAACAAATACTTTGACCGGAAATTATTACACAATGATAAAAGGGAATACCTAACAGATACGTTACAGAGATATTTTAATAATTAATGAATGCTTTGAAGTTGTTACTAAATATTCATAATATGTTAATTTTAAACATTTTGTATTACCTACTAATACCTACTGTACAAAAACCATTGCGATAATCTTTATTTAGCCTCAACTAGAGCAAGCCTACCAAATATATAATTACCAAAGTCCCAAATGCTCTCGTTATTTGTAATATACTTACCAAATAAAGTTTTCAAATCTTAGTATTGTGTTTAGTGGCAGTGACTTTAGTGCTAATATTCTGTAGTGAGTGAACTTAAAGTTAATATGGATAAGTGTGTGAAGCCGGCCCATATACGGTCCCCCCCGGATACGGTCAACCCAAAGGGAACCTGGAGAATTCTGAAGAATGTGATCGTTATAAGCATCGCTTTTATGTTACACTTCACGGCGTACAATGTAAGTAACTTCTATACATATATATATATATATATGATATATATATATATATATATATATATATATATATATATATATATATATATATATATATATATATATATATATATATATATATATATATATATATGATATATATATATCATATATATATATATACCTACCCTAGTTTTCTATGAGTATATTTCAAAAATCTTTCAGTAGTGAACATTATATCATAAGAAAAACATTTTATATATACTGTCTTTAGCTATTTTATTTGATTAGTTTACGATACAAAACGAAAAAGAATTAGCTATTTTTTGACATATGCAAGTATTTAGCAATCACTAAATTTTAAAACTGTTGTATTATAAGAAGGTAGATGTTTAGGACGTTACTTTTTATCATTCAAATGTTGCTTTTCTTGTGAAACTAAGATGAGCATATCGCAAACCTAAATCTGAAACACTATTAACTTTTATTAGCAAGATCAGATGTTTATGAGTAGTTTTATATATAGTGGTAGTTTAAATATAACATTATTAGCTTTATTCATTACACTCAGAGTTAACGAGTGTCTCTTAAAACACACTGCTCCGCACTGCTGTACTAGGAGTTAGAAAATATCACTATTTCCAAGCGATCTAATACTGACTACCGCTACTAAGTACTGAATAGAGCTAATTAAAGGATATCTTTAACGATTTAATAGCAAAATGTAAACTAATGTTGTATTCTAATGGCTGAAGAGATTCTTTTTTGAAATCATGTATAAAATGGACCTCTACATAAATTAGTCCATTCCGAGTAAATCTGCACCCAACATTGGCTTGCATGAGTGAGTATGGATCAGCCTTAATAGTAAATCTCAGCTAGTTAGTTAGCTAGCTAGTTCAAATATCCCTAGTATTGAAAAAACCAGCGTTGTTGTTCATAGTTATTTTTAAACTAAAATTGATCAATTTTAGCACCCCAGGAGGGTTGTTGTGTTCCTGCGTGTGAGTGGGGTCACCAGTAATCTCCTAAGGAGTTCTTATGCTAGCAACAGGACTGGCATCGCGCGAGTGATACTTAATGTGTTGCGAGTGTTAATTAGCTACGGTAACCGCTTTTTATCAAGTGAGCCGTATGCCTCCCAGTGTAGTATAAAAAAACCAATTTCAGTACCACTACGGTGGAAATTAAGCATTATGCCCCTTAATTTAAATGTTACTATATGATGATATCTGTGTGAAGAAATAATTCAACCTGTTGCACAATTTCAAGGGCAATTAAACAAACACATTCTTTTTAATATTAACGAACAGATGATGTCATCGAATATTTTCCATTTTTCAGGGTGCTGCCAATCTGCAAAGTTCAATCAATGCAGAAGCCGGACTGGGCACTGCATCTTTGGCCGCTGTATATCTCGGCCTTATACTTTCAAATATGTTCCTACCAGGAATAGTCATCAAGTGAGTAATTGCGACTAAAGGCACAATGTGTATATATGCAATAAAAAACTATTTGTAAACTCTGTTGCAAAAAAGAGCAGGTATGACCGATACTTACTGAGAAGTTGCGGAAGGTTTAAAATTTACTTGTCGCATAATATCATTACATTTTACTATCTTCATGACATTTTTAAATTATTGGATCAATCATAATAAAAATTCTCATTTTGTGAATGAGTATACAATCTTGGCGTTCCTGCCTACTCCCTGTATAAATATAACTAACAGAACTTAATATTTCAAAAATTATGTATGTAAATATATAAAGTTGTTTTCTAAATTCAATGAAAATAAACGAAACAGATACAAGAAGTTGCGTATGCCGGTACATCGGTTTGTTAAGACTGATTGATCTTTTATTGTAAATTGTATTCTATTCTATAATAAATTATCTGAAACAGTTCTGTTCTATCCTGATTATGTCTTCAAAAGGTACATTAAAAATGAATGATGACAAATAATTGACAAAGATGTCTGGAAATAATTCGGCAAGTGCATTAACATATTTTTTTTTTATTTTATCACTTGACATCATCATTGTAACGTTACATTGACATGCATTTATTGTAATGTCAAGTGAAAAAATCGGCCAAGTGCGAGTCGGACTCGCACACGAAGGGTTCCGTACCATTATCTATAAAAAACGGCAAAAAAAAACACGTTTGTTGTATGGGAGCCCCCCGTAAATATTTGTTTTATTTTAATTTAAATATTTATTCTTAAAGTGAATATATAACTAAATATTCTGTGAATATTTCAAGCGTCTACCTGTTGCGGTTATCAATATCGAGCAAAAATGAGCAAAAAAATCACGTTTGTAGTATGGGAGCCCCCTTAAATATTTATTTTATTCTATTTTTTAGTATTTCTTGTTATAGCGGCAATAGAAATACATGATATGTGAAAATTTCAACTGTCTAACTATCACGGTTCATGAGATACAGCCTGGTGACAGACGGACGGACGGACAAACGGACGGACGGACAGCGGAGCCTCAGTAATAGGGTTCCGTTTGGGTACGGAACCCTAAAAAGACCTACATTAGCAAGCATCTTTCGGCATTTCTGGTCATTTTCGAAATACTGGTATTTAAAACCAATTTTTCTAGTTTCTAGTAAATCAGAGCTATCATCATCACTACCCAAAGAATTCAGTTTTTTTAAACATTTTTAATGTGTGTGATTTTCATCAGATGGCTGGGGACGAAATGGACAATATCAGTGTCGTTCCTGACGTACATGCCATATATCGCTGCCCAGCTCTGGCCGACGTTCTACACCCTCATACCCGCCGGCCTCATCGTGGGCTTGGGGGGAGGACCATTGTGGTGCTCCAAGTGCACATATCTATCTGTGGTATGTATATCTGTACTAATATCTAAAGCGGAATAGTTTGTTTGTTTGCATGCGCTAATCTCTGTCCCAGTAGGATTTGATAAATTCTACATTTAATAGCGCAATTCTTCAGGAAGATTATAAGCTATTCAACATCATGATATGACCCTTGGAAAACACTTGGTTCCTAGTAGTAGTAGTAGCTAGTAGTTTACATTAGTAGTATAGTATGCATTAGCTATGATTGTGGACTTTTGAAGCTCGAGTTTTCACTATTTAGCCCTGACATTCAAACAATGGCGACATGCTAATATACCTATATAACACTATCTATTTATCTATGTATAACTTCACGCTAAATCCCTTGCGGGGTAAGCAGAGAGTGCCGAGCGCCGCATGACTCGAGCCTTACACATCTCACTCGATTCCGTAACATGGACGCTCGGCAGTTTCTAAGGCTCCTGACATCACCTTCTATATAAAACTCGATCAATTTTAGTCAAGGTAGGTATGTAAGTCTTGATCTTCCTCGGTTCCTACATCCTTCTACTTTTACGTTGTATATCTGTTTCATGATTCTTTCTTCCTAAGAATGGTCTTTCTTTCTAATATAGAATACAAATTTAACATATTGATTGAAATACATTTATGTGAGTTAAATTAAGTAATTTGTTTAGTTGTGTCAGTTTTGTCAACACTTGTCATTAAGGCATATTGATAATTTAATTTTGAAGGAGTTTAACTCCTTAACGCGTAGCTCTATCAAAGTATTTAGTAATTTCTTATAGACCCTTATGCATCTGATATAACAATTAGAATGAGAGTATTTAGTTCGTATTAGGGAATATTAATCTTCTCGTATGTCCTATTGATTTTATCGAGTTTTGAGTTCGAATATATGCTTAAATTTCACCGCCAACTATTGTATAATATTTAGGTAATTAGTATAAAATCTCGGTAATTGTATAACACTAAAAAAATCTTGACACGTCACTGTGTTGGCATATAAACATGAATTACCGTGAAAATATTTGTTATCTTTCAGGTTTCAGAAGCGCACAGTAAAATTTCCGGAATATCAGCCGAAGCTTTACTAGTAAGGTTCCTTGGACTGTTCTTCATGTTGTTCCAGTTGAACCAGGTGTGGGGTAACCTTATTTCTTCTCTAGGTAAGCGCATTTTAAAGTATTTCAATGGTAAATAATGTCAATATAACTTAGCTTCTGCCTGTGGTGTCGCCGATAAGAATAACACCGCGATAATAAGTACTTCTACTCCAGATAGCAGGATACCCTTTATTAGGATCAGCGAAAATCTGTTCGTAGACAGCACTACTTCATATTTTCTTATTCTTTTTCCAAGTATTATAGCGTTTCCTTGTTTTAGAAATGATCAAAAATCCTGTAAACATGCTTAATTATGCTGTTCAAAGAACGTACGGACATGACCGGACTTGTTTCCTATTTCGTTGAGCAGATAAAGTGAATGTACGGTAGACCTAGGGTTGCCACCTTTTTCCTTTGCAATTAAAGTACATTGGTGATTAAAGGTAAGAAAAAAAGAGTACGTAGTGTCAAAATAAAGTATCAATAATTTTTCTTCATCATTATATCTAAAAACAGATTTTTATTGCTTTTAGGAAGTTTCATCGAATTATTATTATTGCTAACTAATAGCACAGCCTCATTATGATTACATATTTAAGTGACGTGCCGCTGGCGACCTAACGATTTGGCACTAATCGATAACCTTCCGTTTTACGCAAAAATGCTCACGATCAAACTTTTTTATACCGGAGATATCAAAATCATGCCAAACAAAGTATTTTCGCGTACTTTATTTTTATCGTAAAGTAGAAAGTACAATAACCCAAAATAACGTTCAATACTTTATAATAAAGTACGGGTGGCAACCCTAGGTAGACCGTACATAGACAAGTAGGAGTTAAAACGTTACTCTAGGATTGTGTATTTTAAGAGAATTAGGGTTTGAATGGGTTTTGTTATCTCTAGCTTCTCCGTGTCCGACACGGTGAACCATGGCTCGAATGTTACCATTCCCGCTGTCAACAAAATATCCCGTCAGGTCCTAGATGTAAGCAATATTTGATTAATACCTATTCACTGATAGTAATGATACAGCGCGAGTAGGCGACAAAGTAGAAGCTTTTTATGAATGTCCGATTTGTAAAAGACATATTACTGTAATGATGATGATGATTTTTGTTATAGTATTTCATTTATACTTTCTCAAGGTTATGTAAACATGTGAGTATTATGATTTCAATAAGCTTATTTATTATTAAGTAGTTAATACGCAGTTAGAATTCATAACACTCTAATGATCTAGTTTTCGCAAGCGCTAATATGCCGAGATAACTGTTTACCATCATCGGGGTTGTACGTCCGTTTGCAACTTTACTAGTATAATTTTATATGTGTAAATTTCAGTGTTATCGTCTGGTGGCAATGCAGCTGCAGTGACCGCAATCAATGCATCCACGATTCCACATCTGTGTGGTGCCAACTTTTTGCCCAGCGTCGATGCGGCGGTAGCCTTGCAAGAACAACCAGCTGAGAGAATTCAGATAATCATAGGTATGATATTTGTTCTTGTTGAAGTGATTATTTCACTTGTCATATAAATCTTAACTATATAGATACTTGCTGAATAAATTAAATCTAAAATCGGTGTAGTAAATATTTTTATGTATTTAACTAAAAAGAAACAACATAAGCGCAATTTAAATTAATTGTAATGGATATTTATCACCATAAAGATAATATAAAGATAAAATTGCGGCGTAAACGGCGTATTATAATTTCTCAGAATGTGTGACGTCATTTGTGTGTAAACAAACTACAAGCCGTAGGGGCCTGTCTGCACAGCGATATTTCACTGCGAGATTGTTTTTTCGCAATTCTGTAACACATTGAACTTTATGGAAGTAGCCGAGAGTCTCGAGAGTTGTAGTAAATTATCGAATGATTTTTTGTCATTGTGTAATATCCGAAAAAGTTTTTACTGTATTTCCGCAGCTCTTGATGTTTTATATAAAAAAATCCTTTCATGGGTCTCAATGCTGTAAATTCACCTATTTATTATTCCAATGTTCATGGCATCTTTTGATACGTCGATTACGCGGCGTAGTATTAGATAAATTAAAATGTTAGTCCATTTTAGACATGTGTCACAGTTGGGACCAGCATTAAACTGTCAAAAATCGTGCGAAATTTTATTCGCTGTGCGTACTAGGAGTAATTCTGATCGCGAAATACAATACGTAAGAATAAAAACCTCGCGGTGAAATATCGCTGTGCGGACAGGCCCTAAAAGATATAATTGCAATTTAGCACTACAAATAAACAAAACAAGTTATAATAGGTTAATTAAAAACTTACAAATAGCATTCAATTGTGTAGATATGTATTCGTAATTCAGTTCGTCAAACATACCGCGCACTAGTTCCACTTTACGATTGTCATAATCGTCCACCTGAGATCGTTGACAGTTGGAAAACCATGGATCGTTTTCGCATCACACACACTATTGCTATTAAAATAGAAAGACGCCAAGCAGTATACACAGAAAAAGGTATAAGGAGCATAGTGTTGAGGAGGAACCGAATAAGACGATTCGTATTCGTTGTCGTCGAGTCGTGCCTATTCACTTTTTGAAAATTTATAGATAAACAAGAGTCAGCTTTATTCTACTTTTCACGCAAAATTTTATTCACCAGTGGGTGAATGGCTACGTCAATAAACAGAATTAAAACCCACATAAATTCCAGAAACCGTTGACATTTCTAACTCGATTCGATTCGACTTGTTCATTCCTAAGTCGATTAGTCTTGCTGTGGCAGAGATTCGGTTTAAATAAGATGGCACGTGACAACATCAGTTCATTGCCGAAAACATTTGATAGGCACATATTTTCATGCAATGGACCTGTGACCTGGCCTCCACGATCGTGTAATCTCACACTTACTGACGCTGTTGAACCACTTGGAAGTCAGCATTCGCCGCGTTATTGCCGATAGTAGGCCCCAGTTTGTAAGGTCACGAGGAAAAATAAAGATATTTTAAAAGAAAAAAATACAATTTGGTTCTTAAAAAGAATAAATGGGCACGATGGAGATTTCTGGGAGGCGACGACATGGCTTTCAAGTATCAGTGGCCCCGGCCTCAGCAGGTCCCGTACTGATGAAGATGGATGGGTGAGTGGAGGTCACCAACCACGGCGACAGCACAGATGAAGAGATTTATTAGCAATGGTGTCAGAGACACAGATTTTTGCTTGGATTGACGTATAGACTACGTCACGCGCAGTGTTCCAATTGTGCAATGCCTGTAACGACGTTGAAGGCTCAATTCATTCCGCCACAAGATACTTCAGATCCCGCTTTATAGATTTGTATGGCTTATACAAGATACCATGCTCCATAGCTATGCTCCAAGACCAAGAGCTATGCTCGGGGTTTCTCTGTGCGATAGAATCAGAAATGAGGATATCCGCAGTAGAACTAAGATAACAGACATAGCCCACAGGATAGGCAAGTTGAAGTGGCAATGGGCCGGCCATATAGTTCGTAGAACCGACAACAGCTGGGGAAGAAAGGTTCTCGAATGGCGTCCCCATACTGGTACACGCAGTGTGGGGCGACCCCCCACTAGATGGAGCGACGACCTCAAGAGGTTTGCAGGAAGTTGATGGATGCTGGTGGCACAGGATCGAGACGAGTGGCGCTCTAAAGGGGAGGCCTATGTTCAGCAGTGGACGAGTACAGGCTGAGATGATGATGATGAATCATTTTAAATAAGAGGTAATAGAAAATGGTCAAATATTAAAATTACATAATTTGTTAAGGTACAATGTAATGTTACATCAACAAAAACGAATAGTGCTTTTATAATGTTCCGTAAAAAAAAGGACATACAAAAATTAAAGAAAATGATATAAACCTACGGAGATTTTTTTATACAACATCGGGAGGCATACACTATACGGCCGGCCGTTTACCGTAGCCTATGAACGCTTGTAATACATTGAGTATCACTTGCGCGATGCCACCTCTACTGCTAACACAGGGACTCCTTTGGTTGCTTTGATATACCGTACCTTAACAGATATTGAGTTCCACAGGAAAATAATACGGAAAACTTTATGAAACAGTATGAACAAGATGCTTAATAGTCGAAAATTGGACTTTCCAATCGTGCTACATTAAAGTAAACGTGGCAACCGTTTAATGCCTACTGGCTAGCGTATCCCTGGGGATGCAAGTTTCAATGGCTGCTGATCACACGCACGCCGTGAATTTATATTAAAACCCAAACCACTTCATTATTGTACATGCTTTAGAGACTACTGATAATAAACATATTTATATATCGGCCAGACGGAGTGGATACCCTGTAAATTGTTTTATGTAGTTGCATTACTACAATAATTTTGGTCGCATGGCCAGAATTCTTAACTGTCGGTACACGAACAGAAGATATATTTAAGGTTGTATTGCACATGGTATTATTATTATTAAAATGCTGTAAGCTATTATAGCGTAGGTATATTCACTTTTACATTGGAGAGATATATCTGTTACGAAGTAACTATTTTCATTTAACTGTGCCCACATGTTCGAAATCATGTTTATAAACCGGCCAAGTGCATGTCGGTCCACGCACAGAGAAGGGTGCCTGTTTTTGTTTTTCGCTCATGAAAATTGTAGACCCACAAAAGAAGGACTAACCCACACACACGGGTGTGCGTTAGTCATTCTTCCGTGTGAGATCATGCAAGCGATCGCCCCAGGGATCGGGCGACGAAAGCGTCATTCTAACAAGAGCAAACGTTTAGAGAAGTGTCGACGCTCCTACTGAGGATGTCGGCACTAGTTCCTAACTGCGACTAGAGTGACGAGAAGGGTGCTCAGAGATATTAGGGTTCCGTGAACATAGACAATGAGAGGGAGTATGAGAGGAATGTGTGTGTAGCTAAAGTGTGTTAAACGCACTTAGATGCTAACGAATTAGGTACCTACGAAGTCCGACCGCGGACGACTCGCTACCAGGGCTATTGTTAAGCTGTGCCCTGTTGCTAACAGATCCGGGGCACCACACCAACGCGGCCGATGGCATTTTGCGGGGTTGTTTAGTGGGTATACCGTCGAACAGCCGACGGGGAGTCCCACACTAGCACCGGAGGCCACCCAGGCACCGGTGGTGTGCGTAACGCATTTTTCCCTGCGTCACAAAAAAAAGGGCTATTGTTAAGCTACAAAGAGCTCTGATCAGAGGCAATCCACTACAGTACTCTACTTGAGGCATTTTCTACCACGTACGGTGAAATTGTGGACTAAATTACCCTCAGCGGTGTTCCCGGTCAAATACGATATGGGTGTCTTCAAGAAAAGAGCCTATGTTTCCCTAAAGGCTAAGGCTAGCAATTATGTCTA
Source organism: Pyralis farinalis (assembly GCA_947507595.1). Taxonomy (NCBI): domain Eukaryota; kingdom Metazoa; phylum Arthropoda; class Insecta; order Lepidoptera; family Pyralidae; genus Pyralis; species Pyralis farinalis. The sequence goes on along the minus strand of OX382272.1, from coordinate 8,597,199 downwards.
TGGGCGGTGGTGACCACTTACCATTACGTGACTCACATGCTCGTTTACCTCTCTTTAATATAAAAAAAAATGTAGATTCATATACTAAAATAAATATTTGTATTAACTTGATGGAATATGTCGAATATAAAAATTATAACCTGATTTCATAACCATACTCTGTGAATAAAATATCATTTCTTTTCATACAAAATGTAGTACAAATATAGATTACATTTTGTATAACACTAGTTTAAAGTAGACTCAAATGTCATATTTCTATTTACATATTTTCAGGTGTATATTTGGCATGCATGGCCGGCGCTGCGCTAATTGTTGCTGTTGGAGTGGACTCCATGAAAAGGTTTGCCATTCACTACTTAGACAAATTAAAGGGTACCTACATTTCCAAAAACCTTTTCTTACTTCATCCTTATGATACAAAAAAATCTATTATTTTGCTCTAGCGGTTTAATGTATCAGTCAGCACGAGTGTCAACAGTGCTGTTTAATGCTTTTCTATATCATTTAGGTTGTCACAAGTCAATAATAATTCACAGTATATATGCACATGTATGTCGTATGTTTGTATGTATATATATATATATTGTGTGTTTGTTTAGTTTTATTACACTACGGCAAACAAGCATACGGTCTTGCCTGATGTGAAGCACAGAAGAATAGTCGTATTCCACAAGTAGCTTAATTGGTGTTCACTGGCCACCCAAATTATTCCACCAAATCTCAAGATAATACTAAACTAATACGAAACTAAAACTCATACCAAAAATCAAGTCGGAGTAGAGAGACCACATAATTATGTTTGACAGTGAAAAAAAACTCATATCCGAATTTATTTATTCAATAAAAATTATTTATTTACATACTTTCTTTTTATTTTAGGTATAGTTCAGACCGCAGTTCGGAAGCTAATTTATCTGGACTGGCGTTACTGGGAATTACTTTAAAATTGCTCATCGAGCCCAACCAGCTTTTGCTCATTACTATCAATATCTTCGTTGGTCTCCAGCAAGCCTTCTTTGGGGCTGAATTTACCGCCGTAAGTAGTATTCACACCAAACGCAAATTTTTTCTCTCGTCGCCGTTGGCCGTATAAAATAAGAAGGTTGTGTGTTTGTATATGTTATTTTTTGTTTGTATGTTTTCTGATATCTCTGCATTCGATTGACATATGTAGTATAATACATTAAAAGATGATGAAATAAACAGCGAACTTAAAAAGCATAGAAGCAGCAATAACGTTTCAAAAATGACCCAACGAAAAAGATGCTGGGGTAGGCGGGGCTTAGAAATGAGGCCGCGCGCCTTGACAGTCGGTGTTAGTCAGTCCGCTTGAAACAACGACGTGTCAGTCTGTATTAATTTGTGTATTTGTCAAGAGTTTTTCGTAATAATGCCTTCTTGTGTCGTCAAATGGTGTGTAAATAACACTACCATTAAAAATAAATGCTCAGGAATCACATTTCATAGGTAAGTGTAGTTCTGTTTGTATTTTATTAAATTCGATCTTGTTTACATACTAACCGAGTGGATGGCTTTATGCCAAATGTTGCTTAATAAAAAAAAGTCATGAAGATTTTATTATGTACTACAAAATAAATGTATAGTGCATAATAATATGTTAAAATAATTAAGTTCATTGTATGTTGATCTCGAATAGGCGTCTTAACATCAATGTAATGTTCTATTAGGACAAAATCTGTATATCTTAGTGTGATGTTTTGAAATTGTTTAATGTTCCGTATATAAATGAAAAAAGGAACACTAATAGTACTAAGGTTCTATCTGTATATCATGATTTCGTTTATTTATGTTAGTGTTAGTTATGATATTGATGTCAAATAAAAAGCATGAATTCGAAAATGTAAGGTGCTGATTACAGCATTGGTTTTAATGATATTGTATTTATTCAAAGATTTCCAGGGAATCCCTTAAAAAAAGAAGCTTGGATACAAGCCGTCCGGTTGGAATGACGCGAACAGCAGTGGAATCCGACAAATCATACAAGAATATGTTCCATCCATTTTCATGAAGACGATTTTTACGTATCTAAAAATGGGTACAGAATGCTAAACAAAACAGCGTCCCCTATATGTACGGTAAGTTAGAAACTTTTTCAGTTAATGGTTGACTTAGTACACATACTATATCTAATTGTGTTTTATTGCAGATGGTGACATTAGCATCCAGAGAATGTGTTAAGAAGAATATTTCAACTAATGCTGACAAAGAAAACAGTGACCCTCAAATGAACCTTTGCGGAATATCGAATCAGCGTAAGCGTAAAATGGTAAGCTCATAACTATACTCTTAGACATTCTAACAATACCATTATGACCTGGGTCTGCACTCTGGGCTCGGGTTTTGCATTGTTGTGAGTGTCACCATATAAGACGGTGTGTATTGGTGAATCTATAAAAGCCGACACGAATCCGGAGCAATTCGTCAATAACACACTCATCATCATATCAGCGGATAGACGTACACTACATAAATTGATTTCCCCCTAGATGTCAATACTGTGAACGATCCCAGTCCTTTTATAAAATTAACTAACCTGCTGGAGTTATGCAAAAAAATTGGTTTTACTCTTCTAAGTAGTTAATTTTCTTTCAGTTCGCTTGTCCTAGCTGTGGATGTAGTTTCGGTGTAACAATGGATGTATCAACCAGAAGCGATCTAAATGATTTTGTACCATCACAAAATAAGTCACCCACTGTTAATATGTTCAAAAGGTACTCGTACATCAAAAATACTCTGTGCAAGAAGGGATATTACAGAATCGATGAATATCTAACTGACAGAGATGTTTGGAAATGATTCAGTACATGTATTAATATATCTTTAACTCGTCAAACGCCGTTATATACCTGTAGTCATAACGCGCATGGTTCGATCAAACCGCTCGGCGCGCATTGGGTCAATTGTACCACTTGATTTCACTATATGTACACTCACATATATTTATTGTAATATATATTAACGATGAAAAAAGGACCCATATTGGCAAGTTTCTTCTGGCATTTCTTCTTCGCCAATGGTCATTTTCGAAATGCTGGTAGATTAAAAAGTGCGAGTCGGACTCGCGCACGAAGGGTTCCGTACCATTATCTATAAAAACGGCAAAAAAATCACGTTTGTTGTATGGGAGTCCCCCTTAAATATTTGTTTTATTTTAATTTAATTATTTATTAATTTAATTATATAAGTTAATATATAACTAAATATTCTGTGAATATTTCAAGCGTCTACCTGTTGCCGTTATCAATATCGAGCAAAAATGAGCAAAAAAATCACGTTTGTTGTATGGGAGCTCCCTTAAATATTTATTTTATTCTATTTTTTAGTATTTGTTGTTATAGCGGCAACAGAAATACATCATCTGTGAAAATTTCAACTGTCTAACTATCACGGTTCATGAGATACAGCCTGGTGACAGACGGACGGACGGACGGACAGCGGAGCCTCAGTAATAGGGTTCCGTTTTACCCTTTGGGTACGGACCCCTAAAAAAGAGATATTAAAACTAAAAATAAATCGAAAATTATTAAGATACAATATGATCTAATTTAAAGAATGTAAGACGTGTCTAAGTGCCCGTAAGGGTCCAATGGCAAATAAATGATTTTTCTTCTGTGTTCTATTTAGCTTCGAATGCTTTCGAGAAACAGCAAAGTTTTTATTTTTAATTGCAAGTTAATAAAAATATTTTGTGTAAATGTTATTTCATTATTTTTATTAAATATATCCTTTCCTTTGTATACCTAGTGCAAACCAATATCACAAAGAATGTTAATAACTAAAAGTTGTCACAAGTCTATTTTCTTGTATTTAAAATGTAACATAAATGTTTTCTATGTAATTACAGTATTCCCTTACGTTTTGGTTTGTAAGATTACTGACGTAAGAATACAGTAACGTTCATTTAGAATAAAACTAAATATATTAGTTTGCACACAGTATAACATCCTTTAAAAAATTAAATATATATTATTCGTGGTTGTTAATTGTATAAAACGGCCTTACTTTCGTGACGCGTTCATGTCGCCACGTTGAGTCAGCTCGTGTCTCGATCGTGCGAGATCGCATGCAGCCAATCATCGACAAGAAAATTTTTCAAACCACACACACATAAAAATTCAAACCTTTCATTGCTACCTTTTACTTAAATCGTCCACTTTGACGGCTTTTGCATCACGTCAAATGTCACACGTATTCATTTCATTCGCCAATGATGCCAGTGTTTACTATGCGTTGCTTAGCCAATTAGCAACGAGCGTTGACAACAGAGCCAATCATTACACCATGACGGTAATGGAGAACAAACTAGCTGTTTAAAGAAAACAAACGTCGTGTGACCGATAATCAAAGAGATTTTGTTTGACGTTACTCTTCTATGCTTTTTAAGTTCGCTGGAAATAAAACCTTGCAAATTAAAAAGTGAAATCGTCTTAAGTGTAATGACATAAGTAAGAACCTGTAAATAATTACCAGAGATATGAAAAGGTACCGACATCAATCAAAGTCAAAGTCAAAGTCAAAGTCAAAGTCAAAATCTTTTTATTCCGTAAAAATGGCTACATTTGTTTGGAATCGTCACAATTTTTTTCCCTACCGTGCAGTTCATGACTAGGTGAGCACTGATAAAAATACTGCCAAAAAACTCAGGCATCCCTCTTTTGGTATCCAAACTAATTTATTAATTACATTATAATTGGATCGACTCCATCCCAGGCATTTTTATCATTAATATAGTCAGATACTTTATAATATGCCCTGCTACACAATTTGGCTTTAATGGTAGTTTTAAATTTGTTTATTGACAATTCTCTTATATTGCTGGGAAGTTTGTTATAGAACCGTATACATTGCCCCATAAAAGAATTACTTATTTTGTGGAGACGGCTTGGATGTAACACAAGATTATGCTTATATCTAGTATTTATGTTATGCGCATCACTCTTTTTTACAAAATGGGTCTATGTTTTTATGGACATACAATGAAGTCGATTTCACTTTACAATATAAAAGATTTTTCAATATATTGATTGAATAATACTGTATTAACAAATTTCTGCCACATTTACTGACAAAGCAATAAACTTCGAAGAGCTGTTAGCATATCTAATGGCTTGCCTTCAATTTTGATCCAAAAATAACTTCACAAAGTGATGAGGTGGGAAGCATGTATAAAGACAGCTCTAGACTCTCAGTTCTAATAGTGAAAACAAAATGTCTTTATATCATATATTCCAAACGCAGCTAACACAATTATTTCAGGCGCTTTATAAAATCACACCGAAAAATATATTAGAATGTTAAAAAAATGTAATTAAATTGATATATAAAGACTACGTTAAAAATCTGTTACGTATTTACAGCAATAATTCCATATTTTGCCTATAATGCCAGCGATTCCAACAGATTCATTGATAAAGCAGATATTGCCATGTCATGCATGCAAACCTAGAATCACAATTAACGATTTTCTTATTTCTGGAGTAGATGTTTGCCATGGCATATTTTATATATCTCTTAAGTTACACTATTAGATTTTGACTTTTGTCAAAATTGTCCAAATTACGTGTAATGCCTTTTGATTACCTTTAGGAACCAAGTGGATTTTATTTTATGATCCATGTATTTATCTTAAAATAAAACTGGGTTTTTAAAGAAGTCTCTCGATGAATACATATCATAAGATTTACTTGCAAGAGCGTTGGGCTCCTAGACTTTTGCAATAATGGTCAACGTAGATCCTCTGCCTACTTCTAAAAGAGAATACGCATGTTAGCACATTTGATATCAAACTAAGCAGGCGTTAACAATGGATATTTACCCTTCTCTCTATACTCTGTAATTTAAATACCTTTAATAGTAAATTATTAAAAGTAGCTAATTTTCTTAGTTTTTTAAAATTATTTAAAATGTTTCCGTCAACAAGAATTTGTACATATTTATTTGTTCTTCTGTAGGTCCGTAACAAGCTTAAAAGGATTTCTTGGAAAATTTAGGATGATCGAAATATACTTTTATAAGCTGTTTTATAAAAATATTCTTCATTTCCAGGCTTTTGTATCGTGCGCCGTTGGTACGGGGTCTGTGGGATTCATCATGCTAACGTATGGTCTCGCCGATGCCGTTGGATGTCTTATCACTGGCTATGTAGCAAAAGTAAGTATCGGTATTAATTAAATAAATATTTTCGGGCTAAGTACACCATCGTTACCTAGTCCCAATATTTAAAAATCTTATACTATAGGTACTTACATTGACAATAGATAATAACAATGCCCTGTAAATAAATGTCAATTTTACCCAAAATAGTTACATCAATCAAAAACTTTAAAATTATTTTTAGCAATTGAAGATTTTATTAGGTTTTACGGAATTTTCTCATCACTTACCTAAATATCATAGTCAGGTATCTGTGTTATATTCTTTTTGGTAATGGAAATAACATACTAATAACATACATCTTTAAAAGATGTTGAGATATTTTTCAACCTTGCATATTTATTAAAAAGTTCTAAAACTTCTTGACGTGGGAGCCCAAATCTAATCTATAATATGCAATTCTTCTGAGATTTGTTTTTCGGTAATACGCTATGAAATGTAAAATTGATCGTAGATAATTTCTTATTAAATTATTATATTAAGTAGGATTTTATCAATGGCAAAATCACAGTGATACTCTTGTAAACATCTATCATCTTTAAATATGTTACCTGTGTTTTACAAATAAAAAGATTGATTGATTGATTATATAGATAAACCAATGTCGATTGTTCTTTGCCTATAAATTAATCTATTTATCTCGATCTCCTTCTTCGTCTCCTGTTGTTATAGATTGACGACTATCATTAACGTAGCACTATATTACTACTCGTACTAATAGTTAAACAGCAGCTGAGGCAGAATCTATTGATGGTAGATTTCGCATGAACTAACTATTGACGAAAGAACAAAGTAGGTTAGATCAATTTGCCTGTAAATTTGACTTTAGCAAAATAAAATCAAAATGTAACAACTTAAATTCTTTGTTGTCAGATTACAGGGCGGATGCCATTGCTGTGTGTAGCTGGATTAAGTCACACGGCATTGTTTGCGACAATACTCCTATGGAAGCCTCAAGCTGGGCAGGGACACATCATGTACATCATAGCAGTGTTGTGGGGACTCTGTGATTCTGTTTGGATAGTTCAGGTCAATGGTGAGTGTCATTAAAGTTAATGACTTTATAATAAATAATACATGGAGGTTTGTGTATGCAAATCAATTAAAGTCATGAATGAAATAGAGCATTAAGACGAATGTCTAAAACACACGTATAAGATGCCCAGATACTGGTAAACGTACAACCTACATTGTAATGAAGACAAAAATCGGCGGTGGCGGCCGCCACCAGGTAGCGCTAATTCCGACGGGTCGAGGAGAACCGAGTGCTGCATGGGCACGTAGATTGTGAGTGGTGGATTGAGTGATAAGATGAACGAGCTGATGGACTTAGTGAATGAGAGACTCTTAGATGCTTTGTGTGTGACAGAGACTAAGCGCAAGGGGAGCGACACCGATGATCAGCCCGGTGGGATGATGGCCCTATGGAGTGGGGTCCGATCGGGACCGATACCGGGACGATCATGCTAGTGCTTTAAGTGTCGTACTCTCTTCTCTCTTAGCCTTTGGTGTAAATGATTCTCTGGGTCCGTATAAAACTGGGCATCACGCGACTATTTAAATGAATCCTTCTGATTAAATAATCGCAGATAATCTTGAAAATTACGTACTTAGGATTAGCTGAAGATGAGTTCACGGGCTATGCTGCAAAAATAGATAGCATCAGCATATTTAATAAAATCTATAGATTTCGATAAACTAAAAATTGAGAAGATTTCTAAAATACTGTGAATACAATGTAAACACTGCCACCGTGTCACCACAGCCCATACTTTATTGAGCTGATAATATTGTCGTCATTCTTCAATATATGTCTGTGCCCACAGATACTTTACGATAATATATAAATGGACAGTGTGTGTTAGTTCACTGAATTACACAGAGAACGATATTAAAAGATATGTTATCGTATCTGCATAGTGTGTGATTCACTTTATACTTAGGAGATTGAATATTTACATGCAATTAGTATAAAATTTGCAACTTTATTTTACAGCTTATTACGGAGTCCTGTTTCCGGGCAGAGAAGAGGCGGCCTTCGCTAATTTCCGTCTGTGGGAGTCAATGGGATATATAATAGCGTACATAATATCCCCCTACATGAGGGTCAGCGAGAAAACCTACTTGATACTTGTAACTCTAATAGTAGGCATGACATGTTATTTTATTGTGGAGTATCGAGATAGAAAGTCAAAAAGCTTTAAGGTTGAAAATACAGAGCCCAGTTTTGAGAAAGGTATTGATAATATCGCTTTTCAAAATATCGAGTAATAGCTTAACTTTTGGCATAATAATTAAGTACAGAATTTATTAGTGAGGACTGTATACAACTATATATATATATATAGCGTTAAATTGGCTATGGTTACTACTTCGAATCAGATGGGCCGAGCCTAATTGATCTAAACTACTTTGTTTGTAAACTACTTAGTGGTTACGTGTCTTTCCACTTTCCAGTAGTTCTCGTCGATGGTTGGGAGTTCATCCTCATACACTACAACCGTAATGGGGGGTTTTCATAGGGTCGGCGACGCAAGATGCCACACCTAGTGTTGAAAATGTCTTTAGGCTATGGTTAATACTACTTAGGCGAACCATGTGCTTATTTTCCACCTTAGTGGAAGTATAATAAAATGTTTAGAACAAAAATCCAGTGATAAATTTCCTTAATTACCTGCCTTGACAGAGTCAGGCAAAAAAATTATAACATTTAATGACAAATTTTGATTATGATGAATTTTAGAATGAGTAGGTTTTATCTTTGTTTTCATTAGATAAGCTTATTATGGTTGCATCGCAGTAAAAAGTATTTGGTTTTAGTTCGTGTGGTGATAGAAAAACTGATAAATATGTAAAGATTTTTTTAACTGTTTCATTACTTGTATTTTTGTGAATCAAATATCGACTTTATCGCCCTATATCGACTTTATTAAGCAAATTATCTCACATTTCTGTATTCAGCGCAAACGATACCTGTACACTGCCTCAGCTCTAAACCTTCGCAGTATCGATACTGTGATGATAGAGAGAGTTAGTTTCGACCGTGGCTAGTAATTGAGCGTTAGTAGTAATACAGTAATATAATATAACTAAGTAGTATATAGGTATTGACGAGCTCCGTGGCGCAGTGGTTATTAACGATGCTTTGACACCAGGGCTCGTGGACTCCTTTCCCATACAGGAGAAACATTGTGCAGAAACGTGTCTGCTTGTCTTGGTTTGGGTACTTTTAATGTGGCGCATCAAAATAGCCTGTCTGCGGAAATACTCTCACCTGACAGAAAACTGCAGGCAAATAACAACCTACATTATGTTTGTTATGTTCTTGCGTGTGTCACCAGTAAGCTCCTAAGGAGTTGCTGTATTAGCAGCAGAGGAGGCATCGCACAAGCGATTGTTAATGTATTGCAAGCGTTGATAGACTACGGTAAGCACTTTACATCAGGTGGGCCGTATGCTTGTATGCCTTTCGATGTTGTATAAAAAAACAAACCACAGAGACGACTAGCTTTCTAATATCAAACTCTAATAGAATAAAATGTCAAATGTATATATAAGTTTAAAAAGTGTGTTGTTGCAAATAAGTAAATAACTTAAGCGGAATATTAACTAAGTCACTGTTCTTAATAAAGCTGTATTGCTAGTTATAAATAATCTTTTGTTGTGTGTATAATGCCAACTTTTTGCAGTATCGACATATATATAGCGTGGTAATTTTATCACTTGCAAAATATAGCAAAATAAGAGGTGAATGTACTGGCCAAAGAGAACAACTTTTAGTATGGGTCCAACGTCATCAAAACTTGTGCAGTCAAGTTACCCGATTTTTTGGTGTTATAACTTTCACAATCGACTATATATTGTAAAGTTACCGATTATATTTTATGATTCTTGGCTTAGAATTTACTTAGTTATTTCGCTGACTTAATTACCCGAAGAGAATCTTGGCTTCTGCCACCAAAAGAGACCGTAATTTTATGTCTTCGCCAAACCGTTCTGAGGGTGGCAAGATCTTTGAGGCTTCGTCTTTCTAACGGTATTTAAACGTCATACACGATGTCATTAAGCATTTTAGCTTCAGCCATGTAGAGAGGATGGAAGAGAGTCGTGTAAACCAATTGACCATTTGACAATTGAATTGTGGACGGTCGCAACGCGTCGGAAAGCGCTCTATATTCTTAGATATCGTCGGAAAGATGAAATATCCAAAGATGTCGCCGTCCTCCGAACGGATTCGCAAAGGCATGAAATTACGGCGTCTTTTGGTGGCAGAAACCGATATCTTTTGTCATCATCATCCTCTTCGGGTCATTGAGCCAGAGATATAAGTACGTAAATTCATAGATATAAGTATTACAAAATGTAGTCGGTTCTGAGAGTTATGACACGAAAGGTCGTGTAACTTGTCTTATCGTGCAGAAATAGTGCAGAAGAAAATAATGATGAAGCTGATAAAACGTGAAAGTGGAAGAATGCCACGACTCACCTATCGCATAAATTGGTCGCATTTTTAACACTCACAAACACTTACAAGATATTGCCGACGATATTGCCGTGATAAAACACGACCGATTACGATTAAGATATTATAAATACCACCAGAGATTTCGGTGAGCGTGCCCGAAAAGGACCATGAATGTGAAGTGAGTGAAGTGTTCACGAATCTAATCGTGTTGCACCTGGTACTCTGCCTATCTCGCAAGGGACTTTTCGTGGATATATATAGTTGATGAAAATCCCATTTATGTGTTAAAATAACTTATATTGTGCGTAACCCTGAAAAGTTTCCTTTTTGTACTATACTGGCTTTACAAATAAAAATACAGCCCGCTTTTATGCTGTATATTACTATTGTTGTAGCCTATGAACGGTTGTAATTTAAGAAATATCATTCACGCCACGCCTGCTTTTGCCACAGCGGTTTAAGTGCTTCCCTGATGTGTTCACTCAGATGAGATGCCTACAGTCTTAGCTATCTCCTCGACAGTAAATCTTCGATCAGATAAAATTAAATCACAGATTTTTTCTTCGTTTTGATCAGTGGAAGCAGTCGAAGGCCGGCCACTACGGGGCTCATCTTGAATGGTCTCACGACCACGTTTAAACTCTGCCACCCAGTTTTTAACAGTCGCATACGAAGGAGCGGACTCACCCAAAGTAGCAGACATGTCTTCATGTATAGCTTTTGGAGTTAAACCTTTCCAATTCAGGTATTTTATCACGGCACGATGTTCAATTTTATCCATTTTCAAAAATAGCTCTGACTTGACTTACGGTATCACGTGTAAACGAACAATGAGTTACTGTGAATAAACTAAACTGTGCATACTTGTTGCTAAATAATGTAACTACAAAATGAGGGTAGTTATAAAAAAAACCAATGACTTTAACCATGTTAGGCTAAGAACTTTTCAAATGACCCTCGTAGATAGGATTCATATTTGTCTAGAACGGTGATCTCCCAGCGGATTAAGAACCGGCTTATTGACCTACTGGTACTCGGTTCGAATCCTAGCATGTACCACTAAATTCACGTTTTTTACGGAAAAACGTGAATCACGGATTTATGTACATATTTATAACTATCATTAACTCTGCGGTGATAGAAAACATCGTAAGGAAACCCGCACGTCCAAGAAATTATATTTCGATAGACATGTGATCTTACGTAAGAAAGGTCTGGCTTTTCCTCTGGGTTGCGGAGGTCTGATGGCAGTCCAGGCTCCATGTAAAAATCAGTATCTTCGCCAAATCCTTGGACTAAGGTACCGGATTCTGCCGATTATAATGGATTAGGAACGCGATAACGTTAGAAGGAGAAGAAGATAGAATACATACTTGTAATTATCAGGTACTCGGCTGTTAAGGAAAACATCGCGTGGAAACCTGACATGACGTAACCAAGGTCTGGTTTTCCCCTGCGTTGTGGAGGTCTAATGGCAGTCGTTCCATAGTAAGAGCATTAGGCATATCTTTAGGCTTACGTACCGGACACCGCCAACTCTAATGGTTTAGGAAATAAGATAACGCTACAAATAAGATATATAGAATAAGTTTCATTTGCATAATAGAGGTTACAGGAAATACGGTATAAACGATTTCTTGCAAATGATAAAACATGCATATTATGCAACAAGGTTGCCTTGAAAATATTACTTTTAGCAACAAGGCAGCTTAAGATAAATAATCGATACAAAAAAAACTGTAGCACTGTTCGGTACAGAAATTCATTCGTAAAATATACAAACATGATCTTTACCTCTGTATACCTCCGTGGGTTCTGTTACCAGAGTCTATTTTGATTTTTGACAGGCTGCATCATATGCATATGAGGCTGTCTTTGGTTTTAAAGATGAAGAAGGATTGATAAGTGTAAGTGAACTGTACATCCAGAGAACAGTGTATATTATTATTTTTTATTTATTTTACAGTGCACACAAACTTTCTATGGTATGTAACTATAAGTTCCTGCCAAATCCCTTGCGAGGTAGGCTGAGAGAACCGAGTGCCACATGATTCGGTCCTTACACTTCGCACTCGTTTATATTCATAGCTCTTCTCATGCACTCGTATGTAGTGTGGATCAAATCTCTCACGGTATGATGTATCTGAAATTTAAACAAACTGTAAATAATAATTTCCATTGTGAAATTCAGCTTTGTATGACAAAAAATATCTGGGCACGGTAGTCAAAAATAGCTTGTAAAGAGTATCGCACTCGCGTTGCCGCCTCTGTAACGCATGTAGAGTTTACTGGCACACTCACTCATTAACAGGAATACAGTAACCCTCTACAGAGTGGGTAGTTTGCTGAGGTATTTTGTAAGAAGGGGAAGACAGGCACAACAATTATTAGATATTGTTACCTACCTGCCTTGAGATTAGTTATTTGTTACTTGTCTATGTGTAGGCAGGTATGTGTACGTTAGCTTTGGCTTTAGACGATGGCGATGGCGGTTTGCCATCATATTTAAAATCAAGTGGTTATTATTGATGAGTACATTCATCTCCTAAATTATGGCAAGTAATAGAATCACAGCTAATGCTCAAGAAAGCTCTTAATTTAATTAAATGATGCATCAATAAGCGAAAAAACGAAAGTATTATCGTTGTCAAAAGCCAGGTAGTTTTTGCTTCCGGTGCGTCTTGTGAGTTTATGAGTTAAATTGTAAGTTAACGTGTGATATTCTACACAAAATAGTCTTATTAGTACTAAGTTTGACGTTAATAATAGATTTTGAGTATAATATACAGTAACTTGTAAAAAGATTTTATTTCTCTGTACGTATTTTTATGTATGTTTCGGGTTGGTAACGCAAGTGGTGGACATCCCTGGTGTTGCAAATGCCCATAGGCTGCGGTAACTGTTTACCATCAGGCAGGCCCTATGCTTGTTTGATATAAAATATATATGTGATATAAAAAATATATATATATTTTTAGTAACAAATAAAAAAACCTAAGCCTACACATCATATTTCTTATTTCACATCGTATTCGTACATAATTTAAAAACGTTTTTTATTAAAATCGTCATCATCACTCGTCCTCCGAGGGTTCCGTAAAAAAATATTGTCGCAAAATCATTTTTTTTTGTGACATAACTACTAATTTACGATTTTCGGATTTTTTCCTTAACTTGTGCTATGTGACCTTGCTTCTTACAAAATTCTAGGTCAATTGGAAGTACCCTATTGGCTCTGATTTCCTTGAGAGTGTCAAAATATGCGCATAAGCGAGGCATAACCAGTTGTATCTTTTGCACTGACTTAGATCCTAAACCTAACGGGTTCCGTACATCAAAAACCGAACCCTTATTTATAGGATCACCTTGTGTCCGTCTGTCTGTCTGTCAAGACCCTTTTTCTCAGAGACGGGTGGAGCTACCAAGCTGAAATGAATATAAAACCAGTTGAGAATGCGCAAGCTTGCATTGCCAGAGGAACACCTGGCTCGTCAATTATATAACATTTTTTTTTAAAACTTTGTCGGCTATTTTGACCTTGTTCCTTAAGAGATAGGAGGTTGGTTTTTCAGACATTCCTATTCTACTTTTTTATGCTGAATCCGAATCTGAAGTCAAAATTCGAATATTCGAAAAAAAGCGCGCGCACACACACACACACACACAGAGAGAGAGACAAACATATAGATTTTATATAGGAACGGTGTCCCTGAATATAAATCAAACTTCTAAGTCAACGCAATCAGAACATACGGCTGTTTATGCTTCGTTTATACGGATATTTTGACACTCGCAAGGGAATCAACTATAGGGTACTTCCCGTTGATCTAGAAACATTAAATTTGTAAGAAGCAATGTCATGTAGCACAAGTAAAGGAAACAAATCCGACAACCGTACATTTGTAGTACTATCACAAAAAAAAATTTTGTGATTTTTTCCTTTACAGGACCCTCGGAGAGCGAGTCGGGTTATGTTTTGCCTTTTGAGGTACGGAACCCTAAAAATTAACATACGTTACAAAAAATAAATATATGCCTAAAACGAATCCTAAAATAAAACATAGGTGGTGTTTATATTAAAACACAGCAAACTTATTTAATGTGATTTCCGGATTATAGTGATGATACTAGTACCAACCGGATTTATTATACGTAATACGGATTTACGTATACCAGGTATCGGTTCATATACCAGTATTATACCAGCTTGTGTCTTATACTAGTTATTAAACAAATTAATTGTTTAATAGCTAGTAAATGATATAAGCCGGTATAATATTGTAGAATATATATTGAATTGGTCTGACTACAATGCGGAATGAGTTATATACTTGGTACTATACTCGGTTCTTTGTTTTCATTATACTAGACGGGACGACATTCCTGACACGACATAATTTTATTTGTATATTCATAAGCGTAAGATTCGGAATAACAATATATTTTATTTTTATTAATTGTGAAATATCCACAAATTTATATGCATATCTACATACGGCGGTATAATCACACAAGTTCACCCAAACCCAATCTCGGATTTATTACACTCCCTAAATGCATAAATACTACATAATATCTTAGCAAAACAACTTAAATTTGTCGTTAATAGATTCATGCGTTATTTTTGCGAAAGTCAAATTTACATGCAATTTGATCTAACCTGTTTCGTGTGCTTCCGCCACCAATTAGTTCATGCGGCCTAGCGCCGGCCGGCACCCACCCACTACTGTTAGCGCGTGCTACATGCCGACGCTGCCATGGCTGCTCCGGTAGTCTCTGCCTCGGCTGCTGCGTTCGTCCGCCATCTGGAACAGAATCCGCATGCCCCCACCACCACCGTCGCTGCCACGACTGAACTGGTCTGGCCTGGTCGTCGTTAAATTTGTCTACAAACAATACACAGTGCAATTATGTACTTTATAATGAATATAAAAAAGAGATATGTATTATCGAGAAGAGAAAACTGATCTTTTGGTTTAGCTTTCTCATTGTCAACAATAAGTAACATTTTTTATTCTTCGTGAGCAATACAATTGCATACAACATACAAAAAATTACATTTATAACAAAACGATTGGTACAGATGTTCCTAAGGTACATTCGTAGGTACCTTATGAGAATTTAAATTACTTAGGTAATGAGTGCTGAAATTACACGATGAAAAAGAAATAACATACATTGATTATATTTACTATATTGAAATAAAATTTGCAATTATAGTTTTTTTTACACAATCTTAAGTACGTTAGAATAATATTTTTTATACAACATTAAACAAATAAACACATACGTCGCATTTCACAGGGCCTCTGATAGCGACACATGTTATTACTCAATTCCGAAGATACGAACTCTGAAGATAGCAGCAATCGCAAGTAAGGTTACAAGAAGTCTAGAGAAGTTTTTGCATTAGCGGTTGCGGTAGCAATGCGTGATATTGGCCACTAACGATTTTATAGAAGGCGGGTCGTATTCTATTTTATTATTTACTTTGTACAAAAACAATTTGTACAAAAATAACATATTGAAAAGCTATCTAAACATTTTTGAAACTTGCGACTTGAAAGTAAACGAAGGATCGCATACCTACAATGGATACACGTACGGGTGGGCAGCCTTCGAAGCCTTCACTATTTCATAGTTAGCTACGACTGGCAACAAACGACAGGAGTCCGTTTGTCACGGAGTAAATACTAGGTTATATAAAATCATTTGTATAGATATAAATCTTGTGATCAATCTCAGTTTACATAGACTATGGATTACGTGCTGATTGATCTCGATTTATTTCGCGATTTTATTTGACTTTCGGTAACCATAGACGCGAGTGAACCTTTTCATTTTTGAATAATTTTGGCGCGATATTATAAGGTAAGTCGTAAGAATAATTTATATAGAGTGTAATAGATTGTATAAACACTGTTATTGTTTAAACAATGATCGAAATAATTTAAAATTGTGAGTAAAACTTTTAGAAGTTTCATACATTTCATTTATAGTATAGAGAAGATTTATTTGGCATGAATTTGCTTGCCTCCCACCTAATCATGACGAATATACTTTACATAAAGTGGCTCGTATATACATATAAACTTGGTACGAGTAGTTATAAACTGGCACACAGAATGACAAATTATATGATTAACATACCCAAATTTAATACTTAAATGTAATGCACGACGCATATTACATGATAAAGATAAAAATTCTTTATTTGCCTTTAGACCCTCACGAGCACTTAATAGCACTTATAATTATGCGACACTATTTGGCGTTTTCATATTTGGACTAAATTAATTGATATGTGAGTAGTACATTATTATACTCACTTGTGTGACTGTACCTGCGTAATAAAATAATTGGCAATAAATATTTTAGAATTGGGGAAGTGTCTCCACTTCGTAGAATATTGCAGTGTATCAAACTTATACCTAAAATATCACATAATCATTAAAGACTTTTGTGTAATGTATGAAATAAAAATCTAAATCGAATTGTAAAACAAACAACAAAAACTTGAAGAAAGATGGTTTTCAACAGTGTTTTTATAAACTTTTTCGCTAACTATCCGTTATTCACTAACTTAAACTGGAACCAAACTCGGATTTATATTAACAGAACATCCAAATGAAGTTGATCCATATGAGTTCGAAGTATCCGTTGAAACATTCTCGAGATATGGACAATCATGCATAAATAAACCACTATCTATCTATCTATCTATAACTTCACGCCAAATCCCTTACGGGGTAGGCAGAGAGAACCGAGCGCGACTCGATCCTTACATACCTCACTCGCTTCTTTCACATTCATTGCTCTTTTCATAAATAAACCACGTACAGGCAAATATCCTTCTTTCTGAAATGAGCAGTGAATGGCAGCCAGTTCTGTACAAAAAATGTACATGTTTACGACTTCCATACACTACTACGATACTTGTAGGATTCAGCATCTTTCATTTCAAAATTAGATATGGAGCAAGAGTCATCCCACAATCTTTATATTTATTAATTTATAAATTATTACAATATCGTTCTTTTTTGTAGCTATGTATTTGTTGATTATGTTTACGATTAATAGTAGCATACATGAAAAATATATGAAATCATAGTATCATATATGTTACATATAGTTACCCCTCGTAATATCTGCATATCATGCCAAATCCCTTGCGGGGTAGGCAGAGAGAACCGAGCGCATATATCTGCATATTCATTTATATATTGCAGATTGTGTATTTAATTATTACATAATATTGATTTTAATTAAGGATAGACAGATTCCTATCATACATACTTACATCAACCCTCAATCTTCCCACTGCAGAGATAAGGGTCTCCCTTCAATCGAAGGGGTTTAGAGCATACTCCACCAGGGGCCAGTATTTTCAAGCCGCCCGAGGACGAGGGCGAAACTTAGCTTAACGACTGTCATCTATCGACAACAGCCGGGAGCGACGTCTTAACGTGCCCTCCGAAGCACGGAGAAACTCGAGACAGATAAACCCATCCATAGACTGGCTGCGGTCGCGTTGCTTAACCTGCGTATTAGAATGACACGCGCAATGACGCCATCGAGCTCTCTCTATATACATACTATACGTACGTATATACATGTCATCACGCCTGTCTCCCATTGGGGTAGGCAGAGACTACGAAACATAAGGTGCACCGATCTACAAAAACCCAGACTAAGACAAACGGGTCTCTTTATGCAGACAAATGTCTTGCGTGGGAATCGAATCTATGTGCCTTGGTATTAAAATAGCTTTGTTAACCAGTATTTAGGTCTACCTCTCTTGTACCAGCCCAGTGTACATGAGATTGGCATCGAAGGGGAGTGGCTGTGTCAACAGCGATGATGGCAACGGGTTACGATACTCCTTGCAATGCATTCTCCCAACGGAGTATCTAAAAAACCCGTCAAGTGCGAGTCGGACTTGCACACGAAGGGTTTCGTACCGTAGTGTAGGAAAATCGCTGAAAAATGTTTTCTTTTTTAATTTCATTTTTTATATAGATGAATATCACAATGACCATATAAACTATAATCACTATGACAACAAATTAAAATAAAAAAAACTAAAATATGAAAGTTAAATTCATTAACCAATATACAACCCTGTGCCAGGTAGTGGAGTCTTGTAAAGGTACTCGATTGGCGAACAAGCATGCGGCACGAATTAGATGGTAAGCGGCCACCGCAGCCTATTGACGCTCACAACACCACGCGGATGTTACTCGCGCGCTGGCAATCTTGTGACCTAAAGCCTTTGACAAACAGCGAGCGTGGCTGGGCTCGACGCTAGCGTGGCGTGTCCTTGGCGTGCTAACTTACTATGAAAATATATGGAAGCCGTCACACAAAACACGCCACGCTAGCGTCACGTCGCGACGAGCTTGGCGGGGCGCGACACGCCACGCCAACCCTTGTCGCGATTACAAACTGCGGCGCGGGAGCGCGGCGCGACGTGATCGCTTGGCGGGACGGGGCGCGGCGCCTGCGCTGTAGTGCTAGCTTTTCTATGACAGTCGACACACGCGCAGCTTGACGTGAGCTGGGCGCGGAGTGGACTAGCGCGGCGTGACGTGTTAGTTGTAAAATTTTACAGATTTTTATACAAATACGAACATGGACGTTGAAAAATTGGTTGAACAAGTAAATATTCGTTATATCAATTAATTCGTTAAACTGAGTTTTGTTATGTTGAGGTTAGATTGGTCTAAAATTTGTTATAAAGAGGAATCTTTAATAATAGTGCGAGCCGCAGTGTTTTACGATAAAAAGCGTGTCGAAACCTGTCGCGACATGAATCATATACAATGGGATTATTGGTGGGAATGTTATACAAAGGTTTTGGGTTAACAAATTCGTTAATTTGAGGTATTTACACTTTTTGTTGATAGTTGAAAATTCGTTATAGAGGTTGTTCGCAAAAAATGTTCGCAATGTAAAGGTATATTTTACATTGACTCTTATGGACAATTCGAGGGGATTACGAAGAATTTGTTAAATCCAGTAAGTCGTTATATTACGGTTGCACTGTATTATTAGATAAAAAGTCACGCTTTCCTGGTTGGCGCGATGGGATGCTGGCGGGGCGCTAGCGCGGCGTGGCGTGTTGCCTGCAGTGTGACTACCGCGCCGCGCTTGCGACCCGCCAGCCTCGCGTCGCGCCAGCGCCACGCTACCGCCGAGCTCGCTGTTTGACAAAGCCTTAAGGCTGTTTCGTCACAGTACCCAGTAATTTCTCTGCCATATCTCACACTTCAAACCGGAACACAACTATATAAATATAGCTGCTTGGTGGTAGAAATAGGAATAGACAGAGGTACCCACCCACGCAGACGACTTTTGTACAAAGTCTCATCAATTTAACAATTTACTGTATACATTTTAGTTACCATATATCACTTAAGAAGAACATGGTGTAGCTGTTGCCCGCTACTCAAATTTAATGGAGTTCTGATTTTTCGAATTTGTATTTATATCTTCACGCTCATTCCCTGGCTGGGTTGGCAGAGAAAATCGATCACCACATGACTCGGTCTTTACACACCGCACCTGCATTTTTAACATTCGTAGTTCTTTTCATAGACACTCCTTCCTCGACCGACTTGGTCGTGGTGGGTGAGTCTTGGCTTAAGTAGAAGCATGTAGGAGCGGAGGAAGACTTAAGACTCTCTTACCATGACCAAATTGGTCGTATTTTATCCGAAGACGATGTCGGGAGCCCTAGGAACCGGCGAGCGTGCATGAAAATAGCTATGAATGTTAAAGGAGCGAGTGATATGTGTAAGAACCGCGACTTATGGGTCTCGGTGTTCTCCGCCTACCCCGTAAGGAACTTGGGGTGAAGGTATACATACAAACAGGTAGATGAATTGATTGAACCAGTTTGAGGTCGCTAAAAGTTGAAGTTACGTGTCGGGGTCACTCGCTAACTGTTAATTGATGATAAATACACGCGTTGTTTTTATAGCACTGTGTCTAATAATTGTTTTTGAAACACAACAAAGCAAAACAACTGGATAAGTCAAAAGTTTACGACTGCCTTGACACTGCTGTAATATCGGCGGGCATCACTCGCGGCTTTGTTTGTGTCGTCCACTGCCATAATCAAAATCTGCGGCATATCCAGTGACCATGAACGAAATAACCAAATGGAGTACCGGTACTACGATTTGTAGTGAAATTTAACTCACCGCTACGAGTTAATAAAGCTAAAAAGAAGCAAACGTGCACATAGCTTCATTCATTTTATTTTCTTAATCGAATCCTGCTAATATTATAAATGCGAAAATTTGTATGTATGGATGGATGTTTGTTGCTCTTTCACGCTTAAACGGCTGAACGGATTTAAATGAAATTTGGCACGTAGATAGATTATAATCTGGATTAACACATAGGCTACGTTATTTGACTTCACGCGGGCGGAGCCGCGGGCAGTAGCTAGTAACTCATAATTCATACTTTTCCGAGCTCTAAGCAGTGACCTAAGTAGGGTTCGTAAATATATTAAATAATATAATTAAGCACAGACAACCTCTTCTGAAATTTAATTTGTAATTCTACCATTTGACGTCATTATTGTACTAATATGCTGACGTGAATTTATTGTAATATCTAATTGACAATTTTAAAAGAGACCTAAATTAGCAAGTTCCTTTCGGCATTTCTTCTTCGCCAATGGTCATTTCAGAAATGCTAGCAGATTAGTAACATAAGAAAATTGAACAAAATACAATAGTATTATATTTCAAAAAATATAAGATGTGTCTGAGTGACCGCGAGGACCCAATGGCAAATAAATATTTTATCTGAATCTTTTATCTATAAATTAAAAATTGATTAGAATATTGATGAAAAATCTATAACATGGAATGAATATTCAGGTAACCGCCACATATCAGGTAGACCGTGTACTCGTTTACCACCCGACGTAGAATGAAAAAAGTGTAGCTCTCTTTATATTGTGAAAAAAAAAATACATTTTTCCTTTACTAAGCCTCTAGAGTTTGATGAGTTGCTTTTTTAGCAGCAGAGATGTAGGTGTTTTGCAATCGTTCAACAACAACAGTGCGGTAGCTCTGCGGTAACCATACTCACTCAAAGGTTTAAATATAGCATACCTATTATGCATAACATATTATATATTTTCTCCCTCTTTCTCACTAGAGCCTCGATTGAATATATGTATATAGCAGGGTGTATCACGTACAGTTGAGCTTGACTTTGTCTCTAAACATGATGGTGTTTTAACCTTGTGGTCCATGATATTGTTGCACGTGTCAGTTACAGTCATGAAATAACCAATGGCGAACCTATGAGATCGATATTACGTAGTAACTCAATTCACCGCTACGGGGTCGGGGGGTAAAGTAGTACGCGCAACTCTTATTGCTTAGATCAGCAAGAGAACGGCACCTCCCCGATAGCGTAGGCTCTGACTCGTAAAGTCACTTAATAAAGCTACATGACCAGTTTACCCTGGATAGATTACGGTTTACCATTGTATAATGATTGCGAATACAGATAGAACCCCAAGTCGCTACCGATCCCTTATTGTGACAAAAGGCTGTACAATCTTGAAACTATTATATTATTCTATTCTATTCTTATTGCTTAGTTCACGGATCAACATCCTTATCGGCTAAAATATTCTCACATTGATTAGTAGGCTCGAATCGCTGAGATATTTGTGAGCGTGAGCCAACAAGCGCAGTCAAGTGATTTATTGGTTTGTAGTTACAGTCGAATTCAGCAACGCCGATCGTAGCCCGTGCATGGAGGTTCCATCTACCGATATATCAGGCATCGCACTGGATGGTCGCTAGATGATAAGATAATCATTAAGCTAAACCAGTAGACTTTGGAATTGTTGAAAGTACTGGCTTCTGTCATAATGAGCAGGAAGGCAGAGCCGTCTACTTTTAAGGGAAATATGTGTCCCAGCCGCAGCAAAAGTGATAGATACTGAATTTTAGAATTATTAATACTACGATAGTTGGTATGACATGTCCTTTCAGAGCTAAACTGACCCGACACTATAACGAAGATATCTTGGTTATCGATATAACTCGACGAGCTCTGTGGCTCAGTCGTGAATGACGCGACTTTGACACCAACGCTCGTGGGTTCGATTCCCACACAAACATTTGTGTGCATGAACATTGTCTGTTTGTCTTGGTCTGGATGTTTTAAGAGAGGTAGGGCGCATCAAAGCCCGTCCGGGGAAGTACCTCCACCTCACAGAAAACCGCAGCCAAATAATTGCCAGTTGTGTTCCTGCGTGTGAGTGAGGTCACCAGTAAGCTCCTAAGGAGTAGCTGTGTAAGCAGCAGAGGAGGCATAGCGCGAGTGATACTTAATATATTACAAGTGTTAATAGGCTACGGTAACTGCTTTACATCAGGTGGGCCATATGCTTGAATGCCTCACGACGTTGTATAAAAAAAAAACTGAAATAGCTTAAAAATGGGAAAGCATCGGGTGAGGATGGAATTACGCGGAGCTAAATTATTCAATTTCGTCATATACTCTGGCGAAACATCAGAGGTGTGGAGCCTGCTCATGTTGTCTTCAAAGAGTGTGATAAGACCTTGTTGAAGAACTGTAGGCCAATATCGCTTCTGAGCCGCATTTATGTACTGTTTTCGAGACTTATCACAGACGATGGTCTGTGATAAGTCAGTAACAGTACATAAATGCACGCAAATTTGATGACTTTTAGCCTCCCGAACAAACTGGATTCCGAAAGAGCTTTAGCACTCTTACAATACCTTTGACAGATTTTACAGAAGACTAAGGAGTATAATCTGCCCTTACGTCTGGTATATGTAAACAAAAAAAGATTACGATTCTATTGAGACAAGAGCGGCGGTAAAATCTCTCCAGCGATGCCGAATTGACTATTGGTTGAAGTGTTTATGCAGTAAGGCAACAATTGTGTATCCGTGTATATTACTACAGTACGAAACCGATTCAAGTGCAATAAAGTGAATGACGGGGCGATGTGACATCCCCAAAACTCTTTTCTGCAGTATTGGAAGATATCTTTAAGCCCTTGCACTGAATACATCACTTACCTTTGATTTTCGAACGAAGTAGTTGTCATGTCATGGTGAATACAAATACTTTATCTCATATTTTTATAAAGAGTTATATGTATGTATATCTTCACGCCAGGTCCCTTGCGGGGTAAGGAGAGAGAACCGAGCGCCATAAGACACGATCCTTACACACTTCACTCGCTTCTTTCACATTCACAGCTCTTTTCATCCACGCTTGCCGGTTCCTAAGGCTCCTGACATCACCTTCTGATAAAACACGTCCAATGTGGTCATGGTAGGTTAGTCTTAGTCTTCCTCGGCTCCTACATCTTTCCACTTTCGCATTGTATATCTGTTTCGTCATTCTTTCATCTTGCATTCTTTCTACATGTCCGAACCAACGGAGCATGCCTTTTCTTATCTTAACACCGACAATCTCTTTTAGTCCAACTCTCTTTCGTACGTCATCATTACGAACGCGGTTAGCAAGCGTTATGCCACAAATTTTGCGCAGTGCTCGATCGCCGCATTATCTCGACCGCATTTATTCTACTTTCATGCGCTCTCTGCCATACCCAGCTTTCTCTTCTATAAGTTAGCGTTGGGATTAGCACCACGTTGTGTACAGCAAGCTGTGGTTTCTGGCTTAGATTTCGGCTGCCTAGTAGTTTTCCCAACGCACCATTCGCGCTATTCCCTGCACTCACTCGTCTCTCCACATCAGCGGTATTCCTTATATAGCTGCTAAAAGCGCTTCCAAGAATACAAACTAATACACTTGCTCCAACACTACATCTACATCCGTTATCCTAGTGCTCCTTCTGGTTGTCTCTCTTTCAAATACCATTCTTCGTATTCAATTGTAAGCCTTTCTTCATACAATCATCTTTCATTGTTGTAACTAGTATTTGCAATTCGGATGGTGATTCTGCTCTGCTATTAATACCGCGTCAGCAGCAGAAAGCAGGCTATTAATCACGGAGTCACCCATTCGCATACCCACATTCATATTTCTCATTCTCTGAAGACAATTGTCCAGATACAGGATAAATAGCCGAGCCGACCGCACGCATCCCAATCTTCCACCAATATTGATATCAAACCAGGGCGACAAGCTGCCGTCTACTCGCACACATGCTGTACAATCCTCATAGGTGGACTGCACAGCACGGAGCAGGTCACCGTGAACCCCATATCTGGGCAAGATGTTCCAGAGATTATTTCGTACAGCCCTAACAAGTACTTTCTTAAGGCCCACAAAACCGCAGAAAACCTTCTGGTCCATAGCCAGATGCTTTCGGAACCACTCCGAGACTTCTTTACCTCTCTCCAGAAGAGTTTGGTATTCGCCTCGAATTTCTTCGTCAGCCTCTCTTCCTCTTTTATAAGTAGTCTTTCACGCCTCTTTTTCACTAAAGCTGGTTTCATTCTTGCATCGACGGTATATTTCTTTCTTCTTCTTTTTCATATTATCACTCTGGTGCAAAGATGATACGTAATCCAGCCACGCTTTCCTCATTTTATTCACGGATGATTGAACCTCCGCATCCCACTAGGCAACTCCTCTCAGTGTTCTACGTCTCTTTGCGCATCCACATGGTTCTTTCGCACTGTCCGCCATACATTATTTCAGAACTTTCCAACATTCGTCTATATCTGAGTCGGAAAGACTCGCATTCGCAAGTCTTTCACTGACTAGACGTACATACGTACTTACACTTTAATCTTCCAATTTTTCACTTCTTATTCTTTCATGATCTCCGAAAGGAATACGTACTCGCCAGTGCCTCCACTTCTTGAAAAGGCCCACAAATCGGCTTATCACCAGATAGTGGGGCATCGGCAGGCTCTTGTATCCCTCAACGACTTTCGGAGACGTTCATCTATCAAAATCAGATCAATGACACTTTTCTCTTCATTTAACCTCCATGTATACGTGTGACTATCCTTGTGATGGAATAACGCGTTCGGCACAAGGATAGTCAGACGTACACATAGAGACGAAATGAAGAGAAAAGTGCCTTATTAAATCGTAATCTTTCACACTAGCGGCCAAGCGAGATGAAAGCACGACGCCTACGCCAGCGCTGGCATGATCGTCCTGGTTCACCCCGGACCACAGGGCCATCATGCCACCGGGCAGCCCTTCGGAGTCGCTTCCCTTTCGCTTGGTCTCTGACACACACAATACATCTAGGCATCTCTCGTTAATTATATCTATCAACTCATTCATCTTATCTTGTAATCCACCTCCCACATTCCCATGTGCCTATATGACACTCAGCTCTCCTCTACCAGCTGGGTTGGGCGTTGCGTGGTGGGTGGCGGCGCCCACCGACGCATGCACTTAAACCCGCACCGACGAGGGCGGATCGGTGTGCGCCGCCTGCGGGGGACGCCCTAATCCGCGCGTCTGTGCGGTTTATATTTAGGTCCAGAATTGGAATTCAGTGTTGGACTGGCAGGGTTGCGGCGAGCACGCTTCTGGCACCGACCCCAAATAAAGAGTTATATAAGTGTTTTAATGATAAAGACTTATAGCTTGAGATTTTATTTAAAGATTATTTTTTTTAATAAGTGCATCCTGCAAACATTTTTCAAAAAACTATTTTCGTGACATTATTCAATATTTTTTAAGTAATATCATGGTTACCAATTACTACATCAACTTACATCGCTTTCGCTGCTCTATGATCATTTGATCATACATCTATCTATACGGAAGAGTCCGACTTATTATCTATAACTTACCACAAAACTATTGCTCCCTAACGTAACTACGGTCTGTATGTAAACACTCCATGCAGTGTTAGTTCCCGAATCTATTCTGTTACAATCGGTGGCAGTTTTGACAAATTGGCGAATACTCAAGCAATTTCGGGGTCTATACAAATCAATTTCTCGCTGTACGATCGTCGGGTATTGAATTTAAACTCTTAAATCTAAATAGTTTGATCTTTAGCTAATTATCTATTCTGATACTCTTAAAGAGATTATCTTATGTTAAAAAATATAGGCGAATTTACGAAATACTACAAATTTATATATTTTTTGGCAATGTATGAGTGACACTTGCATTGCAAGCATTGAAAGATTGACCACATAACATTAGGTGGGCCGCACCTCATAGAAAACCGCAGCCAAATAACAGCTGCCTAGAGGGTTGTTGTGTTCCTGCGTGTGAGTGAGGTCACCAGTAAGCTCCTAAGGAGTAGCTGTGTAAGCAGCAGAGGAGGCATCGCGCGAGTGATATTTAATATATTACAAGTGTTAATAGGCTACGGTAACTGCTTTACATCAGGTGGGCCGCATGCTTGCATGTTTCCCGACGTTGTATAAAAAATACAATTTTCGGATCCAATTTGTTTAATTATATTTCACATTCAGTGGCATTGTAATCGAATCAAAACCATGATTGTTGGTCAGATATATCGAGTTACAACCGGTATCCTTGAATGTCAACTAGGAGAAGTGAATGCAGCACTATTTCCGTCTGAATTAGCTATGCTATAATTTGACACAATTACTCGACTGTTTGTCATTTTTTGTATATGTGATACATCCATTAAAGTAATTTACCTTGTAGAGCTCGTTTTTAGGGTTTCGTACCCAATGGGTAAAACGGACCCTATTTTTGAGACTCCGCTGTCCGTCCGTCTGTCACCAGGCTTTATCTCATGAACCGTGATAGTTAGACAATTTAAATTTTCACAGATGATGTATTTCTGTTGCCGCTATAACAACAAATAATACAAAACAGAACAAAATAAATATTTAAGGGGGGCTCCCATACAACAAACGTGATATTTTTGCTCGTTGTGCTCGATATTGATAACGGCAATAGGTAGACATTTGAAATATTCACAGAATATTTAGTTATATATTCACATTAAAAATAAATAATTAAATTAAAATAAAACAAATATTTAAGGGGGACTTCCATACAACAAACGTGTTTTTTTTTTGCCGTTTTTATAGATAATGGTACGGAACCCTTGGTGCGCGAGTCCGACTCGCACATGGCCGGTTTTTTTTTAAACACACGGTCTACCTAAAATATGCAGCGATTACCACACCAACCCATATTCATTTCATTGCTGGGATACGGGCCTCCTGTCAACCGGGGAGAGGTTTAAACATTGACTTAGTTAACTGACTGTCAAGGATCGGCAACAGTCGGGATCGATGGCTTAACGTGCCCTCCTGCGCATGCATACATCGTTATAGATAAACCCATGCCTAACCTACGTGTTCGACTTCGATACGCCCAACGGCGCTAACGAGCTCCTCAATTACACGGCGATTACAGTAGACTGTTGTAAGAAAAGGTGTACTCCCTCAAGTTTACACCCCCGCCCCTGACTCAGCAATCCTTTATTTTTTAATTTTGGAAGTGGTAGATGCATAACTATGTAAATATATATGTCCAAAGTCTCTACGGAACCACTTAATATTTTTTTTATCTGTATTCAAAATTCATTATTACACTACAATAATCCAATGCAACTATTTCGGGAACCGAATACGACTTATTTCCCAGAGAAAGAACAAAACATCTTTAGGTCAGAGCATACTTTTAATAAATTGGTCTTTGATTAGTTTTTAACGCACCTAAAGACTGACAACTTTATCTTTTTTGGTCTGTAGCTTAGTTCTTAACGAGTTGAAGGCTTCATTTGTCCTTAAATAACAATATTTCATTTTAATAATGAACGAAATTTATTGTATCACTCTTATTCGGTATAAGTGATACCATAAATTACATTCATTATTAAAAAATAAAAGTCTGAATTTTAAATTACTCGGGGCAGGTTTACCGAGTAATTTAATCCCATCACGGCTATTAGATTTCTTCTAGGTTGAGGAAACGAATCTAAATATTTTTTTAATTTAAAATGACACTACGCGGTATTTCAGAGTATAATATTTGTTTTTAATATTCCTAATTAAAAAAAACATTAGGTAAATTAACTGGCATTTTTAGAACCTAAATCAATAACACCACGACAAATATCAATTAAAGTAAATTATTATGCATTGAGCTATGTTTGACATATCATTGTTTAACCTTTCATTCCACGGACCTTGACAGTATTTTGGTTGACTGCATCCACTTATTTTTTTTGAAATATTTGTCGCGATTTGCGGGTATTCTGAGAAAAAAAATTGAATAATAATCAGGCGCGGAAAGGGTTTAATTAAAATCATCGATTTTACGGGAACTTATTTTCAGTGCCACATAGTACGTATACACTTTTTGAGTTGCATAGTTTTTATTTAATTACTAACAGAAAAAATTGCGGTATCTATCTTTGTTTCAACAAAAATAATAAGGTAACTTTAACTAGGTAATTGAGCAGTGATAGCCCAGTGGATAAGGAACCGGCCTATTGAGCAAATGGTCCCCGGTTCGAATACACGCGGGGGCATGTACCATTAAATTAGCGTTTTCGGACTTATGTACATATTTATCACTTGCTCGGCGTTGAAATAAAAACATCGTGAGGAGTTCGCCAAATCCTTAGGCTACGGTAGCCAAAGTCAAAATCTTTTTATTCCGTAAAAATGGCTACATTTGTTTGACTTGCATGTAACACAAGATTATGCTTATATCTAGTATTTATGCTATGAGTATCATTTTTTTTTACAAATTGAGTCTATGTTTTTATGGACATACAAAAGATTTTCATAGATATATTGCGATGCGACTGTTAAAATATTTATTTCTTTGAATTTTTCTCTAAGGCTCTCCCTGGGACCAAGTTTGTAGATAGCTCTTATGGCTCTCTTTTGCAATAAAAAGATGGTGTTAATGTCCGCGGAGTTACCCCAAAGAAGAATTCCATATGACATAATACTATGAAAGTAGCTGAAATAAACTATTCTAGCCATATCAACATCAGTGAGCCCTCTAATAGTTTTCACTGCATAGGCTGCAGAACTTAGTTTTCCTGATAATTTTACAATTTGTGGACCCCATTGTAGTTTGGAGTCAATTGTTATACCCAAGAACACAGGGGCTAAATTAGTTCCATTAACATGTACATTGGTAGCCACCTATCTTACATTAGGTGTTGAGAACTTAATTACTTTAGTCTTTTTATCATTTAAAAGCAGATTATTAACACTAAACCAATGAATAACTCTAGAGAGAGCATCGTTAACTTCGTCATATTTGGCAGAGCTGCGATAGCCAGCGGAGCCACATTACCCTCAAAATTGCCGTTTGGGGTAGACTGATGTCATCCAGCTAGCGTTTAGACGGTAATAGTGAGAAACTCCAAAATCGACACACTAATAGCTAACATATTGTAATTTTGTATCCTTTAATTTGAAATTTAAATGTTCGTTGGTGAGGAAGAACGGTCCAAAATCGTTCCAATTAGAAAAAAAAACATATGGGAAAACGTATGGCCGGCCACTCTGCAGTGCAGAGTCTGCACTGCACTCCCATCAACAGAAAAAGTAACAGCACTCGTCGCTAGATGTCGTACAGGGTTCCATATATTTTTAAAAAATTAAAAAAATAAAATAAAATATTTAAATATTTTTTAAATTTAAAAAATATCAGCTCTGCCTACACAGCTTGCTGTTATTTACTAGTTACCTAACCGTCTATTAATTTTGAATGTCAAAGAGGTATCATCCGCAAACAATAGCGGACCCCACGTATAATATTTTAATACCAAATTAATTATTAAGTAGATTTAGATAAATTTCCATTTAGATGGCTTAATTTCAAGAATTTCTTTCAAAACAATTATTACCAGAGGGAGACTTTGTACAAAAGTCGTCTGCGTGGCTACCTCTGTCACACCTATTTCTTCCGCCAAGCAGCTATATTTATATAGCTGTGTTCCAGTTTGAACGGTGAGATATGGCAGAGAAATTACTGGGTACTATGACGAAACAGTCTTAGGACACAAGATTGGCACATCCCCGTGGTGGTGCGAGTGTCAATAGGCTGCGGTGATTGTTACTTTCATATATGAAACGTATTATATGCATTATCTTTTCTAACGTCGACTTCAGTGAAGTCGATGTTAGAAAAGATAAAAATCGATTTGCACAGACGTCGATTGCAATGAGGCTCCAAGTATGTTCAATGTATACATTAATATTCATTAATTTCCA
Organism: Pyralis farinalis; assembly: GCA_947507595.1. Lineage (NCBI taxonomy): Eukaryota > Metazoa > Arthropoda > Insecta > Lepidoptera > Pyralidae > Pyralis > Pyralis farinalis. The sequence goes on along the minus strand of OX382272.1, from coordinate 8,566,371 downwards.
GCAATACGGCAATGGCAGATTCAGTTGTGTTCGGGGCGAACGAGAAATGGCGCATCAACAGAAACATTTTTGTCCTGGGCTTCGCGTTCATGATCCATTTCACGGCATTCCACGGCACCGCCAACCTTCAAAGCTCCGTGAACAGTGACGCTGGTGCTGGTACCTTCACTCTGGCTGCCATTTATTTCTCCCTCATTTTATCCAATATACTGCTGCCTGCTGTAGTTATCAAGTAAGTTGATTATATACATAGTTTTCATGAATAGTGCGTTTAATATAGATATAACCTTTGTTGTAAAAAAGGGCTTAATATCTGAGACCTACTGAGAAGTTGCTGATGAATTCAATTTTACACTTTAATTATAAAACGCATAATACCATTACGTCGTATTTAGTCTAAGTGAGATTTGCAAATTATTGAATCAATCATAATAAAAATTCTCATTTTTCGAATGAGTATAAATAACCTTGACGTTTCTGTACAAATTTAAGTAATTGTGTTAGCAGATTAAAAAAGAAAAATAGTAACATGAGAAAATTTAATAAGAAACAATAAGATTATCTCAAAAGACATGTCTAAGTGCCCACGAGGGTGCAATGGCAAATAAATATTTTTTATGTTTTGCTGATAGTGTGTACAACTCTTATAAAAATAAAAATATGTCATCCAACATTTGTATGAAAATGTGTGGAGGAAATCATTAGTGTCCTTTTATTGGCAAGTGGTATGTGGTCATATATGTTTATCTAATGTATACCACATTAGATAAGTAAACACCATACAGACTCTGCTCGTGAATTTAAATGATTTTACCAAATAAATATTGGTTAATTGTGATGATTAAAATAATATGGGTAATGATTGAAGATTTAGGAAGGATTCAGGAATCGTACATATAAGATTAGGAATCAAATGATATCTCAACTGCTTTAAGACGTAACATTTTATTCTTAAGGCCAAGTCGTGTCTAATTTAACCTTACAATGGAGTTATATATTTATCTCGTATGCAGGCCACTGCATTGGCATTTTGAATTACAGTCACTTGTATTGCACTCAATATTATTATTCTATTTAATTTATTAGTTTTAATTCAACAATCTTCTCTGAAACGTCCTGTTTATGAGATTATCAACTGTCAGTGTCGAATTGAACAAGTGTTCTCTAACAGAACTACCAAAGGGACCAGTTTTGGTCTCTTTTCATTTGTCCGTCCATGTAAAACAAGCTCCTAGTGCCAAACGATACAAACTTGTAACCAGGCTTAAAATTTAGCGTATATAAAAATATTATGGCACATGGCATGGCATGTACATATAAAATTATGTTCCAATATTTAGGTAACAATAAAAAACTTGTTTGTTGAATATGGCAAACAAAGTCGTATACCTACAGAAATAGCACATTAAAAAATAAACATCATCATCATCCAAGCGTTATTCCCGGTCACGTCCTACGCTTTCGCTTCGGAGCCCAGTGTCCGCTTTCCTGCTTTTATTCCTCCATTCGGTCTTCGGCATCCCTTATAGTGAGACTATTGGCACGTATGTCACCCCTCACGACGTTACGCTAGCACTTCTTGGGTCTACCCCTACTACCGGGACCCGGCGGAGATGGCATGACTAAACGTTTGTTCCTCACGTAACTTGCCGGTTTTCGTAAAATGTAGCCGTACCACCGTAGGCGATACTCTTGCAGTTTATCTGCTATGTAACGGACAGCAAGGCCACCGCGAATGCGGGAGCTCCTTACGCGAGCTTTTCGCGTCATACACAGGTCCTGCTTGTGCCACTCAAGTATAGGTCACGCTTCGCTGCCATATAAAAGGGCAGGTCTAATGATGGATTTATAAACCTGTACTTTTAGCTTAACCGGTATTCTAGGGTCACAAACGACACCAGCCATCTCACGCCACTTGGCCCAAGACGCTGTTATGCGTATCTTGACGTCGTAATCGATGTCTCCGGACGCGTGGAGGACAGATCCCAAATACCTACAGCGGTCTGTGCGCTTGACAGTGTCACCAATGCGAACGGGTGTAGGATTTGAGATATTGCAAGCCAAGTATCTGTCTTTGCCACATGTCCAATGTTGTCCAATGAGGAGTATGCGTTTACATAAGTCGGTCAATATACTCACACTACCAGGCCCCATCGCCTTCCAGGCTTCGATTCGCGAGTACATCGGCTCCGACTGCCTTCTTGTGAGCGTCGGTGCCTGCACCTCTTTACGCTGCTTGTATGCTGCTCGCATAATAGGTTGCTGCGGAAATCTCTTATAAAGCGGCACTTGGATGTATCCTGTACCACTTTGACCCTGGAGCGTGCCAACTCGTATATGAGTTTCTGCCCCTCAGACGATTCCAACTTATCGTACATAGGTTGTAAGTAGTGTCGTCTGGCTCTGGCTATAGCTCTTTTAGTGACACGTTTCGCAGTCCTATATGCATCATGGTCTTCGGAAGATCTGGACGGCTACTTTTAACGAGGGCTTTCTTCACCGTAATCTCCATCTGCACTGTATCGTTATACCACCTAGTCTCCTTGTTACACTTGCGCCCACCCTCTGTTTTTTTAAGCACTGCTTGGGCGGCCTCGGTAACGACAGCCTGAGTCCTATCCCAATGGTGCTAGACTGGTTCGCCGTCGATACCAGCGCACATATCGCCGGTAGTCGAGGCGAACTCCTGGGACTCTGCTCAATCAAGCAGCCACCACCGAATTTAGCATCTGCAGTGCTCAAAACGAGTCTCCTTGGGCTTCGTGCAGAGGTTCATAACAAGGATCTGCTGCCCTCTATACTTATTTTTCTATTGTCTGCTGTATGGCATGGCGAATGTACTTCTGCACCGCCCCGAATAAATCGGCAAATATTGCTTTGGCCTACCTCTTTTTCGCCAGAGATTCTTTTGGTGATATATATACCCGGTTTCTATATTTAACGAATCGTTATTGTACTTCAGTAACCAATCATTTTCGACTTACGGATAACGAGTCATTGTAGATGTTCCTAAAAGTTATTTCTTTCTCTACCTATGGTATCTGGCTAACCGACGGCACTCACTGTGTTCCCGTTACAAGAAACAAACTTGAATTAAGTGCACACAAAATTAAATATAAAATATGTCTACTTTGCGTATTAATAATATTTCAGTGAACAAAAGTTATAGTAGTTATATGGATTTGTCATAGAAATAATTATACGTATAAATTACGAAATTCGTTTAGCTATTCATAGTAAAATGTAAACCCGTAAGCAAAACGAATCGTTTCTCAAATATAGGAACCGGCTAATAAAGGCTCGGCGTTCAGGCCGCATGAGTGATACCCCTGGTGTTGCAAATGTCCATAGGTTACGGTAACTGCTTACCATCAGGCAGACCGTACGCTTAATTGCCACCTTAGTGGTATAAAAAGGCGTTGGTTGTATTTGAATGTAATAATAAACCACTTTGGTTAGATCTCCTACGGCTATTTGGTCGTTGTAGACGACATCATCACATATCCTTCTAATTTTGCGTTGTTTTATGCTTCATTTCTACATACCTGAACCTACGGAAAGTGACTCTTCTTAATTATAATCGACACTCTGTTTCAAACCAACTCTCTTTCTCACATCAATTTGTTGCGTATGCGCTCAGCAAACGTTAGGCCACAGAAACCTGTAACAGGGATTTGCACTGTGAAATCGCACCTAAATCATTTAATATAAAATTAATATATTTACTCTATTTTCATGTTCTCTTTGCAATAGTCAACTTTCACTTCCATATACATAGCATTGGAACAACAGTGTTGTATAAAGCAACTTATGGCTTTTGGTTTAGTTTAGGCTGCCTCAATACTCTATATCATACTGTTCTCTGTACTCAATCGTGTACAATTAGCAATATACCTTCCGTCTCTGCTATAAACACTAACACAAACATAAGCATGAGATTATGTATCTCGCGAGTGTTTAGCTTATTCCAAAACTATTTCACCAACCGTTATTATTGTGTTCGTTCTGACTTTTTCTCTCAGATACCATTATCTTGGTTTTCTACGCATACAATTCTAAACCTTTCTTTATTTGCATTTGCAGTACGAATTGTGATTCTTATAACATGGCACTATCTGCATAAAGCAGAAAATTTATTACTAAGTCATCCATTTGCAATGCCACATTCATAGATCTTATTCTCTACAGACGGTTGTCCCCAGATATAGGATGGACAGCTTAGCCTAGCAGCAACAAACTAATCATAACTATAGTTATATAACAGAATATGCATAATAAAGTAATCAGGAGTACTCTTGAAGGTTTTCAATAACATTTGTACGTGTCGGTATTTTTATAACTTTTTGTTCATTCGCATACTCATTATACATTAGTAGTATGACCAGAATATTTTAACTTGTTTTAAGTAGTATAGTAACTTGTTTTAAAATATGTGTATCCAGTAGTTTTATTTATATCGATACGAGAACTATGTACATGCCTGGAAATATCTTTAAAAGGTACCTCAAAAATACTGTTTATAAAATGAATTATTGTAGAGTGGAAAGATATCTAACCGATAAAGATGTATGGAATTTTCTAATATATAATAATAGATTTATAGCAATACCTAAATGACGACAAAGGAAAGCCTGTTTTGCCTGTATTCTTTCCCAATGATCCTACCCGAAATCCGGATATATTAAAATAGCTTAACTGATTAAGGCTAAGGATTCCACACTACTGTTTAAAACCTTTATATGCGGAAACAAATAATTAACAAAAAGTTCACTAAAATTTTCAATAGTTATATCAGCATAAACTTTTATTACATTAGCAATCTCATCAAATTAATGGTTATCTAACATCATTTTATTATAATAAAGAGTTAAACATTTTTGGAAAACCTTTTCTTCAAGACTACAACATGAGGTGAAGTGAGATGAGGCTCTATTAAAACAACATACCTACTTTAGATATAAGAGAGGTCTCGTTAATAGTTGTTATTTTTTTTATTTCATTGCTTTGTTGGCATAGTCTGTGAGTAAGTAAATTGGTTTTCATGTACAGTAACACAGTCATTTACAGACAGACATGATGAGATTATAAGGGTTCCTTATTTACTAGAGAGTCCTAAAAATATTTGAAGAAATGGCAACTAACGTCAAAATATAAACAAGCCTAAAATTGTAAGACGTATCTAAGCGCTCGTTTCGGCAAATAAATATTTTTTGTCTTATATATATATATATATATAAAACTTCAAGCCAAATCTCTTGCGGGGTAGGCAGATAACCGAGCGCCATAAGACGCGGTCCTTACACACTTCACTCGCTTCTTTAACATTCATAACTCTTTGCATGCACGCTCGCCGGTTACTAGGACTCTTGATATCACAAATAACTTAATTAATATAATTAAATATATAATGAAATTTTATTATATCTTATACTTATTTCTATCTAGTTCACATGAACTGATGAAGGACGTAGTATAGGTATAATTGCCTGTAAATTGACTTTACTTGACCACTAAATCTATTTACTAATTAAATAAAATTATTATTTACATACATGCAAATCCGGTGCTGGAGTGATTAGTAATACTACACTGACATCAAGGCTCGTGAGTTCGATTCCCACATAGGAAAAACAGTGCATGCATAAACATATCGGCTTCTCTTTGTCTGGGTGTTTTTAAGAGTGATAATGTGTATCAAAACACCCTGACTGGAGAATTACCTCCTGTGTTGTTCTGTACCTGCGATTGATTGAGGTTACCAGTAAGCTCCTATGGAGATGCAGTGTTAGCAGCAGGGGTGGTAAGGTGCGAACGATACTGCCTATATTGTAAGCTCATAAGTTTACAGGCTACGGTAACCACTTTACAATAGGTGGGCTGTATGTGAGTACGACTTCAGATATTGTATAAAAAAATATTATTTCAGATGGCTGGGTTGCAAGTGGGCTGTGGCGTTTTCTTTCATAGCGTATATGCCGTTCATTGCGGCCCAATTTTATCCTCGTCTTTACACCCTCATTCCAGCGGGGATGATGGTTGGCTTTGGCGGAGGGCCACTCTGGTGCGCTAAATGTACATATCTTTCTGTGGTAAGTAAATTAATTTGTTATCTTTAACTTCCCGCCAAGCCCCTTGAGGGTAGGCAAAAATAAAAATAGGCAATAATATGTATTTATATCTTCACGCCAAGTCCCTTGCGGGGTAGGCAGAGAGAACCGAGTGCCGTAAGCCGCGATCTTTACACACTTCACCCGCTTCTTTAACATTCATAGCTCTTTTCATGCACGCTCGCCGGTTTCTAGAATTCCTGAAATAAACACCTTCACCTTCTGATAAAACACGGCCAATTAGGTCATGGTAGGTTAGTCGTGGTCTTCGGTAAAATAAGAGGTTGAAATCTGGCCCTCGTCTAGCGCAGATCTAAACTCCTCAGACTACAAGTTATGGTCAGTTTTAGAGGACATGGACTGCTCGGAACGACACGCCGATATTGTGTATCTTAAGAAATCTCTAGAGCAAGCAGTGGCTAAATTTCCAATGGAAACAGTGCGTAAATCCATAGAATCGTGGCCAGACAGATTAAAGGCCTGCCATTTCGAATGGAATATATTTTTTTATTTTTTGCCGAGACTTTCATAAAGTACTGGTTTAGTAGCTAGTTAGTTTCATTGAGTACTGGGTTCATCGAAATATAATCTATATGGTATATACATATATACATCTTATGAGTGTTGTGAAAATCTTAATAAAGTTTAGGCGGTCCTATGTGAAGTATATTCGATATTTATTGCTTTACAACGAGTTAATGTAAATATTAAATAATTCGTAACGAATAAGGCTAACTTATCTAATCTTTTAATTATATATTTTTTATTTTTATACAATGTCGGGAGGCATACAACCATACGTATGATGTAAAGCGGTTACCATAGCATATAGGCGTTTGTGATACATTAATTGTCACTCGCGCGACGCCACCGCTGCTGCTAACACAACAACGCCTTTGGAGCTTACTGGTGACCTCACTCACACGCAGGAACACAACAACCCTCCGGAGGGTTGCTATTTGGATGCGGTATTCTGTGAGGTCGAGGTACTTCCCAAGACGTACGCAACGAAGCAACCTGCCTGAGGAAGTACTCCTACATCTCTTGAAAATACCCAGACCAAAACAAACAGACATGTTCATGCACACAAATGATGTCCTGTGTGGGAATCAAACCCACGAGCGTCAGTGTCAAAGTCGCGTTATTAACCGCTGCGCCACCGAGCTTTTCATATATTTTGTAATACGTAACATATTTAAACTATCCACTTACCAAAAAATATTGGTATTAATATTATGAAAGATATTATTCCTCTGTTTATGTGACTAAATAACAAGCTTAATTTTTTATACAACGTTGGAATTAATCAATCATAGGACTTGTCCGGTGATATACCGTTACCGTAGTCTAAAAACACTTGCAATGCAATGAGTTCAGTTTTACGCGTTACCATCTCCGATGCAGTGGCCTCTGAAATACATACTGATAACCTCCCTTCACTCGTAAGAACACATGAACTTTTAAGGAGTTGTAATTTGTCTGAAGTTTTCTGCAAGGTGGAGGTACTTTCCCAGTCACTACGTTACGTTATCGCTGCGATCTACTTCTTTTAAGCAATCCCCTCGTTTGCTTCCTAATTGAAATTGCAATATAAATAATATTTTATAATGTAATAAAAGTTTTTGAAGTTCTATCACGTTTAATAGTATTAAATGTTTATATAGTTTATATAGTATTAATCTCATCTTAAGGTTGTCTGGCAGAGATTGCTTAGCGATAAGACCGCCTAATTGTACTATAGTTTCTAAGTATCTTTTGTTTACAATTTTAATTTGGTGCAATAAAGAATATTTGTATTTGTGTTTGTAAATGTACGTTTTTGAAGGAACATCACGCTTCTATAGAATGAAATGTACGTTTTGAAAGTTTTATCACGTTTAATGAACTTTGTAGAGTAAATTTTTAATTTGAATGCTAGAACTTAGCCAAACATATTTTTAATGTGTGATATCGCGTCAATATTATATGTGTTGATCATATCTAGATAAAAGTGATAACTTTAATTAAATATGGATAAAATATCTATCTATGTATAACTTCACGCCAAATCCCTTGCGGGCTTAGTAGAGGGAACTGAGCGCCACGTGACTCGATCTTACACACCTTACTCGCCTTTTTAAGATTCATTGCTCTTCACATGCACCATGGCCGGTTTCTAAGGCTCCTGACCTCACCTTCTGATAGAACACGACTAATTTGGTCATGGTAGGTAAGTCTTGGTCTTCCTCTGCTCCTACATACTTCCACTTTCGCGTTGTATATCTGCTTCGTCATTCTTTCATCCTGCATTCTTTCTACATGTCCGAACCAACGGAGCATGCCTCTTCATATTTTAACACCGACGCTCTCTTTCAGACCAACTCTGTTAAATACTAATAGGCTTTTATTGCAGGTTGCAGAGCCTTACGCGAAATTGTCTGGTATTCCAGTGGACGTACTGGTAGTGAGATTCTTTGGACTCTTCTTCATGTTTTACCAGATGGCACAGATATGGGGAAACCTTGTTTCTTCTGCAAGTAAGTGTACATACATATATAGATATATTTTTTAAAAATAACAAAGATCCTGTACCAAATGAGTACACGGGCCTGAAAATTTCTTTAGAGCTGAATACTTCCTTTTTTTTATCGAGTTTCCGCCGCGGTTCCAAAAAATGCTTTTTGTTTTACTTTTTATATGATAATTGCGTGATTTAAAATGAAAAATAAATTTCATGTATATTTCCTATTGTGATAACCATACCAAACTTGTGGTTACTCAATAATAATAATATATCCTTTATTTCCTCATTACATAGCTCACTGAATTATACAATATTTACTATAATAGGTGCCATGTCTTTGTAGATCCATGTAGTGATTGGCTCGTGCCTGAATTTGGCGGTTTGTAGAAAACCTGAATTACAGGTCACCAGGCCCTCTCCATTCAGTAGTGCTAGGCTAAATAAGCATAAAAATAAATAAAAATAAATAAGCATAAAAATAAATAATATTCATAAAAATGTTATGTGGTAACCCTCAACATTTTTGAAAATCCTTTTTAACAACAACGCAAAGGATGGGGTGCGCTAATAAATAACACTTTAGGTGTGGAGGAAGGGCCCATAGTTGTACAATTTTATAATTTCGTGCCTTTTGACTTTGACTGTTAAGATAAGGAAAGGCGTGCTCCGAATTCAGAACGAAGGATAAAAGAATGACGAAACAGATATACAATGCGAAAGTGGAAGGATGTAAAAGCTAAGGAAGACCAACACTAGCCTACCATGATCAGGTTGTTAGTGTTTTGTCAGAAGTTGATGTCTGGACGAGGTCGGTGGTGCAGTGGTGAAATGCACTGTTACTCTACTTTGACATCAACGCTCGTGGGTTCGATTCCCAAACACTACAAACATTTGTGTGCATGTAACGTGTCTGTTTGCCTTGGTCTGGGAGTTTTTAAAAGAGGAAGGGCGCACCAAAGGAACCCGTCTGGGGAGTGCCTCCACCTCACAGAATACCGCAGCCAAATAACAACTCGCTAGAGGGTTGTTGTGTTCCTGCGTGTGAGTGAGGTTTCTAGTAAGCTCCTAAGGAGTTGCTGTGTTAACAGCAGATGTGGCATCGCGCGAGTAATTCTTAATGTATTGCAAGCGTTTACAGGCTACGGTAACCGCTACACTTGAGATGAACCGTATGCTTGTATGCCTCCTGATGATGTATAAAACAAAAAAGGAGCCATAGGAACCGGCAAGCGTACATGAAAAGAGCTATGAATGTTAAAAAAGCGAGTGAGGTGTGTAAGAACCTTGTCTTATGGCGTGCCTCTGCCTACCCGCGAGGGACCTGGCGTGAAGATATACATAACCTAAGTTTGTTTGCGTTCACAACACAAAATGTTAGCATTCGAATTCCGGTTATCTGCGAGTACACTGACGACGTGACGTATATACTGACTACACATATGTCGTAAGAGTTCCGTTTACTCAGAAACTAAAAAAAATAGAGTAACGAGGTGGCAAACTAAAGCCCTATCAAATGAGTGTTCATCTGATAGGGCTGTCGCGGATGAAATATTTATACTCCAGCTCTATTACCATGGTCTTGTATGTATAATATTCGTAAAAAAATCGATTAGTAGTTTATCAATGATATAACATCATATAGCATAGGAAACTGGTTGCTTCTAACCTTGAAACGGGTATTGGTTGCTGTATAGTATATCAAAGTCAACGCATTTTTTATATGTTAAATATATATGTAATCGCATATCGTAGGTGACAATGCAATAATTTTAAATATCTTTAATCTAGGAGATATAGTTAGTGGGGTGGTGGTACATTATTCCAACATTTCATTGCACAGTAACGAAAACTGCCACGAAACATTGCTGTATCATGCGAGGGTAAGATAAAATATAAATAAGTAAATGACGATTTAAAAAAAAGCTTGTCATATAGATATGATGGTGATTGTAAGCACCCCTAGTGATACAAACGGCTGGATGTCATATTCATCAGATTTCCGTAATTTATAAAAGAGGTAATGGCTCTATGAGGTATGGAGAAACGAGCACAGGCATTTTGAACGCGTTGCATTTTTTTTAATAACAAAAGATACACGCACCTATAGCAGCATTAGCTTAACTATAAGTTTGGAAAGTATTAACAAAGATTTCGAATATTCGTTTCGTTATTAGAGAATTCATTTACGAGAAGGTACAAATAATTAATTCATTTATTGGTTCCATATGAACTCAGTTAAGTTATGAGACTTCATCGAAGACGGTATTAACGATGGTAAATCCTTTGTTATTATTTACTTACACACACACTTACTCATTATCTAATATAATATAAATAAATACAATTAAAGTGTCTGTTCGTAATGCAATAATTACTAATTATATTAAATGGGCGAGATGTATACACGGTACTTATACCAAAAATTCATTTTTGAACATTTTTGTCTGTGTCTGCTTGTTCCGGCTGTACACCGACACGGGTGGGCCGATTTTGACACGCCTATCACTGGCAGATAGCTGATGTTTTAAGGAGTAACTAAGGCTACTTTTATTTCAGAAAAGAATTAGGTTGCCACGGGAAAAATTAAAACCCATGATATTGTGAACAAATGTCAATTCCACGCGGGCGAGTCTCGAGGTGGATGCTAGTCATACATGATATTTGTGACGAAGATAATTTACGTAATATCATCTTTCTGATATAAGTAAGCTCTAGGGATCCAGCGGATATACTCGTAGTACGGTAATTTTTATATTTTCCGTTTTATTTCAGTTTTGTCATCGTCTCTGGGTGAGGATGTATCTACGTCATTCAACGAGACATTGACCCTTTCTGACGTCACTAATACTACTGTAGCGTCAACACTGAACTTAGGAGACACATGTGGAGTCAACTTTTGTAGTGGAAGTGCTTCTCACGTAAGAAGATTAGATTAAGACTTAATATCTTATACTTTTACTGATAAGTTTTTTCACAAACAAATACATGGTATGCTCAATGTGAATATATACTACCATAGCTTCTTAGGGTTGCAACACATGAAGTATTTATTGCTCACGCGATTGAAATTGTTGCCTTCGCTTTTAATTCGGTGACTCGTCATCAGCTTCCTGATTCACTAGCAGAAATACAATAACTATTCAGCAGATTGTTGATTTGTTTGGAATACTTTTAATACATATGTGTATTTTCAAGGTATTTGAAAAATATTACGTAGTAATAAAAGGTAAAGTTAAGTAGTAAAAAAAGTATACATAGACTTAGAGATAGAGAATTCTGTAGTGCCTAAGAAGCACATGCTCACTATAGACTGTAAGGAAACTGTGCTGTAAGCGTGTTCTCTTTGAGGGTAAGTTCACCTTTGTACCTTTCCTTGTTTTTGTTTCTTAGATTATTATTGTTATTGTGTATTCTATAATGCACAGGAGATGAGGATGGGGGATATTAAAAATAAACAAAGAAACCAGCTTTGATGAAGTTGTGACTTCATTAAACTTATACTACTCGAACACTAAGAGCTTCGCAATTGGTACTTAAACGGGTTTAAAACTCCGAGCCGTTTATAAGGACCACATACACTACCCAAGATCCCGAAATATTCTATGAAACTATGCGATACGTAGGTCACGTTTGTGCGGCTATTGTGTATAGGTGACCAAATACACATACCAACATACCATTAGTACTTACACGTTTCTTTGAAAACGTTCTAGTATTTTATTTGTCAGCGAGTACCTGCCCTGATACTCGAAGTACCTATTTTATGAAGTACGTTAGTCAATAAATAAAATGATGTTTATAGGAGAACACAAACTTGGCGCCGCCGTCCCCGGTAAAGATTCAGGTCATTGCTGGAGTATATTTGGCTTGCATGGCAGTCGCTGTAGTGTTGGTCGCTTTCGGAGTGGATACACTTAAAAGGTAAACAAACATGTACAAGAAACCGGCTAAGTGCGATTCGAATGTTTCTTTCTTCTTCCTAGCGTTATCCCGTTTCGGGGTCCGCCACCTTAGCCTAAGGATTTCGCAAAAATGATTATGACATGGGGCGATTGTCATATCTTCACAACCAGCTTCCACACAACGAGCTCACTAAGTTTCTTGGATGCCAGCTTGTTCTTCTCTCCAGGTGACTTTGGGGCTGAACTTCTCTAAAGATCTCGACGGCAAGAATCCGATATTGCGGACGATGTTATTGTTTTTGAAGATGGATTGAGTTGTGTTCTGGAATTGAGGAACTACAAATATCAAACTGGATATATTATTAGCAAATTGGATGTTCATACCGCTTATCGCGCAGACTTGTGTCTTGATGGGGTTAAATTAGACCAAGTTCAACGCCCCCAGTAAGATACTTTAGTTAAACTATTGAAGGTTATTGCGACTTTCCTCCACACGGAAACGAGGGAAGTTAACAAAGAACTGTGTAATATGTATCTCGCTAATGTTAATCCATTTCTCTCGCTGATGCTCTCTATTGAAATACTGGTAAGTCAAAAACTAAAAAGAATGAAACCATGAGAAATTAATTATAAAAAAATTCTTCTGTTTTCAGGTACACGTCAGGCCGTAAAACGACGATAGACGGCAAGTCAGGATTACGACTATTGGCGGTTACTTTACGGCAGTTGCGACACAAGTATCAACTGCTCTTGCTGCCAGTCATAGGGTACATTGGCGCAGAACAGGCCTTCATGGCTGCAGATTTCACGCAAGTTAGTATAATTAAGAACTTCTGAGCGTTAATTGATGAAAGAAACGATTAAATTAAACATATATTACATGACAGATAAGACCCTGTACAACTGTAGACAGTTGTACAAATTTGTTACGTATGATTATTGACTCTGTATAGGAAACGATAAATATTTCTCAATTTGATTGCTCAATTTTGAACTCGAGTAATATAAAAAAAACTACCTTTTTCATTTATCAAGATCGAACATTGCTATACATTGTTTTGTACTAAAGATGGGTAATGTTTATACAATTAACGGTTAGTAATAACAAAAAACTTGAATCCGTTTGAAAAAGTTTGAAGCCGGTAAGTTCCCATAAAAGGGCGAAATATGTAAGAATCTGATTATTCTAGTAAAAACTTGCGGTGTCCACGAGTATGCACATTTAATCTCTTACTAGTTAGTTCTAGAAGTTACTACTGTCTACACTGCATCTAATGAATGCTTGCAATTCATGAAATATTGCTTGCATGTCGCCGTTGCCACTAAATACACAATTCCTTAGGAGCTAACTAAATAACTTAGTCAGAGAGACAGAGAATTGAAAGTTATTTATTTGCGGTATTCTGTGAGGTAGAGGTCCTTCCCCAGAATGGCATCTCACTAAATACAGTTATTTCCGAACTCTCTTATGCCAAAATATAGCTTTGTTCGCGATGGCAGAGTACACCATCGTGCAGGTGAGGTTATGTTTGACTCTAAAGCTCACTTACTATTTTTTACACTAAACTAAGATTGCAAACAAGGGCACAGCTTCCCTGCCTGCAGGGGTAAAAATGGCGTTTTGTCGAGCCTGTAAAAACCCCTTCGCGCCCTGTTTGATGAATTCCGGACTGTGGTCTGTCCTTACTACTTACTTAAGTACTTCAGGTACTTGACATTTCGTGCGTCGTTCGAAAAAAACGGGGAAAAATAAACTAACGCGGCTAGAAGCCGAACTATTGTTACAATATAGTTGCGAATTCAATATTTCATAGTGAACATAAAAATATTATAAGTATGTCGTGAATAAACTTGTCGTTAATCCAGTTTCTTATTATCGGTTTCGATCTTTTACAGTAACATTCGTGCAATCTCGAAACAAGGTGTTTGTCTAGTGCTTTTAATGACCAAACTCAACGGTTACAATAATATACCGCTCTAGGAAGCTCTTAATGCCGGTTAGACTAAATGTGCTCTTAAAGTTTCAGGCGGTATAAATCATTTCAACTTCGATGTGCATCAATGCAAAAGTATTAACTGACAAATGAATATTGGATCGGAGATATCCAGTCAGCCAGATATTAATATTTTGTTTGTATGATGCATATGTAAAATATTCATGAACAGTTTGAACCGGTATGAAACAATTTTGAAAATCATTCAGTAGTCAGAATAGCAGATCAACCTTTTTTTATACCTATATATAACTTCGAAAGCCATACAGTCCACCTGATGTAAAGTAGGTACCGTAGTCTATGAACGCTTGCAGTACAGGAAGTATTGCTAGTGTGTTGCCATCCCTACTACTAATATTGCAACTCCCGCCTACAACCGTCCAGGGAGTTGTTATTCGGTTGAGGTTTCCTGTGTACTGGAGGAACCCCAGTAGTACTGCGGCCTACCTCCCATAAAAACACCTATATCAAGACAAACAAGCATGTTTATGCAGACATTATTTTGTCGTATGTGGGAATGGAACGTTTTACGGTGTTACAGTAGCATTGCTAATTACTCCGCCACCGGGCTTGTCAAAAATATATAAATTCATTTGATGACCTCGGTGGACTTGCGTCGCCTCGTTTCCCCTGGGGCGAATGCCTTTAAAACCTTCCCAGGTTAAGGCGGACTGCCTTAGCTAGGTGGTGTTTAGTTAGTAAGAGTCTGACATATCTTGTCCGGCCATCCGAAAGGGTGTCATGAGGATTCACCACCTCCCTCCCAATTCGTGTGCCGGAGGGTGCCCCCCTCAGAAGAATGACGCATGTCGTTTTACGTCGGGCTTAAAAAAAACAAACCACGGTGGACATCATGACAAATCGACTACTTACATACATATCTTGTATGTAGTAAACTTTTTATCGTTCCAGGCGTTCGTGGGCTGTGCATATGGCATTCACAACATCGGGTACGTGATGATTTGCTTTGGCGTATTCAACGCCCTCGCTGCTCCTCTCGCTGGCTCCATTGTTAAGCTCACCGGCAGATATCCCGTCATGGTCACTGCGTTGGTGAGTAGTCAGAGTTATCAGATTACATATCAAGTTGTCAAGTTGATTATGATTTATATGAATTCGCTGAAAATAAACATATAAATATTTACTGGAAATGTGCACTTGCGACAAGGTCTATTGACATCTTGCCGCCAACCTTATGCCCGGATTAGATTCTGTATATATCATCTTTACAACAAGTAACTTAAGGAACAGCTTTAAAAGAGTTCTCAGAAATTGCACATTTAGATTTTTTAATATTAATGTGCATACCTCTTTACATGTGTGATTTTTGGCATATTTAGAGTAGTCGGGAACACAGCCAGTAAACTAATAATGAAGTTAAGACGTGGTTAAATATATACGTACACATGTCCTGTCATGTACCCATATTTATATACATAATAAATACGGGTATATATTTACTCGGAAACATAAAATAAGAAAAAAAATCTATGTTAAGATACTTGACATTGTTTCGGTCACTAAATAATTCAAAGTAGCAAAGTATTTATATCTACATATTTTTCTCTGTTCATATTTATATATCTTTATCTGTTGGACACAGGAAGGGAGAAACATAATGTTCCGTTTTTTCTCCGGTACTAAATTATAAATTCAGGCAAATATTGAATACAGGTGACTAATTCGATTGAATTAGTCACCTGTTATTGACTGAAATACGTTTACAGATTTTAAACCTGGGCCTCATCACTGCATTGCTTATGTGGCGTCCAGATCCTGAGCAGTGGATCGTATTCTTTCTGCTAGCCGCGATCTGGGGCACGGCTGATGCCGTGTGGCTAGTTCAAGTGAACGGTAAAATATTATTTGTATACATTCGAAGCTATCGGGTATTATTTTAGGTTTACGTAAATTTGAGGTTTATATCAGACCCGTGAGGTAAAGGAAGCTTAAAGCTTATTCAAAAATTCGCATTTTCTTTTGTTAATTCCATACAAATTGAATAAACCGTATCATAGTAGAAACGCACGTTTTTACATTTTTAACTATGGTGGGGTGATGTAATGAAATACACGTTAAGGTTACCTGGGGAATTGAGCGCCACACGAGTCGGTCTTTACACACCTTACTCGCTTCTTTACCATTCATAGCTTAATTCTAGATTTTAAGGCTCCTGACATATATATATATATATATATTATTCTAGAACACAATATTCAATAATTGTAATTTCTTTTGGTTTATTTTAGCTTTATCTGGCATTCTATTTCCTGGCGACGAAGAAGCTGCGTACTCAAACTTCAGGCTTTGGGAGGCGACTGGCAGTGTTCTTTCATATGCCAGTGCACCATACCTTTGTGTTCGAACCAGGTACCTATTAATAACCCATTAATATACTAATAATGACTAGAGGGTTTCTAAATTATGATAATGTCTGACCTAAATTCATCATTAATATTATTATTTCGTAATTTGTAAATTATATTTGCAATTTTTAACCATTTGCAATACTAGGGGCATCAATCTTTAATTTAATAACTCTAAATGATTATTTACTAACTCTTTACGCCCTTGTTTAAGAACTCCATGGTGTCATTCCTTAGAAAAACCTTGGTAGAAAGTTCATTCCACAATCTAATGGCTCTCGGAAGAAAATTCTTACAAAAATATAATCTTTTTTATATGGAAACTTTTCCATCGGTCGCTTTTACTTACTTCATATGATAAAACAATATGCTTGGAACTCTACCTAAGTATGATTGTGTGAATGAATTTATGTAGTGTTAGTTCCTCTTAAGGTGTTGGTACACAAAAATTCTAAAACAGACACAATTTTCTTCCTAACGTGATCCTGTTACCCATTCATAATCCGGTAGAATTGGCATGTTCTGCCACCTAAGCCTAAACCAAAGCGACGAATCTGATTTTGACATAGAGCGACTACCATCAGACCTCCTCAGTCCAGATAAAATGAAAACTCATATCTTTCCTAGGTTACAACCTAGTTTCCTCACGATGTTTTCCTACACGTATGAGCAAGTAATAATTACAAACATAGATAAATCCGAAAACATGATTTTAGTCGTAACCAACCAGCCTATTGGCTGGTTAATTGTTCAATACGCCATTGCTGATTCCAAATTAAAAAAAATACAGTAGTCGGTAGTAAGTAAGTCGTCTGCTGCACTTTCCGTAGCAAAATATTTATATCAAATCATTGCTAAAGTTGATCCAGTAGGCGCTAAGCTGTGATTTGGAAAGTATCAAACATTTGAGCTACTATTTTGACCTTGTTGTTGTTGTTAGTAAATTAGAAGAAGCTGAAACATAACTTTTAAATTAATTAATAGAAGTATGAATATATACATGAACATGAATATAAACTACTTGACTTATTTCAAATAAGTTGTATCATGGCTTTACAGTCAAAGTCAAAGCGATGTTTATAAAGGAAAGAGAGACGCTCTGAAAGAGTGTATAGGCGTTAAGAGTACTTTCGTTTTGGATATGCAGAATGAATACAGGAGGATAGAATGACTAAATGAACATTTAATGCGAAAATTTATAAATGTAGGAGCTGAGGTTTTAGGAACATCAAGACTCACCTACCGCGACCAAATCAGAAATTTTACGAAGCTCTAGAAAAGAGTGAGGTCATGTGATGCGTGGTTCTCTCTATCCACCCTACCAGGGATTTAACGTGAAGATTAAAATGGATATGTACAACCTAAGTCAGCTTTACTTGGTCGTGGTGTACCACGACAACAAGCAAAAGAGTTTCTGACAAAGGAGAGGTAGGGCAAGCAGTATTTAACAATTCGAACTATTTCCTCGTTACAAGAGGTAAATGACAGCGTATAGAAGAGTTATTGGGTTCTTGCCAGTGACATTATAATAACATTGTAAGCAGTTGTTGCAATGCAGTGCTATGTGCGAACGAATACGGTCGCTGCCCGCCACACAGTCACGAATATTAATTCGCGAATTTAGCGGCCGCGGCCTAGCCGCTGTTCGCTATCGTCGCTATGGGTTCCGAACAACTCATAGCCAACGAGTTGTTAGCGTTTATACAATACGCCATCGATATTAGGGACGAAGTCAGCGTCACGTGCATTTGTATATCTACCTTCAGTGAAGATGAGATTTGCAGTGGCATGATGCTACTGTTCTAGACGCTGGACAAGATCGCAGAGATGACGTCACGCAGGAGGGACGGAACGTATTCAGTCTTTTGAAGGTGACAGATTCAGACGACGTGCCTTCCTTCGTTGCGAAAGACCTACATTAGCTGCCATCTGTCACATCCAGGGTGACAACTATTGTAGGTCTTTCGCGTTTGAGAAAAGTGTTTGTATATGTATAGAAGTAGGTAGAAGTGGCTTTGAGCCTTACATGTACTGTAAGTATGATTAAGCTAACACGAATGGAGCAGTCAGACACGGAAGCGACGAGTAGGCAGGAGGTCTAATTTTTCTACCTTTACAGGTACAGTTTAACTTATGATTAGATATTTGTTAAAGATTTTGTTTGATTTCAGATTATACATTCTCCTGGGTTTACTCCTCATCGGATTTTCAGGGTACACTACCATAGAGCTTATGGAGTACCGTGCGAAGAATGCTCATCATCTCGAGAGAAACTTCGAGCTGGTTTCCAAGAGGGATAAAAACGAACAAGAGTGAATTAAAGGATACTCAATTACGTGTATTTTTATAATGATAAGATTCGTAGACACATAAAGACTACGGATCGCCAAGGAAAATTTTAAATGACAGGTTGGGAAAATTTTCCCGTAAGTTTTAGAATCATTACATCGAACGATATCTCTCTATTACAATTAGTTCTATATTCGTGTTCTGTATGTTTACGCTGCTGTGAATTATATTATAGTCATTATAAGAATAATCGCTGCATCTTTTACGACGAATTGTTTCATATTCATAGTTAGTATATGGGCGAGCTTCACTTTTTTTGTACAGTCGCATTTTTTATTATTATATATAGATATATAAACTTAAAAAGCAAAACCTTATCTAAATACAAAATTTGATTCAAATGGTTAGAGCCGTTTCCGCTACCGTTCCGGGATACACGAAATGTATTTGTATACATACAAGAATTGTTCGTTTAAATTAATAAGATAATACATTAAATAATTTTATTTTGTATAACTGAACAATAAATTTCCTAATTTTAATATATCGACATTTTGTTGGAGAATATTATTAAACTATTTTGTTTCACATAATACACAATTACAATCTATATATAATAGCTAAAGAGAAAACAGTTCCGTGCCTTTATCTCATTTTTAGTTAATAATTTTTTTTCGATACTATGAACTATGAATAAGTTAAAATTTAAAATGACTTTATACAACTTTTACCTACAAGCGACTTACATAATTATTGATGTGTTTATACATCACTTGCAACTGGTTAGATTTACATAATTAGATGTTACATACGTATCTTTGTAAATTTGCCCCTATGTGAAAAAATTATAATCGATACAAAATGTAATTATTAATAACACTTCCGTAAATAGCAATAATGAAAGATAATATGTTTTTTGTCTTCCAGTGATAATCGCAACAATTATTATAATGAATGGTTCATTGGTTAGCATTTTAGCCAAGTTAAAATTGTAACATGTATATAGTAGACGATTTTGTTATTGAGTACGAGTAATTGGTTAAGAATTTTACTGCCAAATATGTGCTAGCAAAAGCACATCCATGCAAAATATCTATTGTACTTCCAGTATCGCTCAATAAGATAATTAAGAAAAAGCCTTAGAAACCGGCGAATGTGTATAAGAATAACAATGAATATTAGAGACGTGAGTGAGGTTTGTATGGATCGAGTCACGTGGCGCTCGGTTCTCCCTGCCTACCCCGCAAGGGATTTGGCGTGAAGTTATAGATAGATAGGCGATAATTATATGTCCACGAGCACCTATTTAGTCTCTCAATATTAAAGGACTCAAACCTGAAACTAAGTATTTTGAGTGGTATCTGTAAGCTCCGCCTAGGGTGCCACGGGGAACTTTTTCCTTTCTGTGGTATACATGAAAATATTGTAATCAATTTTTTTGACACTGGCTACGTAGTAGACACCTGTTGGTTGTTACTACATGACCTGATAGGACATTGTAAAAAATCTATTTTTATAGTTACAATAAGTACTAGATGTTCAAAAAGGCAGTGTAAACAACAATACTTTATTATGTTCGATGGCGACGTTGCGCGTGCCATTCTAACCGAACACTCAGGTTAAGCAACGTGCACCGCACAGCCTGTCTATAAATGGGTTTATCTGTCTAGAGCTTCTCCGAACTTCGGAGGCTACGTTAAGCCATCGGTCCCGGCGTTGTCGGTAGATGACAGTCGTTAAGCTATGCCACTGGCCTTCGTGATGGAGTATGCTCTAAACTCCTTCGGTTGAATGGAGACCCGTATCCCTGCAGTGGCATAACCAACTCATTCCACTGCAGGGATACCGGTTGGTATAGTAGTAGTGGTTACTAAGTTCGTGATCGTGATATCAGAGCGTCGATATATATTTTTTTATAAAAGTTTACTAAATAATTAAGATAAGTAAAGTTAATATTATATTGAAGAATATTGTGGTTTTATTGTATTTTATAACCATTACATTTTATTATTAACTATACTTCCATCCTAGCGTTATCCTTTTTCATAATCTATACGATTGGCAGGGTCCGCCACCGTCCGGCGAAGATACCGGTTTTTACATGGAGCCACGAGACCAATCTTTCTTTGGGTAGGTCGTCATTCCTGCGTGCGGTTCTATGCCTAGCAAGTGATAATTAGAAATATGTATTAATTCTTAAATCTCATATTGATATGCCCACATCAGGATTCGAACCGGTGCTTAGTCGATGGTAGTCCAACTCTCTATCCACTGAGGTATCACTGCTATGTAATAACTATTAACTATTTCGGGTACGATCATTCATAGAAAGGTTAACACGATGTTGAAATTGAATACAGATCTAGTCATATCTAGAAAGACATTTTGAGAAATAAAATTCCGTTAGAAGGTAACATTTATTTCAAAAACTCATATTTTCATTTTTGGACTTGTTGTCGATTTGCCTTTAAGTTTGTCCAGTCCAACTTTGAAATTACTGAATCGATTATGACGGGGTTTTCTTTCATCAAGAATCGTCGAAAAATTTATGCTATTTAGGTAAATAACTAGTGGATGGATTAATAGGTCCCAACCAAGCTTAAAACCAAAACCACATCCTTTGTGTTGAACGATTCCTGGCGTTTGTTTCTATTTCTTGCTTGACTCTCATTTTACTTGTGCATCTCATTGTGGGGAGTGGCTCACTATTTTTCTACTTATATTTACCCAATTCATGTAATCGTTAGAGTCTCACCTAGAGGCAAAGCTAGCCTGCATGTTGCGTCCTGCTAATTAATAAATGAGGCTCTGGTGAAAGAGAGGTAGGCCGGATATTGAAATTTTATTCTCCGTATTGTGGAGAACAAAACATAGTTTTTATTTTGTCATTATATACATACTTATTCCACTGCTGGGATTCGGGTATCCCTTTAATCAAATAGATATATAGCTTATTTGCCATGTTTTATTTTATACAACGTCGGAAGTCATAGTACGGCCCAATATAAAGTAGTTACCGTAGTAAAAGTATGTAACTAATACAGTAACTCCCAATTACACAAATCCAGATCAAGAAAAATGTTGTATGTTCATGCACACATATGTTTGTCTTATGTGCGAATTGAGTCCACGAGCCTTTTTGTAAAGTGGCATTGGGATCCAATCGGCAACCGGACTCGGCAGAACCACTTCGCCACACGGCTCGTCATGGCGCTCCGTTGTAGGTTAGCAGTTTGCTTTCAGTATATTCAGGTTTATTTTAGGTGGACAATAAAACAATGTAGTACTTTCGATAAAACCATCATGTTTAATCTCTTGATAAATATTTTAAAGGTGGCTTTCTTGAACAACAGCCAGACAAGCTACGTTCTGATTGGATCGCAAAGACATTAACAGAGTGACTAAAACACGTTATACACATATTATTTAACTAATTATACAACAAAAAGTTCGCATAAACACATCAATAAATCGTTGATAATGCTATTTCAGGTGGTATATTTAAGAGGTGATTGAAAAAAGGAGCCGAATAAGATCTCGGTATGGGGAGTGAGACATAAAGTGAAGAAGAAAAATAGAATTACCAAGAAGAACATAATGAACGAAAGGGGAAAAAAGCAGGAGGTCGCGCTGTGATCTAGTTGAAAATCATCAAAGTGATAATATTGGTTCTCGCAGCGCGACATCCTGTTTTTATTTGGTCACGAAAATATAGTTTCAACCACCTTATAAAACATACGTTGTGTAATCTTCGACTTATCGTTACTCCATTCATACCACGCAAAAAAATAATCATACGTACTTTATACAGTTTGTAAGTCACAAGTTCGACTTATAATATGTTAGTGACGTAATTGAAGCAGTCGTCTATTTTATATTAATATTAAATCACCTATAAACAAATTCGTTCTTTCATTAAACTCTATAAGTATCTTTAATTGTTATTATCTTCAGTTTAAAGCGTATAACCGTAATACTTCTGAAAATATTTTATACATCCCCTAATTTATTATGGAAGACCGCGTAAGGCACAAAGATATAGCAAGTTCGTCGTACAGTCGTACGTAAAATAGTTTAGGAAATTAAAAATATGAAAAATGTCACCAATTAAAAGCTGTCAGATTCATAAAGTATGGGTCTTTTCATGGAAGTTGTGACTAAGTATTTGTATTAACCCATCTTTGTAAGCCGGGTGTTCTAAGTATAAGAGCCATTGTCATGTTTGTACGTTTCTCGTTTAATTAAGGCTCCGAAAATGATCAATTTTAATGTAATTGCTGTCTAATCTATTCTAATCGGCATGGTTCAATAGTTACATGTCTATTTTTGTTTGGTTTAATACAAATTTCATCTATGTTATATTAGAATGTGTAAATACTTATTCATTCAAAAAACAAGGATTGATGTAAAACTTTGCTTTGAGTGTTTGAAACTGTATATATATATATATATATATATGTGTGTGTGTGTGTGTGTGTGTGTGTGTGTGTGTATCATGATACGGTAATATATATATTTTAGTAATATGAAATAATTCTGAATAATATACAGGTATATATAGTGACAATGTATTTCACGATATAATTAAGATCTTTTGAATATAATTAACATATGCTTTCGGTTTTCCAAAAATAGCAATAAAATAATTATATATTAAGTTAAGTTTGATGCCGACTGTACTCACATTATAAAGTTAGCACCGTATGCCTTATTTTGTTGTGGTAATTATAGACAAAATTGTTCTACGAGATGACTAAATGTATATATATTGGTCTTTTATATACTATTTTGGCAATTAAGGAGATTACCACAGGTAAAAACCGTTGTATACACTTATATTCCTTACCTACTTTATATTTTATAACAAAATTGGATTCGTAAGTAATATATTCGTACATATACAAATATTATGTAACAGGACTCACAAATAGATAAACCAATAAACAGTAGAATAGGATTTTTATACATTTAATACTAGCATATAATTACACATCGCAACAGTTAACTGAAGTCGGTATATTTAGTGTAATGAGCTTTTTTCAGGTGTGGTATCAATATATGTTATTTATAATGACGTATCAAATATACATCTATATTATATATGTATAATTGTGACCCTGTATTGTAACGCTAGAAGTAGCCTCAAAAATTAAGTATTATACACTTCGGCCATTATATACAAATAATCTACAACTTTATATACGATTATCGCAGGGTCAGCACCAAATATCGTCAATACTCGATAAACATTACGAGATGACATGACATATGTTTTAAGATATGTTACACAAAATAAAGCTATACATGTGACTGTAACATTTAAATCTTCCAATGAAAATGTATACATTTTCATCATTAATTCAGGCTGTATCGGTTCAATGCTAAATGTAAGCCTTGATTAAAACTGGAAAAATCAAACCCTCCTGACAGCTAACTCAAAAGATTGTCATAATATTATTTTATAATTATGTTGATAACGTTACAATAATATTCTTATACTGATACTGCAAATGATTGATGTATGACTACATAACATTTCAATACGCCTGTGATATTATTATTTACAGGGAGTAAAAGACAATGTTATGGTATTTTGCTGTCTGTAACATCTTTATTTCATATTTTATTACAAGCTTACTAGGGGCACCGCGATAATACAATACTCCATTGTTGCACATACCAATTTAGATATTGATCACATGACAGCCTTGTGAGACAGTTGTCAGAGGGTGGAACCATAGCTTTATGTACTATGACTCAAGTTCTGATAGCTATAATTAAAATATAAACATAATTATACATATAAGTATTATAAAGAGAGTTTCAGTTTCGTTACTTTGCGGAGGTCAAATTCACAGACAATTTGAGCTACACAAAGTATTGCGTTACAAACCACAAACGAATCTGAGTTTTAGGAACGGAGCTCGTAAGTACAAAATCATTCACAAATAATAACATCAACATTTGGACGGAACTAGTCATAAGTTCACCTAAATAACAAGTTTATTTACAATTAATTCTTAATAATTACTAAAGAATATATCTAAAGCGGCTTATAACATAACTAAATGCATAATCTATTAAAGTAAGACTTTATAACAGTGAAAACAGTGACTATAATCAAAATTTGAATAGAAATTGTTATGAAAGTTGTCGTGAATAAAACTGCTTTTCGAATTATTTATTTGTTGCGCCTACCTACTCTGAAAAGACAACGAAAGGATCTTTACATATACAGCCCATTGACATATTTATATCTCTATTAATAAATCTTTTGTCATATTATTAATTCTATTAAGTACACGCAGGCTTCAAAGGCTACCACCACCTTTTCTACTCGTACTACTTTATTATATTGGGTAGTTGACTGTATAAAAAATTGTTAACAATTATTATCGTTATTTCTACTTCCAAATGCTTCAAAAATCTCAACGCTGTCACCCATCTATACTAAAAATTCATTGAACTCGTAAGTAGATTGGCGTAATCAATGACATTTATAGTAAAACATTCAAAATAAAGTGACAAAAATAATTTATATTGATTAAGATGAGTTTTATTTATACAAATATACTCGTATTTCCCGATTTCTTCATAATTTTTGATACTAGATCAGAGATATTTGACATATTTTGTGAAATTTAGCGCATATAGATGCAATGATGACACCGAAACGAAACGACCGTTGCGTACGTACATACGTAACATTTTATCTCATAATTTTAGATATGAAGTCATATTTGGAGTTATTTATTGACACAAAAAATCTGCAAATGTTATATATCTGTAAGTATATATATAACATTTGCAGGAACTACTTTTTATTTGCAGTTGAATTCGACAGAGCATAAAAGATGGTGGTAGATGAATCTGGTGGCAAATAAATATTTTGAATGGAAACGGTTGATTTAGAGATAGAAACTAAAACTGCTTTAACCCCGCGGACCCCAGCTCCAGGGCGGACTGTCTAGAGGCGCCAACATCGTTTATACCATACACACCAATGCGAAATGCAAAAAAGCGAAAGTAATCTGTTTCTCTATTAGGGCCAAATTGTTGAACAGATCATAATTATTTCTAGTAATAAAATACTTCGGATTTTGAGTTCTGATGAAGTAGAAGACAGTATTCTGGCATGTGAACACTATTCCGTGGAAGGTATTTTTTGCTTTGACAAGTTACATAGCTGTATTGTGGTTATATTATTGTGGTTGCTAGAACTCAATCATTACAGCCTCGCTAGCAGCAACATGACAATTGCGATTGCAAATTTTGGAAATTCTACAATTTCCATCAATTGCGCCTTCTATAGAGACTGCTTAACCTCGTAAATCCAGAGAGATTCGATTTGACAAGTTGACGGTAAAACCGAAGGTCCTTTGAAAATAACTAACTATTTAAATAATTATGTTGATGTAATCCATGTCAATCCTAGCACTTCAAATGAACATTTTAATGTGTTAGAATTATCCGACTTGTGTTTCTTTCTTATTCTTATTGGTGCTCTATGTTATGACGTATACAGACGAGTTATGGACATCTGTCCCTTTGTTCAGAATTTCCGAAGGCATTCGCAAACACACCTAAGACTAGAGAGCCTTTGGCGTGAAATTTTAAACACAAACGTATGGTCAAGTTTAGGTTTCTTGAAAGGGAATTATGGTTTTACTTCCATTATTTTCAAAAGTTCGTGTTTCAAAGATTACAAAAATTTCGTCCTTTCAAAGGCGCCGCAGGGTTTTCGAGGTTATGAGTACCTAAGTGTTTCTAGTCATTTAATAAAGAAGGCAATAGGTGTAGTAATTAAAAATACATAAACGGCGGTGGCGCTTCTACATGCAATAGCAGCAGCTTTCCTTTCCATTGAAAGGGTTATGCTATATACAAAATAACAAACAAAACTACTGCATATTACTGTAAACTACTCACATTATGCATTATTTACACAACACAGTTGACAAACTACAAAAGTGTAGTAAGCATCTCATTCTTAAAAAAGAAATGTAATTACTTAAGTAGGCAATGCGATAACAATTCAATTGAGTACCATGTGTTAAGTGTGAACAAGGAGCTGCCTTAAGAAATCGATTTAAAATCGCCATTACCGTAACAGATTATGGTGCAGTATAAACATATATAGATACATTAAAATTATGAAATTGTTGTAAAATGGAACACTGGGTAGATTTTTGATAAACATTTATTTAATTCTATAGACAATTCAAGTTTAGAAGGGATCCTCCCAGTGATTGTTAGAAACAATAGTTTGTAGTCAAATTGTCTGAAATTTAAATACTCCAAACTACGTTCAGGTCACAACTTTCTGTAATTATTAAACTGAAAACTATTATTTCAACAACCCACTGCGGCGTAGCACTAACGTTTTTCATGCATATGCCAATTTGTAGGTGAATAAATAAAGCACGCTTTGATTATATTAGCTACAAACTCATTATCTCAAATTGTCTATAAAGATATTAATAGTCAATAATATAAAGTAATATAATTTATTATATACGACAAAACGGTTTTCTTCTGTCTCTTACTGCTTAGACAGATCGATGGATTGAAGTCACTTTTTTGGATAAAGATTTTTGAGGTAAGCGGGATCCTTATTTGGATGAAATAGCACGTCCAAATCCCAAAATGCGGGCAACAGTTAATTCAAAATTTATTTTAAAATTAGAAGACTTATATTAAAATAAGAACACGTATCTTAACTGGGACTGGTAGTGTTGCTCCTCGGCTCAGATTTGACTGCCGTACCGTTTATTTTAGGTCCCGTTGTGCCGGGGGCGGTTGTTGCTGTGCTCGGAGTCGAGGCTATGTTTACAGCTTGGCAATGACTGCAGGGTTCTAACCTACTAGCAAGAGCCAGTTTCAGTTTTAAAGCTGGTCCCAGCTTCATCTGCAGCATGCCAGTCAGCATGTCTTCTGTGACAAGGGGTAACACGGCGCCGTCGATTCTTTGGTCCCGAAAATTCTGGAAAAATGAAAAACATACAATTTTAATTAGTTACATGGCCTTGCATAACATTGCCTATCCTTATCTAGGGTTATATATAAACTGCTTTCCGCCAGCAGCGTCTACCTAAGGACGTGGGGTAGGTTAGTGTTTATTAGGTTCCGGATAGATGTTCTAAGATGGAGCTCTTGCATGAAGTTAGTCATTCATGCAACATAATTCAATTTTATGAAAAATTTAAAACATAACAAGTAATCTAAATTAATAACATTACCAGCAGGTTTGACTTTACAAGTTTTAATCAACAAGTGTCCGGCTAGTGCACCTGTCGCGATGTCATGCGCTTTATATACTGCGCACGATGCCTGCAGATACTTTATAATTCGTTTTTTACTTTTGTAATTGTGGAACATAATGAAAGTATTGTGATTGTGATGTTTTCGACTTTGAGATTAAAACGTATACAGAAGTGTTAATAAATCTTAAAAAACTCGAATAAAAATGTTCGTTTCGTGCCAACAATAAGGGATCGGACAACATTACAAAAAGTGATTCGCATTAATCATAATGGATATTTATCACCATAAAAATATCATTTTAAACGAAGAAGTCTTTTAATGACACAAAACTATGTCTAAAGATTATTAATTTAAAATGCCGCGTAAAAAGCATGTGTCGTCATTTGTATATGATCAAACTACAAGTCGTACTAAGTGTTATTTTATTCCTGATGTTTTCGAAAGTTTGTTGAACTCAACTAACTAGTTTATAACCTATTTTGTTTGTTATTAATCAGTCAATTGCAATAATAGCTTTTGCTGGTGGTAGCCTGTTTACTTACAAATGGCGTCTCGCGTTTCGAGATCAATACGCTATTTATGCGGTATTTTTAAATTTGTCATTTAAAGGTTTATAATTTATATATTGAAAAAATATATTTGTCAATATTTTTTACGGTGATAAATATCCATTATGAATAATTTAAATCACTTTTTGAAATATTGTCTGATCCCTGTAGCTAAATTAAGGACCAGCTATATATCGTATAGGTTTTCGGGTCACTTTCTGTATATTGAATATTGCGGGTGTGTGATACTATTTTTTGGCCAAGAACGGAACGACGGAAAATTCTGAAAATGTAATAATATCGAGATCCTTTCCGTTGTCGTCATTAATCCGTCTCGCTGTCATTAGGTATCAATCGTTAAACCAAGTTCGATTAAGTTAATTTTTGTCGGTTTGAAAATATTGACGACACCAATCTGCAAATGAACCGCGTTTTAAAGTGCACTTCAAACTCCTTAGATTTAATCCTGTATCTAATAATAATTATGACGGTATTGAGGGTATACTTATTATTGTATAAAAGAAAAGACGCAAGAGTATGATTTGCCAAGTATTTGAAACTAAAACGGAAAGCATCAAGACGATTAGCACCGACTATGCGGCGGCGGCGGCGGCGGCCAACGCGGGTCGCGGTCGCAGCGTCCAGCGACCTGTCATCTCCGCGGGAACGTTGACAAAAAGCGCGCCGCCTACGTGACGTCCTGCGGCCCCCGCCCCGCATCCCCGCACAGCCTCACTGAGCCTCATGCCCCTCGTTCCTCTACGCTCGACCACTTTTTACCGCGCGACATTTGCCCGGAGTTCGATCCGTGTCATCCGACGTATTCCTTTTTTAACGCCGCTGTTCGATTATTTTATTTTTTAATTTTATAAGGCTTCGAGCGGCCGCCGAGCGGTAAAAAGCGATAGCGCATAAAAAACTCTATGAATAATTAAAGTGAGATAGCTACTGGCTAGATCATGGGAACGGAATTATTTAGCGGTGCGACAGGTCGGCGGCGGCAGCGGCGCGCTCGCTGAGGGACAGGTCAATTTGCGGGATTCATTTCGCTCCCCGGATCGCCATTAGCGCTATCCGTTGCCGTCAATTTCACTTTGTGAACGAGTAACTCTAGATAGAAATTCGAATTTCAAGTTTTGAGACAGGACTGAATTAAAGTGGAACAAAGGGTCGACCTTTATAACCTTCGGACGTTTGGTTCGAGGGCATGTTTATGTATAATGGGGGTTACGGCTGCTTCGGGACTCTAATGCCGTGCCCGGGGGTCACGAGTGACCCGCGCCGCGGCTAAATGAAACGGAATGATATTTAAGAAAATTGTTTAATTGGGGGTCAAATTACAGGTTCGAGGAATGATCGCGGACTTGTTACGGCTCGTCTTTTTACAGTTTCGAAAGGAAGAGAGTGTTTGTTATGACTCACATCACAAAAAAACATTAAACTGCAACAGTATTAAATGATGCGGAATTTGGTTTAAAACGTTTGGTTACTATAGTTATAAAGTAATAAATAAAAATGCTAATATTTTTTGCTCTGAATACATTTTTTGCAACAGAATTTATTTGATAATGACAAAAATTTAGGACTACGTGAGTATCTTTTGCTCTCGTTCTTGTACTCATTGAGATGGCTTTTGCCTTAGTTGCCACACTTGGCAAGGCTTGGCTCAGGGAATGCTGGTGCCAGTCTCTTGAATTTTTCTCTTAGACGCTTTTAACGACACACGTGGTTTCAAATGGGGTGGCCTATTCTTACGTCGAGGCCACACTGGCTCTCTAAAGGCGAGGCCTATGTCCAGTAGTGGACCAATACGGGCTAAAAATGATGATGATAAAATTATAATATCTCTAACCTTTTAATATAAGTAAAAGTAATAAAAAAAAAAATGTAACCATAATTTGGTACATATAGCTGATTATAAATTGACCTGATTTTACGATATTTTATGGGATTGGTAAGTTTGTTTACTTTTTTAAAACTTTTAATCATACCTACACGTTATTATTTTTTACAAAACTGTAAGCCACAGTATTCGACCCCACGGATAGGTATATGGATTCCTACGCATATATACAGAATGTAACAATTAAGTACAATTAGTGTGGGGAACTCACAAACTAAACTATCTTACAAATTTAACTATAGTAGTTCAGTTCTGGTTGCTGCTGGACTTTTTAAGATTAATCATTGATGTGAAGTAATGTAATTAAATAGTTGATATCTATCTACGTATCTATAACTTCACGCCAAATTCCTTACTTTTAAATAGTTGATGTAGCCATACCATAAAATAAATAAATACAGCATTTTATTTTTATTGTAGTCAAAGGGTTTTATAGTAAAATTTATTCATAACCTTCTAACATTTTCGTAGTAAATACTTTTTGTCTCAAAATGACCGGGACCATTCTCATTTTCAAGTTACGTCTACGGTTTTTTTTAAATCACTGAACGCATTTTTTTACACAAAATCGACAATATGGTTCCTTAGAACATTTTTTTTTATATATTATCGTTTCAGAGTTTTTCGAGTTATCTCTGGATTTTTTTAAACGTCATTTTACACATAATCGACGATATGATTCCTTAGAACATTTTTTTTTATATATTATAGTTTTAGAGTTCCTCATACAAACTGGTGTCAATATTACATCCTGTGTATACCATACTAACATTTTACTGATTTCCTACCTTTATTATTTTCTATAAATACTCATGCTACGAGTATTACTGTAAATATTAGTAATTTCGACATTACAAGTAACCTTTACGCTGGAACCTGACAGCTGGTTGCGGGAAAGACAAACTTGTGGTGCTCGGGAAATTATCATCAGTCAAGTTATTTTTGCAAATAAAATTCATTGTTGTCTTCGTCTGAATTGGATGCGTACAGGAGTCGGTCTTAACTCCGTATTACCTACCAAGGGCTATTAAAACTTTTATATTAAATGCAAGTATAGGAAACAGGAATTAGAAGGACTTGTGTCTGCCTGTGCATACTGTAAATATTTTTTATACTACATATATCTACACACATAGCTGGTATTTAACTCAATTCTAAATAGTGATACTTATATTGATGTTCTTTAGAATAGTCGTTTACTACTGTTTATGAAATATGATGAATTGAGATTGTTTTGTTTACTACTCAGACGCAAAACAAGCATATTAGCTGCCTGACGTTGAACAGTGTATATACTAGCAACACAAGAGGTAGATATCATTAGCCCATTGCTAACCCTGTAAAAACCTCATAAAACCCTTTTTGAAGAAACGCTTGCCTCTTGAGAAAATCTGACTAAAGTACTGTACATAATACAATATTTGGACCGAACAGGTGCAGTTACAAACAGCAAAACAGTTTTTTCAATGCACAATATATTCTCTGTTGAGACAGGATAATGTCGGAGAGTTGGCAACCCTGATCACACCTATATTTACGTAGGTATAGTTAACAGGCGGATACTGCGTATCGCCTGTGGCCATGAACCGATCTTAAATTGCGGCTTGAAGCCACAGCAGCAGCCATCCTGCAAACAGGTTGTCGGGGGAGCAAAAAAGGTTAAAGTATGCTCCCTAGGGGTCGGGAGGGGACGGGTCGGGACGCGGGGCGGCGCGGGGGCTAATGACAGGGGCGGCGCGGCGCCCGCGGCAGCTACCGCGCAAATTGATGCCTGCGTTATAGTAAATGTAGCGAGTAGTAAGGTGACTTTATGAAATCTGCGGGCCACAATTTGATGGTATTTAGGAATTTTATTTTTTACTAAAGACGTCCTAGGCCTTAAGTTAAGATATGCAGAACTAAATTTATTTTAGTATCATTACGTTTAGGTTTCGTAAAAAACATAAATGTCCATGTATTTTCTTTGTTGTAGCATGTTTTAGTTTATGTATTATTAAAATTATTAAATTATTGTTACAGGTTACCTTTTATATGCTGGCTATAGCGGTAGATACTTTACAATCACACAAATTTTACATTAACAATGATAATTAATATGCATTCGTATAAGAATAAGAATTATATTATTTTATTAATAATTAATATACGAATCGTCCATTTGTATTTAGGTCAGATACTAGTTGTATAGACACATATTAGTGCCTGCGCCCTCAACGAACCTTTGCTCCCGGCTAGTGATGTGCTCAGTCGATAACTGCGACAAGCACGCTCGCGCTAGAATTATTGGCCGCAATCGCGCAGGTGCGATCCGTAATAAGTCAGGTTTCTAATAAATGTGCCTTTCAAATAACCTGCTCCCGTACATAGACTGGAAACTGAAGCGATTAAGAGATATTTGAGTTTCACGATTGTTATCACGCTTTGTTGAGCGCGACCTTTGCGATTACGTATTTATAGTCGTAACTGATCTTTGAAATAAAAAGGAAGAAAGAACTATAAGTATTCGAATATGTATCTTGCGAAATTTTTGAAAATAAATCCTTTCTTCTTGCTTGTATTATTTAACATTTAAGATATCGTATTATTTTCACGTATTATGTTATTTATTATAATCAAATATGATTACAGGTTTCAAATAACTAATTTACAAGAACTAATTTTATATTATCCAAACAGTGTTTATACAAGTACGAAAATATTTTTAAGTTATTGCTTGATATACTCCCTATCTCTATAATCTTACGTAGTTGTGTATTTTACATAGTAATTCTAGGCCAATCAATTTGGATTATTTCAAGGTAAAGTACATTGAAATAGATTTAGACCAAGCTAGAACATAATACATAAACATAATATTGTGAATAAGTACATACAAGTATGTTCACGGAGACAGGAGATTGGTATGAGTAACAAGACCACGTGAAACTATGTATTAACATGCACATATTATAGTGTACTCACAACAATAATTGCGAAAAGTTGAGACAAGTTACAATTAAGAACGGAAATGCATTGCGAGACAAAGCTAACAGAGCATGCAACACGTAACTTAGCTGGTCAATAATAATACACTATCGACACCGATAATCGCTTGCAGATAACATCACTATTCAGTTGCATTACACTATAAAGATTGCTATTAACTTTAAAGCTTGGTATGCACTGAGTTACGCTGCGTTTCTATTAGATACGATGAGAAAGACAAGACAAGAATGTAAATCTAGACCGGCTTCTATAACATTAGTGAATGATTGGAATTATGGAAGATTCTTTTAAGTTCCATTTTCCAATAATATATGGTGGTGGTAACATTAGATGTGACCATTGTGGCGTTGATTTGATGTTCCCTAATCCCATTCTTATGGGATGGAATCCCACAAAAAAACATACCTTTATGGAGCTCGTTATTGTAAAAAAAGAATTTACCACGTCTGTTTGTAGCAGCGAGTACTCGATGGTTTGTAGATACAGCACGTTGAAATGATTCTATGTTAATTCCAAATCTAGAGGGAAAATATGTTTATTACATATTCTATTATTCCTTGCCTAATGCTTGTATAATTGAAGCAGTACGTAACTTGACTAGTGATTGTTGTTTTATCTTGTATATACGAGTACGGTGGAAATACACCTTAATATTAGGTACGCACTGTCTTATTTTTAGAATCTGTGCGCGGTACACTGTTGTAATTATTATCGGTCCATCGCCAGTGGTCGTCATTTCAGACTTCTTTTTATTAAATTTCTTTTATTACGGTTCCGTACTAAAAATATATAATATGTTGGTAATTTAGGTGTGTGTACGTGCCGTATAGACAGCAGGCATTCTACTGCTGCTTATTTATACTTACTGATATTCCTTCAATCTATATATACTTCACAGCCAGTTTTATAGTGAGATAAAGGCACTACCTATACATTCTGTGTACTAAGTATCGGGAATTTGTCAATAAAACAAAAAATACAAATTATTCATCTAAATTTATTTTATCGCCTTCAAAGTAGGCCCCATCGCTTGCAATACAACATCTCCACCGCTTCACCCAGTCTTCCATACATTTTTCATAGGCTATTTGCGGTATGGCCTTTAGCTCATTCAGCGAATTTTCTTTTATGGCTTCTATCGACTCAAAACGTTTTCCTCGAAGTGGTAATTTTAACTTGGGAAATAAAAAAAAGTCAGACGGAGCCATATCAGGTGAATACGGTGCTTGGTCGAGAACTTTTGTTGAATTTTTCGCTAAAAACTCTTTCACTATAATGGCTGTGTGTGATGGTGCATTATCATGGTGCAGCATCCATGAGTTGTGTTGCCACAAATCTGGACGTTTTCGGCGGATACTCTCACGCAAACGCTTCATGACGCCTAAATAATATTCTTTATTCACTGTTTCTCCCTCTGGAAGGAATTCGGAGTGAACCACACCACGATAGTCAAAAAAAACTGTCAGCATCACCTTGATTTTGGAGCGACTTTGCCGCGGTTTTTTGGGTTTCGGCTCGTTTTCGAGACGCCATTCTGAAGACTGTTGGCTTGTTTGCATGTCGTACTCATAAACCCATGTCTCGTCGCCAGTTATTATACGTTTCATAAAGGTCGGATCCGTAGAAGCTCGGGAAACCATGTCTTCAGCGACATGCTTTCGCTGCGCTTTTTGAACAAAATTGAGCTCTTTTGGAACTAGTCGAGCGGCGACGCGTTTCATGCCTAAAATGTCAATGAGAATGTTGTGGACGGACTTAAAAGATATGTTCACCTCACTAGCCAACTCTCTCAGACTCATACGTCGATTTTCGAGCACTAGCTTCTTGATTCTGTCGATGTTTTCTCTGGTCGTAGCGGTTGAAGGTCTACCAGAACGAGGCAAGTCTACTACTACTTCTCGGCCTTCTTTAAAAGCCTTATACCATTCATAAGCCCTTGTTTTCGATTCGCCGTAGGTATTTCGCAACATTTTTAGTGATTCACCACATGAAATATCATTTGAAACACAAAATTTAAGGCACACTCTTTGTTCAACAATATTTTCCATTGTAAAAATCGCCGAGGACTCAAAACTATGACCAACAAAAAGTGTAGTTTAAAACAAATTAAATGACAGATCCCGCTCAAATTTTGCGCGCTAAATCAGTACAGTGCTACCAACATGCAGTAAAAAAATTAGAACGACCTCTTTTACGCGGGTCTTTTTATTGACATATTCCCGATACTTTTTACACAGAGTAGTATATTGTTGGTGTTTGCAGCGAATGTAGTACATTCGGGTTACACAAGAAACACATGGGCGCGTCGCGTGGACCTATACCATTTTTTATATATATACGGATATTTTATTTTAAATAGGGATTGTAAAACAAAAATATTGCACTTCATTTTGCCTGTCTTTAAAGTGCTTAAAAGTACTGAACTGATTTTAAGCACTTTTACATTGCGACTGCTAATATTGAAGGCAAACATTAAGGCTATTTTTTATCCCGGATATATTTAGAGTTCCCGCGTAAAAGTTTAAAAGCTAAAAGCTGAGCGGCTTTAGCAGTTTAAAATTCAATGGGGTTTAACAATTCGGAAAGATGACATTGACAAAAAAAGTATCATGACAATGTGCAACAATTTATGTCGAAGCTAAGATGTATACGTAGAATAAACCAAGCAGTAGGTACCTATAATTATTGATGTTTACTCCTGACTGACTCCGAAATTCGACATGAAGGAGTTCGTAACTTTTGTTTATACATAGTATGGAGACATACAAGCATTTGGCCCATCTGATGTATAGCAGTTACCATAGTCTATGAACGCTTGCAACACATTAAGTATCAATCGTGCGATGTCACCTCTGCTGCTAACACGGCTACTCCCTAGGAGCATCCTGGTGATCTGACTCCTACGCAGGAACGCAACAATTGTGCAGAGAGTTGTCATAGGTATGGCTACTATGATTTTCTGTGAGTTGAAGTTACTTTCCCCAAGCCTCTTTGATACGCTGTAACTCTCTTGAAAATACCCATACTAAGACAAAGAGACATGTTTTTGCACACTTCTTATACGCCTTAACTCTCTTAGAGTTAACTTCACTAAGTTGACATGGAATCAATCAGGCGATAGGAAATTCACAAATCACATGTCAAAATTGGTCAAAGTAATGTTACATGTACAGACATAAACAGTCGTATTTTAGTTTTTTGAATCGGTTCAAAATTGACATAGAAACTAGTGACACAAAACTCGTAGGTACATTTTTTAAGTAATTTGGTTCTTATGTAATGTAAAGAAAACTCTACGGAACTCAATACGCGATGTCGACTTAAACTTGTGGGAATTGATGTCTTTTATTTTTCAAAAGTAAGAGGTGATGGGTCACGGTACGGCCACTTTTTCAGTTCTCTTTTTGTATCGTTTTGGAGCGCGGTATTGCCACTTTCTAATTTTTACTTTTAATGGCATCCATTATGAATTTTGGTTGCTATATTATTATTGTTAAAATGTTATTATCTTTATTAGTGGGAATTAAGCCTTTAGATGAATGGAATCAAAGATCACAGACATTTAATGGTGCAATAATAGGAAATTTATGTTAGTTGTCATTAAACACAATGAAATGAGTTAAACTTTTTTGATGTGATATATACCATTAGTGATATAAAGAATAACTTCAATGGCTAAGACACTTTCATATAATTATAGAAAAAAATGAACTTAGATCACTATTATCACAATCGACACAGCACTGATGAGAATGACGTTAAGTAGTCAAAATAAAATTGACTATTTGAGAAGTAGACCAGGTGACAGCGGCAAATTAAAGTTATAGAATTGTGTCATGTTTCTATGACCTGTATTTTTCATATCCAAAATGTAAGATCGGTGACAGATCGCTATACGCGGCTCTGGCAGCGCGGATCGTACTCGTATCAGTTATTGTACCATAAATGTCATTTACATTTCATTTCACTTTAGGTGGCCACGACAACGTCCAAGGCTCATTTATAGGTACAACCAGCTTATGACCTTTTGTACTTACTACTCAGTATCTAATGGTACTTGTACAAAAGTTTTCAAATTGTTTATCCAATTTATTTAAGTTACGAAATTCAGAAATAAAAGAATTACTTTCATTAAAAGTAATTAACAATACCATAAAACGAAATGTATTTCTAAACTTTACTTGCAACTATGAGTATAACAATGGAGATTATTACTTCTCAGTTTGTTAGAAAACTTATCATCGCGATCAGGCGCAAAAAGCTCGATGTAATAATTGGAAAATAGCCTAACCTCTGTAGGAGTGGCGACTGATTTAGCCCGCTTTTAGAGACAGACTGCGGAAATACTATGTATAAGAGAAAGATGACATGAAGCGCTCGCGCAGGTGGGCGGGGAAAAGCCGCCGAATGTCTACGAATAGTTCCGAACTTAACCGACCAGACACCGCCCAGTCGCTAACGTTAACGACTATTTTACTTGACCCCCTCAGCTTACTACTTTGATGTTCCATTTCGCTATATATCGGTGGGTCAAACGACGCTGGCGCGGTCCTCAATGTTAACAATGTTTAAGCAATGCAGCTCTATAATATAGGTATTATAGAAACATGTGCCCTATAATGGACGGTGTCCGAGGAATGCCTGCGTTGCGATATCATAGTAATTAGTTGGGTGGAGATTTGTGTAATTGTGATTTCTTTACAGATTTGTGTGGTTGCGTCCTTGGTTTTATGATTGCGATTAGTTTGTGAAATTGATGTGTTTCGTCGTATATTCCAGCAGATATGTAATGGGTACTTAATTGTAATTGTCTTTGTAATTATTTAGGGGCGTGTACTGTTTTGTTTATGAATACAATAGTAACGCCAGGAAATATAAAAGCTTCACATATTTGTGAACGAGTTAGGTTAAGCTTTTATATTTCCTGGCGTTTAAAGGTTTTAAAATAAATAAAAAAAACAAATTTAACATGTCGTAACAGTAACTGTGAATGTTGTCACACATTTATATTGTTTATATGTCCGGAAAATCAGTTAAATAACTAGACTGATCCAATTGAAACTCAAAGTATTTTATCATATCTTAAGTAGTTGATGCCGTTGAGAGATTAAAATTTGACATAAAATCTGAAGGTACGTGAATATTTATCTGAATTAATGGCAAAACATAAAGGCACAATTACAAGCAGATTGTTATTAAATTCAAACATAAATCGAAAGTCATTACGTATTCTACGTATTCATTAACTCGACAAGTCTCACAATTATACCCTTAGCACAATCTCGTACCGGACCTACTAAGGAAATACAGCAAAAACGCGCATCTAGTGACGTTCCGTGCAAAACTTAATCGATTCCCGATACATCGTAAATTGAACACATCCAGAGGTTAAGATAAGGTTATTTAATAGCAAAAGTTAATTAGTAAGCTCACGGGTTGAGTGGCCGTGCAATGGCTCAGGTTCGATCTCGTAACTCCCGTTAAGTAAACATCTATGCGCTTGCGTAGCTCGCCCCGTTAACTTTAAGTTTTGTTAGCACTGGCTGTTGATTAAAGATTTCGAAGAATCTTCACATCTCTTGAAGTGCAAATTAATGTTTGTTATACAATTCTATGGATAAATATAAGCCTATTAGATAGTGCGTTAACAAACAATATTTATTTTTCAAAGAGAAATTGATTTAATATGAGTAAATTACTAAAAAAATAATGATTGCGTCCACAAATAAAATGATTTATTAATGAGAAAGTAGTCATTCGACTAAAACTGTACAAGAAGAAGTATGTACTTAAGTACTGTCACTGAACGTAATAACTAGGGCTTCTACACGCTGGGATAATAGTCAAAATAATAATTTTTACATTTGTCTAGTTTTCTGCTTTGTTTCGGTTCTAGAAATATAAGAAAAAACCGATGATTATGATAAGTAAAAAGTAAATTATTAAGTATTAATTAATTAGCAATTATTTCTTACATAGTATAAAACGATAATAATTATTAATTTAAACAAAATTGAAATCCATTAGGTTTTCAAATATATTCATGAAATATATTTATCGAACAGATTTTTTACTATACATATTCAGCGATGTCTCTGTTAAAAAAGTACCTAAATGTAATAAAAAATAAAATAAATCAATAAAAAAAAGAAAATTATCGAGAAGATAAAAAAAAAATAAGCTACTCGTATATTGGAAAAGTATTTCCAGTGATATTAAATAATTACTTTAAAATAGCATTTTTTTAGAGTCGTACTAGCTCGGAAACTAATGGTAATCTATAAAGTAAAACATTACCAACAGATGTCATGAGCAAAATAATACAAAAAAATGAATGAATTATTGACGTTATTTACTTTGACGGCATTATTAAAACAGCGAGTCTTATTACATTAAAAACAAGAAGCATATTTGCCTAAACGAAATACCAATGTACACAAATTCGAAGGCGATTTCGAAACGTGAAATCGATACAACGATTAAAGATAATAGCAATCGAGTAATAGTTCTCGGTATCTGTATACGTTCGCGTTATTCCGGCGAAACAATCTAGTTGTATCATCGACTTCTCGATACTATCGTAGCATTCGTAGCTCGTGCCACTTGTAAACCTCTAGTGCTGTGATTAGGAGTGTTATTAGTTTCCATAGATATCGATATTAAAATAAAGCGATTATTTTTTGATTTTTGTAATAACAATACGTTGTCCTTGACGTAACGAAAATTAATTGACAAGTGTAATAATTATGTAGTAGTGAATGGTATGTAAAACATTTATTTTTTAAGACTCCGATATGTCTGATGATTTATTAGCATGAGGCGTCAACCGATATTTACGCGTATATCGATATAACTAAACATTTTCCATTGTAAGAGTTATTGCAACTACACGCTAAACCGCTGTGTAATATGATATGTATTGCTTACCGTGACATACGAGTAGGTTTATTTTATTAAAATGTATAATATAGAGAATAGTATACATTGTAATAAAAAAACCTTTATATAAGCGGCTGATCTCATCGGTATGCAGCCGATTAGTAAATGCAAAATAACGATTAGACTCAACTACATTTAATACTAACAACGAAAGTGCCTACTGAAATAATGCAGCAATTCCCTGTGAAAGTAAAATTGTAAAGGATATCAGAATGCAGTGGTGACTCATATAGAATTGACCTAACAAGAACATGAAATTCAGTTTAAAGTTAATGAGGATTAGGATTGCTGATAAACATTTATCAATAAGCTTAGTCTAGTTAGTTAATAGATACTAATTAAATTAAATATTTTTATTGTACACATTGATTAAACGTAAAGTGGCACCACCGCTTATGTTTCTTTCCAAAATTTCCTTCCCAAATTGATTAACGTTACAATTAAAATTTTTGCGTATTGGATATATTTGAACTTGAAAATTTTACACATACAATGGAAAATGTTTAGCTCTATCGATATACGCGTAAATATCGGTGATGCCTCATCCCATGCCCATTATTGCCCGTGTCTACCTTTGTAGAGTAGCGGTCGCGTGCCGGCGCGCCCTCTAGCCGAAGAAAGTGCGCGCTCACGGACACTCGGATATTACGCCGTGCACGAAGATCGTAATCTCACTCGCAGTTTGATTTAACTGCACTATTGTTGGTTTTACCGCCTTTTTTGGATAAATAGTCAGCCTTTTGCAGTTTAGGAGCGATGGTTCGATTGCAGATTATTTAAAATAAATTGGCATTTAGAATAGATTTGATCAATTATTGTAATTGAATAATATAAAATTTGTAGTAGTAAGTAATCGTTTAACCACTGTTATTTTGTTAAATTGTATTTTTAGAGTAATAGTCATTGTCACACGATATGACTAATTTGTAATCATATTTCCAGAGATAATTTCCATGTATTTAGAAATGTATTACTTTATACTAAGTTTTGTACAAACATAGACAAGTAAATAATACACAAAAAAGTCTGACTCACGACTGCTTTAAGGTTTGGAAGTTGGTATCAGTATAAAGTAGTACCGACCCAAGTGGTAAACAATGGCTACTTTAACGCCAAAGGTCGTGTATTCTATTTCTTACATACAAAACAAAAAAATTGTGTGCATGACCATGTTTGTTTGTCTTTTCCGGGTATATTCTATGTATAACAAATAGTATTTACATAAGTGAGTAAGCTTGTCTGAGTTATTTGGTATCTATAGTATATACTTATCCTACTGAGAAGATCTGTGTAAGGTACGGAATCATATAAATCCCAATAAATAAAGTTTAATGCTATTATTGCATAGGATCAAAGAAACAGAAACGATACACGTTGTTATGTATTTATTTTACTTTGATTATGTGTAATAATAATACTAGACTGAAAATAGGTAAATCTGATTTATGTGAACCCACGCATCTTCTAAATAAGGTAACCGACCTCACCACGACTCCACCGACCCACCTTGTTACGTGTTAACACGGCGCGCCATGAAGGGACGACCGACGTTGTATGTAGTGTATCGCTCGCTATCAGCTATTCACATTACCCGGTGGATGTTGCGGTCAAATAGCCCCGATTCGTGTACTTGTGTGCAGTACATTAATGGTTGAGCACAACACAACTAAAGCTTAACAAATTTATGGTTCCCTTAGTCACTGTTGTAATGTTTAGAGCAGTGACAACCCAGTGGATAAGGAAAAAGCCTATTGACCAACTGGCCCCCGTTTCTAATCCTGACGTGTGCCACTAAACTGGTGTTTTCGGATTTATGTACATATTTGTAATTATCACTTGATTGGTGGTGAAGGAAAACATCGCGAGGAAACCCGTACATCTAAGAAATTATACTTCGAAAGGCGTGATACCTAAGAAAGGTCTGATTTTTCTGCTGGGTTGTGGTGGTCTGACGGCAGTCGCTCCATGTAAACATCAGTATCTTCGAAAAATCCTTAAACTTAGGTAGCGGATCCCTTCAATACTAACGAAAATGGAAACGGAACTACGCTATAAAAAAGAAGAAGTCACTGTTGTAATGTTGATTTCGTACGTCAACGAATATGAGGGGAGCTTTTGTAGTTTAGTAATCTCGAAATTAATAAACCATATCTATTGTAATCTGAAGTAAAAACGACGATGAGCATCAGTATATGTGGTAATGAGTAGGTTAATTATGACAACTGATATATTGTTGGTGTGTAAGTGGCTCATTGTCCCCTTTGAAGCCAAAGCCAACCTCACCTGCACGTAGCGCACCCTCCGTATCAACAGACGAGGCTCTGACGAAAGAGAGGACTGGGGAAGTATCTCCACTCGTAGTATAAAAAAATATA
Source organism: Pyralis farinalis (assembly GCA_947507595.1). NCBI lineage: Eukaryota > Metazoa > Arthropoda > Insecta > Lepidoptera > Pyralidae > Pyralis > Pyralis farinalis. Next base: position 8,523,196 of record OX382272.1, on the reverse strand, counting down.
TATACAGAACTTATTTATTGTAAGGATTTTTAGTATTAGAAATGAACAGTCTTATACTCGTAAACCATGGAACAAGGTTATTCACAGCAGTACAATAGTTTAAAATACTCAGTAATACAGAAACAGATAACGTCATGTAGTAGACGAAACAATAGCTTGTGCTTTCTAGGCATTAAGGAGCTTCAGCGATATTGTAGTGTAAAAGACATCAACGACTCAGTACAATGTTTATTTATATGAGTGAGCGTAGAAAAATTGTTTCTTAGTGTGAAATAGCACTTACGAACTTAAGAGATATTTCGGAAGGAGCAGGCGGACTGGGGAAGGGATTCCACTTCACAGGAGACCGTAGCTAAATAATAATTTACTGAAGGGCTATAGTGTTTATGCGAGCGAGCAAGATTACCGAGAAGCTCCTGTGTATTAGCCGTGTAAGCAGTGGAGTTTACAAATTAATATAAACATTTTTTAATATAAACAAGTTTACAAATAAATTAAAATAAAACATGACAATTAATGTTACAATTAAATTAGTTAAAGCAAAAGTTAAAATGAAGTCGATACTTTGTAACTGTAAGTTCGAATCTGATAAATTGTGCAGTAAATATTTGTCATTAAAAACATAAGAATACTAATTGAGCTGATTTATTGCAACTTAAGCTATTTCAGTTTGTTTAAAAGAGGGATGCCTGAGTTTTTTGGCAGTATTTTTATCAGTGCTCACCTAGTCATGAACTGTACGGTAGGGAAAAAAATTGTGACGATTCAAAACAAATGTAGCCATTTTTACGGAATAAAAAGATTTTGGCTTTGACTTTGACTTTATATTGAAAAATCTGTTTTACCGTCACCAAAAATAAGAGGGGGTAGCAAGTGACATGATAACATTGCGTTCTGTAAAAATATATTTTTAAAATTAAATTCTCAAGTATTTACATAGTATTAGTGAATAATTCCACTAGTCAGAGTCCAGTGAATATATGAAAGTGTAGACAAGTTTGCTGATAACCAAATGTAATAACAAAACAAGAGATAAATATTACGGTAACAAACTGTTGATGCAAGAATTTTGTTGATTCAAGACACTGCCAGAAAGAAGGAATCTTCTCACGAACCGCGTCTCAACAACTAACTGTGAGTCGAATATATTTATATTATATAATAAATATAAATAAAATTCACATAAAGCACAAATAAAGGCAACGACAACAGCGCCATCTATTATCATAGTAAAGTACTAACTTACGTTATCATAACGTGGATAACCAAACAAATCTGTGAATTATTTATCTACACACTCCAATATGACAAGTACTTGTTCTGGATGTAATCAGAAGCTTCCCAAACGAGAATTTCTGAACTGCTCCCTTTGTAAAGGAAAATATGACTTGGAATGCGCGAATGTTCCGATTGTGAGATTTAATAATACAATGAATGATGAGCATAAACGATCCTGGAAATGCCCGACCTGTAGATGCAAAATGCCCAAAACTTGTAATATAAACAGTCCAGCTAGCTCCCATCATATGACCACAGTGGTATCACCCATTGCTGGCGGCCTCGGCCATACGCACACAGAGCAGAGTAACGTCACCGTAAGGAAAGGATCACCGTATACTAACTATGATGTGACATCAGCGTCTGAGGATGAAAGTATCCTCGGTGAAACCCAGATACGTACCGATAACATTACGATCAATCAATTTGCGGAGCTTTTAGATAAGAAGTTAGAAGAGAACAAACAAACACTACTTCAGGAACTAAAATGTACATTTCTAAATGAAATAAAAAACACAATCATAAGCGAAATAACTGAAAACATAAACAACTTATCTACTGGACAAAATAAAATTAAAAAAGACATAGATGGTATTATAAATAATATTACAAAGCTACAAGCAGAAAATTCTAAACTACAGGAGGAAATTGTACAGCTACAACGAAAAATTGAAGTAAACGGAGACCAAAAAGAAGAATATGAAACAGAAAAATGTAAAAAATTGGTTTTATACGGTGTGAGTGAATACAATTCAGAGACAGAACATGACCTACATGAACAAGTAGTAAACATATTTAAAGATGTACTAAATGTTGATTTAACGGGATATATAGAAGATATCACCAGAATTGGAAGAAAGGGAAATAGGAGACCATTGAAAATAGAACTATTAAGTAAAAAGATGGTGAAATACCTATTGCAAAATAATTTATATTTTAAAAATACAGGATTAGCAATTTCTAAAGTTTTGGATAAAGATACACTACAGCAACGGACGGCCCTACGTAAGGCATTGATAGAAGCAAGGCGTAACGGACATCACTGCATAATTAAAAATAATAAACTGATTGTAAATGGCCATGTTTGCGATTATAACGAGACCACTGCTGAAAAGTCATTGAATAGTAATCACAAAAATAAACACTCACTGATCGAAGTAACACCAAGCTCTTCCCAAAGTGAAGCCAGGCAAAACCAAACTCAATCTAAAAATATGGAGACAACGGACCACTCCTTTCGAAACTGTCAACGATGAAACATACGATATCTTGTTTCAAAATATGCAGAGTATCTATAACAAACGAGATATTCTATCAGCCTTTTTAAAAGACCAAACTAAGAAATCGTGTTTAGCGCTATGTGTTTCTGAAACATGGCTGACTCAGGCTAAATCAGAAATGTTGACGTTTGCAGATTACCACTTAGCAGCATCTTATCATCGTAAAAATTATACTGGTGGAGGTGTTGGAATTTTAATTAATAATGACGTGAAATATGTAGAACTGAAAGATATAATGTGTATGTCTATAGAATATGTGATTGAAATCTGCGCAGTTGAACTTTTGGATTACAATACAGTGTTAATTTCCCTGTACTGGAACAAAAGAGAGCCCGACATTTTTTATAATCAATTAAATTTAATTTTAAAATACCTAACCAATAAATTCTCAAAAAAGAAAATAATAATAGGAGGTGATTTTAATATTAACGTCTTACTTAACACTAAAGAGACAAAAGACTTGCTAAATTTAATGCTCGAATATAATTTTAAACAATATATTAAGGATGCAACCCGCGTTAGTGGGAATAGCTCCTCTTGTCTTGACTTGATTTTTGCAAATTTTACTGAAAATAATACTTCATCAGTCCAAGATTTAGGATTCTCCGATCATAAATGTACTATATTCCAGTTAAAAATTAAAATTGTTAACCATAATAATACACCTAAATATTGGTACTTAACAAAACGTATTTACAATGATACAAATTTAAATAGTTTCAAATTGCGTCTCCAAAAAATTAACTGGAATCAATATATTTCTATAAATAAAGATGTAAACTACAATTATAATTTATTTAATAAAATACTTTACGATACTCTAAATGAGTGCATACCTAAAAAACGAATAAAAATTAATTCAAGACTTAAAAGCACTTGGTTAACGAGAGGCATAAGAATTTCGTGTAAAAATAAAAGATTAATAAAAATACATGCATCATATTCTAAAAATAAAATATTATTAAATCATTACAAACAATACGAAAAACATTTAAAACGCGTTATAATAAAATCGAAAAAATTTGAATCTATAAAAAAAATGGAAATGTCTAATAATAAAATAAAGACCATGTGGCAAATTATAAAAGAACATACAAATAAACAGTTAATAAAAACTAAACAAAATATAGCTTTGGAGATCCATAATATGATAACATCTAATCCTAAACTAGTTGCGAACACCTTCAATAGGGTATTTGCTACGGCCGGTAGCTCTGCGAACAATTCATCGGCGACGGCGTTGGGGCGCACGGCGGCGGCGCCTGCGCATACCTCCCCGCCGCCGCCGCGCCCGCCGCCGCCGCCGCCGCCGACGCGCGCTCGCCCCGTGCTACAATCTATCGAGAATTCGATGTACCTACGACCAGTTGATGTTAAAGAAATAAGAATGTTGATGCGTACGCTTAAACATAAATCGAGTTTCGGAATAGACGAGTTACCCTCGATACTGATTAAAGAATGTATTGACGAATTATGTGTTCCTCTGACATTGCTGATTAATCAGTCTTTTTCAGAAGGTATTTTCCCCGACCTTCTAAAAAAAGGATTGGTAAAACCGATACATAAAAAAGGCGCAAAATCGGATCCAAATAATTACCGACCAATCGCACTTCTACCGGTTATCTCAAAGATTTTTGAAAAGGCTATGTGCTTACGTTTGTGCTCCTTCTGCGAAAAATATGGAATTTTCGATGATTCCCAAAATGGATTCCGAAAAAACCGGTCTACTACACTAGCTTGTTACAAATATATCCATAGTATATTAAATATTTTAAATAATAAAAAATATGCGGTTAGCGTACTTTTCGATATGACAAAAGCGTACGAAAAGGTTAAATTTAAAATTCTACTCGAAAAGTTATACGGCATAGGTGTACGTGGGGTGCCTCACGAATGGTTCGCTTCATACTTACACAACCGCGAGCAATATGTTGAGGTCGAACATGTTGACGAGAACACCCGCCAAATTGAAACGGTCAGATCGGACGTCCAAGTGATGACCGACTCGATCCCGCAAGGGAGTGTTCTCGGGTGTATCCTGTTCATTATTTACATAAACGACCTACCAAAAACCGTGGACGAACCGTGTGTGATGTATGCCGATGATTTTTCGCTTTTGATGTCGTGTGATAACAGTGTAAATCTCAATCAAAAATTACACAATCTAATAAATCGTATTACAATCTGGATGAATGATCACAATTTACAAATTAATTATTCAAAATCTAAAATAATGCAGTTCAGACCGCGACAAAAAAATGAATTGAATATATCTTTTTCTTTCAAGAATATTGAAATGGAATGTGTTTCTACATATAAATTGCTCGGTGTTGTTATCGACTCCAATTTAACGTGGAAACCTCATATAGAAACGATGGTTACTAAAATGTCTCGGTTTACGTACGCCTTGAGGGAATTGAAGAAATCGACGGACACCAAGACCGCTGTCACGGCATACTATGCCTACGCTCATGCTTGGCTTAGCTATGGCGTGATGCTGTGGGGCAATAGTTCACGCGCACAGGACTTACTCATCCTTCAAAAAAAATGTATACGCATAATAACAAACATCGAACAAACAGACAGTTGTAAGCCACATTTCAAAAAATTAAAAATTTTAACTTTACCCTGTATTTATATTTTAGACGTTTGTAAATTTATTAGAAAATATCCAAACTTTTATACGTCACTAGGAGACATGCCCCGTCGTTACGAATCGCGTTACAAAAATAACTTAAAAAATTTGAATTCTAAATTAGTACTACATAGCTCAGGTCCCTATTCAATGTCAGTAAAGGTTTACAATAAGCTGCCTGATAACATCAAATCCGAAAAATCATTCGGTAAATTTGTTAATTTGATAAAAGAATTACTCCATACAAAAGCGTATTATTCTATAAAGGAATACTTAGAAGATAGAATACAATAAAAAGTCTGCCTCTCTCTTTTCCACCTTGCTGTGCCTGAAAAGGTTCATGTATATCTTTGCGCTGTGTATTATATAGTTACAGTGTCACAATGTATACATGTATTGCAATGAATAAATAAATAAATAAATAAAAAATCGTCGTAGTCCTCTTTTAAATGAGACATGATACATTCTTGCTAAAACATAAATAAATTAGTATAATAGCTATATGTATCGGCTATCTCGGAGCATTATAACCAGTATCGTTATTAGTAGAACAAGCCTGCTTTCATCTGATAACTGGTCTAGTAGCAGAATTCATACGCCTTATACGGTGACCATGCGGATATAGTAGGGCTAAGGTGGCCACACTGCTGCGAAAATAGCGTAACATGCATTTTAATTAAGTGTAGACATAATACAAAAATCGAACTCTATAAACACCATACGTATTTAAAATACTTAATTCGTGACTGTATCTACTTTATGTTATGTGATACCCCAAACCAATAAACTACTTCATAATAAACCGCATAAACGCACTCCGCGTTCACGAAAACGTTGTATTTTAGCGCCTAAATATATCCGCTATTCGAACCTGACCAATGAGGGAATATTTTAACCAATAAGCTGATAAGTGCCGCGATGTTGATTCGCGAACTAGACAATAAGAGCTGCTCGCTCTCCCCGATTACGGTGAATTGAGTTACTTACTACGCAATATAAGTCGCATCGGTTCTCCATAGGTTATTTCCTACAGGTGTGATACGAATATTCTACAACAGAAATTAAAGAAATAAGACAAACATTAATATTAATTAAGTATATATAAAATGTAAAAAGGTCGGTCCTAGCCTAACTATTACAAAGAAGAATCATTGCAATGACGAAAAAAGGGATATATCTGTATACATCAATACGAAATACCGGCTCATTAGATATGTACAAATAGTTTTTTTTAGATTTCAAAATGGCTTCATTACGAATATTAACCGAAAAGCACCGATTTTGCTCATTAGTATTTATTGAGGAGAATCGGTGCAAGGTTTTCATTATGAACAGTATAGTCACCCTACGGCAGATCTGTTCCTGGTGGCAAGACAAGCTATCGCATTTGTTTGTTTGTCTGTTGTTTAATATGCATGAGGCTCTATACGCTGTGTTCGAGCAGCATTAGTGTCGCGGTCCGAGTGTTCAATACATTAATATGGTATACACGAATTGCCTGGACCACACGTGGCCGTAATAGATGTTATGTTGACACGGCAAGTTATATGAAAGAGGCATCGCTGTTTTGTAGAATTGGAAATTATTTTGTTGAATACTCATGTTTAATAATGAGGGAGAGAGTTTATTATAAACGAAGTATTTCGTGTATCCTTTGATAATTACTTTGTTTAAACCTTTTTTCTTAGATATAATTTTTAAAAGGCTGTGTTTTAATTATACATCTAATTCTTCAAAGGTTCAAATTTTTACATGTATTGTTTGGTGTTCAATAATATGTATGTTTATTATTTTATATTTTTAGAAATAGTTAATAGAATAATAGGAAAACCAGGCTCTTCGATAATTCTGACATAGATAAAATCAATTAGATTTGCCCAGCCTCCCATTGGTTACAATTACTTTCTTACGAGGTAAAAATACTTGTACCATAGTTAACGAATGATACATCGCTTCACTCCGAAGGTGTGGAGTACAAATCAGCTCGCGAGTAAAGAAGTTAATAAATCTCCGGTGTAGGGTGCACCCACCGCGAGATGCCCGCCGAGCGCCGATGTAATCAGTGCCTAGCTTTGTGTCCCAGACGCGAAATGAAGTGCCCGTCGGCCAGTTAGATTAAACAACGATGATTATTGACTTTTCAAACGCTGAGTACCTTTTTTTGAAATTGTTTATTTTTATTATTTTGAAGATATTATTGAGTGACTTTCACTTGTTATTCCTTTATTTATATTAATCTTCTAAAATTATCATCACACTAACATACTCCCACTGCGACTCGACTTATTCTTTAGTAAAAGGTGTTTAGGGCGTATTCCGCCACTCTGCTCTTGGACGAATTACTGTAGGTCAGTGTTTTCATGCCTATAACAAAAGCGTTATAGGCATGAATCAAGATCAACAGATTATTCTGCTCTCTTATGCTAGGAGGTGGGTTCTCTATATTTTGTAGTCTTATAGACGACGCCATTGCGTCATCTCGTGTCCCCTCCGGCGATTGCTTCCGATGAAGCCTTTAAAGCCTTCCCGGCTAAAGACAGTCCAGTGTTTAGTCAGTAAGAATCTGACACAATGGCCTTCCGTAAGAGTGTCCATGAGGATTCACCACCTCTCTCATTATTGTCCGGAGGGTGCCCCTCAGAAGAACGACTAATAGGCGATTCTAGTGGTTTAGTCCTTCGTTAGTCGGTCAACGTTTACATCGGGCGTAAAAAAAAGACAGACGCTAAAATTCTCAATTTCTTTTACGAATGTTGTAAGGCTCATAATAATCATATTGCGTATCTTATGGTAAGCTCACTTAATAGTAGTAATACTTATACTTCCGAGATGAAACTGGAGTTTACGTGGATGATGTTTCAAAAATTAGTATGCTTTTTCTGTACGTTCTATGCCATATGTATGTTTACATATATCTGTATATTTTGAAAATTCACTTGATACAAATACGAAACGATAGGTACATGTTTTCAAATTACGTTACAGTACGTAGACATTGATAACTTTGAAAGTTATTAATGTCTACTAGATAACGCAACATAATCTTAGTTCAAAATAAACAAATTGTTAGGTTAGCTAACCACAAAAAAAACTATGTTCGATTACACTACTTACGGTAACCTCAACAATCAAGTATCTCCTTTTAAATTCGATCGACATCCGGCCAGTAAACGGATTCCGAGTGCTCGAGATATCCGACCATCGGATCTGGGCGATCTCTCTTTAATTATATTGTTATACCGTGGGGTCGTGAGGTCGTATAGCAAATAGATTATCTACCCGACTGCCGCTTTGTGAATAGCCCCTTTCATGCCGAGGTTCTTTTTAGTGCCGCACTACGAAATATATACATGCAGAAGGTCCAATTGCATAAAGTAGTCGTTGATGCCTTCTGTCGATTGTGTGATACAATGCATAGAGGTACCATTTTTCGCTTAACTCATTTCCGCACCATACATTTGTAATGTTATGTCGTAGTATAGTTCGGAAAAATATATTTTATTGTCGTCGACATACAAGTTAGAGATTTCGTATACATTGATACACAAAATTCACTGAGGGTCCCTAAGGAAATTCCCTTAGCAAATTTTAAGTAGTTTAAGTAGTTGATATTTTTTTTTAATTGTTGAAATTAAGATGTTTTATTTTTACAATTTCGAAGTTAATAGAAAGTGACATGAAAGTTGTTATTGTTTATATCTAAGAATTGTCATCAGGTTTAGAATGCGACAAAAAGTACATATTTTCTATGTGATTCGAAAGATTAAACGTCCATTTTTACTTTTTTTCTAATATAATTTTAGTATAAAAACATTCAAGATTCAGAAGCATCATATTGCTTAGTATATGGTTTTCTATTGTAAAATCTCAGCAGGCATGTAAATAGATTGCAGGTCAATATTTCTCTTAAACATCAAACCACTAGAGTTGAACATATGTGAAAAAAATTACAAGCTAATATCAAAAAATGTGCCTGCTAAGACCACAGCATTGGATAGACGCTCTGTTACTCTTTGATCACAAGCCATTATCGGTACATCGCACAAGAGTCCCTGATTGCTTTCTGTAATTTGGAGCATTCAATGTTTGAATTATTTTCGGAATTTGTATTGAGTTTCAGGTCATTGGTCGGCGTGAAGGCATCATTTGATTGTTGTGAAAGATTTGTTCTGTATCGATTCGTGATCAAGTGATTTTCTGTGTCACAATTAGTGGATTCGATTTTGATAAATTTTATCTATTCACATATTGACATGGTATTGACAAGAAAAAATATATATCAAATAATTTTCTATATCAAGTACCTATGATCTATCGTGATTGTCTGCACTCTCAAAGGTCGACTGGTAGAAAACGCAATTATAATACGCAATACGCCTATTGTACCAAAACGCAAAGTTAATAAAGTTTTTAAATAAATAAATCTATATACATTTACTTTCGTTTTCACGACTTATATATAATCGATAATCGCGAAATACGAAATAAATAATTAAAAAATATAGAACCAGGAACTAATAGGTTAACAGGCGCATTCTTTATCCTCATGGCTATCGCTGAACATTTTTCTGTTTCCTTTCTATCAAGAAAAAAGTATAGACTTTCCTAAAATGGTTGGAACTGATATGCGATTTTGGTGTTGCTAATGTCAGTACGAATGCTCTATTGGCCCTTACTTATATGTAGGATGAGAAACTAGTTATTCATTCACGGGAGTAATAATACTTACTTATATAAATAAAACTTTGAATGGCTTTGATAGACAAGATATGAATACTTTTGTGTAAGTCGTATTATGAACATAATATGATTAATTGGCGTATAATTTTGAGACGATAAATATCACGTTACGAAAGACACTGAATGCGATTTGAAGGAAGTGTTAAATCAATTTAATTCGTTCTTGTTATAACATGACCTTTTTATTTGTGCGTACTTTTTGGTGGGTTATTACTACTATATGTCCATTAAGATTGGTAAATCATAATATTCTATTATACATTACTAGAAGGTTGTTATGTTCGTGCAAGTAAGTGAGGTTACCGGAAAGCTTTTGAGGAGTAGCTTAGAGTAGACTAGAATGAATAAAACTGTCATACATATTGACTTGGTTACTTGTTAATAAATAATACTGCCGTCCATGGATTGGCTTGGGTCAGAATCCGCTTATCTAAAATTTCACTTTCTGATTTCACACTATACAGCAAACCACGTTGCGCCTTCAGTCTGTTTTATTGTGCAGATTAAACAAACAAACACAATAATGTGCTTATTAGTAATAATCATCTGAATGTAATGAATTGGCATTTCTTTGTTTAGAACAATTTTTTTGACATATTGATACACTTACTAAACGAAAATTGAGTTCTTAAATGTTATAAGAAATATAGTATTGAGAATATGTTGCTCTCCGTAGTTCGTATATTTACGAAACGTATTTAGAAGCTTTATTTATTATATACACATTATAACTCAACTTCCTCGAAAGAAGTAAACAAATAAAAAATATCAACGATACATTCTAATTAAATCCAGAATTAAAAACAAAAAAGTGTGTGTGTCAGCTCCGACGCACGACTGGAGTTTACTCCATACGAACGATAATAATGATATATATTGAATAGAATAAGAGGGTAAATGAATGCATCTTCTGAAATATTAAGAATAAAATCTATATTATTCATAAATGTGAACTATAGTTTATATCCTACAGGCTTACGAATTAACTGCATTTACGTGTTTTCCAGATTCTTCTTCGTTACGACTCCAATCAATTTCTTCTATATTTTTAAATGATTTTTGAAGTTTAACTTGTGACAAGTAGTACATAAAAATATACGTAAAATGTACCAAGCTTCATAATACGCAGGCGCGCACACACACGTACTAACACATACTGGGTCGGTATCTTTATCTTCGCGTTCGCCTTTGCGTCCGCCTTCGCATTCGCGTTCGCCTTCACCATCATCTGTATCTTTGATTTTTCTTTCGAGTGATGTGAGTGATACTTAAATGTGTTACAAGTGTTCATAGGCTACGGTAACCACTTTACATCAGATGGACCGTGTGCTTTCCGACGTTGTATAAAAAAACTCAGCTAAATCCTTTAGATACTTCTACGTTCTCACTCTCTCGGACGTTAAATCCTACACATGTATATTCGTCTCTTTTTAAGCGGACGAGCGTAACGTTTTTTGTTAACGCGTTCATTTGATTTTACTCCTCATAAAATTTCCGTACCGGGCCTTATAACTCGAAACCGTTTCATAAGGAGTAAACTCTAATAGTATTAATTTTGTAACCGCATTCTTGTGGTCTTACGCACACGGCGTGCACCTGTCGACAATCGACACCGAGAGTACGCATAGAATCGACGACATAAACTTACTAATAACTGTAAATAAAACAAAAATGGTGCAAACAATCAGTGTAAAAGATTACCTCTATTTGATTTGGTTAGAAGTAGCACGAACATAAGCGGCGTGTATAACGGACTAGTGGCTGACAAAATCATTTGTTGGCTATTCGAGGCCGTAAAAATAATGGAATCGTTTTGAAGTAAGGTTGTGGTGTTCTTGATATCGATGGATGGTTACAGTTTATAGTATCTCTTGACATATGTTTATAGTTCATACTAGCAGTTTACACTGAATAAGCAATTTATCGTATACAAATATTATATTCATCGATAATATATACAATATAATAGTGGCAAGGCGCATCAATGCAGCCCAACAGAGGAAGCTCACAGAATATATGTACTTTATTATAGCTTTTTTTTTGTTAAGATTTATACTTTCGTTAGTTTTACCTTGCCCTTAGTTAATTCATCGCTCAAGCTAACTGCTTCGGACTAGAATTTTTAGAATTTCATTCATTTTTGATATTTAGACAACCATCGTGCACAACGTTGTGGGATGTGTAAAGATAGAAGTATTAAAAGAAAATTCAGTTGAAACTCACTATTATCTTTAGAATCAAACTTCTGCATGTCACCTGAATGCAAAAGAGACGTAGGACGCATCAAATCAGTACTTCCATCTCGCATAGTATAACACTATACGCTTGTACAAAAATATGACGTATATGCTTACAGTAATAGCGCTGATTTAATTTTACATAAAATTTATCAAAATACATATTTAATGAAAAACACAGCTAAAGTATTAATAACTTAATTTGTATCATGCTCTTTTTATGACACAAAACACATCCAACAGATTAACAATATAAATAATTTCAACAGAATCAATATCAATCTGTCTGTCTAAGTCTAAATATGTATATTTACGTGGTTATGTTAATAGAACCTGAGGCCCCCAACACATATAATTTACCGAACAGATGGTTTATCAAATTCACATTGATTTACAATTATCGCCGGGGGCTGACAGTGTGACCTCGCATACCCTGTTTGACATTTAGCCTGACATAACGCGCATTTTCGGCCTACCTCCTACGGAATTCATTGGCCAGTTACGTTAAATAGGTGTTGGCAAATGATTTGGCCAATATTGGCTTCAAGTACCTACTGTTTGCTAACAAGGCTACTAGTCCGGCCATAAGTTCTGTTACAAATGAATATGCCTTTAATTTTTTACTGAAGCAATGTAATCTTAATAAAACTCCTATGTACATATTTCTGGATATCTCAGTAAAAAATAAAAAAATGATTCTATTGGAAATGGCCACGTTTGACATAGGCCTTTAATCTGTCAGGCCACGAATCTATGAATTTACGCACTGAATGTTTGCATTACCAGAGAATTGACATTTTTACCTCTCTGTATTAATGAGTGAAGAAAGATCTGCTCTCCTAATGAGTAACATGTTGGATTCAAGGATTGACCAAATGTTGGTCCACAGAACCAACTATTTGCGATTCAGTTGCGCGTCATCCGACCTACAGCTGCGCCCACGCAGCAACAACTAGATCGTTATTTATTCTAAGCTGTATTGTTGTAGTTTTTATACTATCGTTGGTATATAAAGTGCATATTGGCATACGTATTTGGAGTGAAGAATGCTGATGTAACTTCTAAACTGTTGACGAAATCACTATTTTATTTGCAAGAGTGCAAGAGATTCTGTGAAGTAATTAATAACAAAAAATAATTTTAACGAGATTATAATGAAATTGTATTTTTAAATGCAGTAAATATTTGAGGGTTACAATTACACAACACCATTAAGCGTCAAAATAACTAGTTATTACTCGTATATGTTTTTTAAACATCAACAAGTCGTTCATATAACTACTTTTTAACATTTTAAAATGTGATCTAGCTGAGAAATATGTTCAGGTACAACTGTGCAGGACGTTGTGCGGGAATTGATTGAACTCGTGCCCTTTGTAATAAAAAACATCGAACCATCTGGGATACCAGCCAGGACCGTGCAATTTAGTTCAGAGACGAGTTGTGAGAATTGTCCACCGTCCCAAGTTTACAGACCGTAATGAGCCCTTAAGTTTAAGTAGAGATATTGCCCCCATTTGTGTGTTGTACCGATTGCAACGGTTTGTGTTCTGAATATTTGTTCGATTTAATGCCAAGGCACTACAGCACAGGGTTCTTCAAGAAAAGAGTAAAGAGATTTTTACAGGGTCCGCTATGCATGAGTGACACTGTTGTGGTGTTGCAAATGTTCAAAAAGTACAGTAACTGCTTACCATCCGGCAGGCCGTACGCCTGTAAGTAAATAAAACACTAATCGAAGTTCACCGATGGAACGAGACATCGATATTCAAAACTCAACCAGAGAGTAAACGAATAAAATCGATACAATCGGATGATTTAATTATAGAAGAACATGACGCGACCCGAATTAGAATTCAATTATGCATGCATGCATTTCGATCGAGATTAGTCACATCGACCAACCATCGAAAATTGACAGCGATTTTATCTTGGAATAAAGCTCTGTTTATGTCATCGTACGTATCGGTTTTAATACGTTTTTTGGAGTAGTTATAGCTACATTCAAAAATATTATATCAAACTAATGTTTATATTAGAGAAGTTACTGTCGTAGCAAAAATAAGTAATTTGGTTCTATAAATCTCAGATTATACTAATGATAGACCGACTCATGAGGCTTGTGGACCGAGTTCGCAATGACAATGAAGAATGAGAATTAGTCAGAAAGATAGTACCGGTGTTAAAATAAGAAGAAACATGCTCCGTCGACTCCGACATGTAGAAAGAATCACGAAACTGATATACAATGCGAAAGTAGAAGGATATAGAAGCCGAGGAAGACGAAGACTGCCTACTGCGACCAAATTGATCGCGTTTTATCAGACGGTGACGTCAGTAGCGTTAGAAACCGGCAAGCATGCATGGGAAGAGCTATGAATATTAAAGAAGCATGTGAGGTGTGTAAGAACCAAGTTACGTGGCGCTCGGTTCTCTCTGCCTACCCCGCAAAGTTTTTGGCGTAAAGTTATAGACAGACAGATAGATAGGTTATTATGTGATATATGATTTTACTCTCTCTCCTGCTTTCACAACACTTTAACGTAGTTTTCATGCCTTACGTTTATATTACGTTACAGAAGCCATATTGTCTTGTCATTCTTCTGCCCGATATTTCTGTCCACTACCCCGAGGACAGTTACACACGAGGATCTAGTTATCGTGACAATACATAGTCCATACTATTTGTCCCACACTACATCTGATCGAAATATCATTACATCCAGCAGTAAACAGGTACAATAGACGGCAAGATCGACAGTGAAATTTTTACAATAATGATATTAGAGTCTATAGTTGAGTATGTGTAATATCGCTGCACTATAGTGAGGAATTACCAAAGCTAGAATTAATAAAAGTGAATTACGAAACTAATAAAAGTGAATTACGAAATGTACGTTATAAAAATACTCGTAAAATGAAAAATGTACTTTCAATATAGTTGAAAAGTAATACGCATTAAGCATTTTACGAAAATTTTATGAAACCGATAACCGTAGTAGAAATCTCTTGACATCTCTTTAAATGTAAAATATGAATGGATGTTAAACTTTGGTACAGATTTCAAAACTATTGATCGTTTAACTTACATAATGATTGTTTAATGACATCATGATCGTGACATATCACGATGCACAATAAAATACTGTAATGACTTTATTTGACTGTTAATGGAGTCGGCTTAAGTGACAAAATGGAATTCAAAAATGGCGAAATTGTTTTTGATATTGGATATGAGATTTTAGTTAGTTATTAATGATACCTTTCTTTGTCTAATGAAATAATACAAGGTACTTTAATTTGTGGTTCTACAATACAAAATTATGTATGTATACTTGCGTTCATAAAAAGTGATAATTGTATAATTCTTTTTTGTGTTTCAATAATTTGGTTCCTGTCAACCTACTTTTATGTGTACAACAGTAATGCTGCGCTGAATTTATTTATAGTTATAATAAAGTAATAATGATAAATCGTAATAATCCTTTAGTGTTAATAGTCCCTGACAGATAAAAAATAGGAAGTCAATTTTATTCACTCCCATGGGTTGTACTATTACTTGGTGATAAATACTTATTAGATAGTTGATTACTGGCGGCTTCCTAGTTATTTGCATAGTAATAATTCAGAAGTGCCAATACCGGAGTGACATTCACATTATACAACCTGTTTTATAATCTTCTTCGGAAGTGACCGCCATATGTTAGTTGGAAGGCTCTGGGACACAATATAATCATTGTATACAGTACCTAAAATAAGTATACGCCGTGGGTATTTAGCATCTTTAAAAACATAGATGCATTGGTAAATATGAAATTGCCTTCAGAAAATTATTATTAATTTCCCATTTTATGGTAATGTTTTTGCAATTGTCCCAAAAATGGAACTTCAAATTTTTGATGGTGTGAATTTGCATATCAATGCGCGTATGTGTAAATGTGTGCATATGTTTACCCGTGAGTACGTAAAAAATTACTCAATATTCTCCCAAATAGCTTAAATAATTGAGCTGTTTATTTTACGTTTAGTTGACCTTAACATAACGTTAGTCGACATTAGATTTCAGCTAAAATTTTACACGACTATAAAGGGAAGTTTTTGTTTAAAAAAACGAATAATGCCAAAGCGCCTACTTTATTATTTATTTCATAAATGTGTTGAAGCATACCAGATATTATCCTCACTACAATAAATAAAATATGCAATCACTACATATAATCGTTGTAAAAATGTTTTTATATGATGGATACAAAAAAGTTACGGTTTTTATCGCACACAGCTACGACGGCGGTGACAGGCCGAGAAGAGTCCGGCAGGTCGCAGAGGTGCGCTTACTTAACTCTCTAGGAATGGGAGAAATGTGTCTTCAGCTAGAGCAAAAAATAATGGATATAAAGTTTAAAACGCAAATTAACAAAAAGGAATAAATTTTCGAATTGAAGATGATACTTTTTTATTTTTATATAGAAAGTCGGAAGGTATACAAGCATACGGTCACCTGATATAAAGCGGTTACCATAGCCTATGAACGCTTGCAATACATTAAGTATAACCCGCGCGATGCCACCTCTGCTGCTAAGCATAGCAACTTCTTAGGCTATGCTTAGCTTACTGGTGACCTTACTCATACGCAGGAATACAACAACCCTTTAGGGAGTGGTTATTTGGTTGCTTTTTTCTGTGAGGTGAAGGTACTTCCTCAGAAGGGCTACTTTGATGCGCCCTACTTCTCTTGAAAAATACTATTAAATTCATATGCATGTACAAAAGACACATGTTGGATTACTGTACGCATTAGTTATACTGTGTAAAGTTGCCTGAGGAAAGAAAGCAAGCTTATTAGTGACCCGTCTAGCCAGTTATTAAGGTCTGTGATGGTCTTAGCTTTGTGAGGCTGGAGTTGTATGAAAGTTGTCATCTGGAGAGCAGTTCCTGTCTCGTTGAGAGGTCTCACCGTGATTGATCGAGGCGAATGCAAATATAACTTCTTAATTAGTTCATTGATATATCATTCATTTGTTGATTATAAAACTGTATGAAGTGGTCCACTTCATTTTTTTTTTACAAAGATATATGAGCAACATCTTTAGAATTACTTTAATTATTGCCCGTAGCTTCATTCATATATGGACATTACTGTTCTAGCCGATCTGCTACCATTGTCCTTCGCTTTTTTTTATTTATATATACAACTAAAAATACGCAATCATACTATTGTGATCGCTTTAAAATTACAATAATTTTAAAACTATCAAATTAGTAAGTTTTTATTAAATTATGTAGCAAAAACAACATTCATTCGCAAGATACTTATAAATAGTCTCGTAAATACTAATTCGTTTTTTATATCTGGAAAAATATTCTGCGTGTTCACATTTATTTATACAAATATCATATAATAATGTATTACAGATTCAATGTTGAAATATATGAAACTAAATAATAATTTCATGTTCGTATGATAGGGGCACAAAGTAATATAATAAAAAGTCAAATTTCATAAAGGAATTCAGTAGTTTAGTATGTTAATTTTAATTATATTGTACCTTATGTAGGCTTCTAAGTAAAGTATTTTAATAGATTTATAACAATAACATATTTCTATAATTCTTAACAGGACTATAAATGGCGCCTGATTTTAGATCCGCGGGCACTGCGCACGCGCCGACTTGGAAGCACAGTAAATCTCCTGCAGAATCTCAACTTCACAACAAGAAAGCACAAAACCATAATCATTTACGATCTGTTGTGAAGAGTATATCGAAACCGATTACTACAATAAATATTTTTTAAGGATTATTGAATAATCTATGTTGACAAAATAAAGAATATGGAGTAAGCCAGATTCGCTAGATTTTCGTAAAATTACGTAGGTATATATAAGTTGACAATCGCTGCCTACATGCTTTAACATTTGAATCAATTGCAAGTTGCGAGTTCAATTACTGTTAGATATATATGCCTGGCGGCAAACTGCGCACCAGATTGGAGATTAAGCCACCCAATAAACATGGTTGCCACAATAACGGTCCACCGTAGCACTTTATTGCCACAAACCGTCTCTCATTGGCTATCATAAACAAATAACTTACAATTTCTAATGCAAATAAACTTAAGAGTTATGAATTATAATGTGAGCTAGAAATCTAAAGGTGGCTGATGCACAGCTTTAGAAGGCCGTTGTGGTCACAAGAGTTACAATGAAGTAGAGTTTTTGTAAACGTAGCTACTACATATTTTGAAGCATACGTACAATTTTAATTCGGACCTAAACTAATCTACCGTCGATCGGAAGCGTTCACCTCATGCCTCCTGCGACTGTCATTCTGGGATAAATCCTGAGCTAAATGAATATGGGTGTTAAGGCTCTATCAAAAGTCAAAGATAAGTTCAAAAATTTTGTATTTTAGATTTAATTTCTATTCCTCTAGTTTAGTTCTATAATCCAATCTAAGTCTGAAAATTTCATGGATTCACACGAGCAAATTTATTCAATTTCAATTGCCAGTAATATAATAAAATATGATAATCATTATTTTCGTTAACAAACTTACTGGTCGTGGCAGAAGGAGTCAAATTTACTAATAAAGTTACATGTTGAAATTTCGTTTTGATATAAATATATTCATTACTAGATCAGGAAAAAAATGGTAAATTACAAAATGAACTAACTGCTTTAACTAAAGTAAGACTTTTTTAACTTTTTTCATTCCTTTTCAATTTTGAAACGCCTATCCTTTCACTTTTCTAATGGTAACAATTTGTAAGGCGTAGTTATATTTTAGCGAGGTACAAATCTGCGGGCTGCGAGCTGGGCAAAATGTCCGTCATCTTGGAGACACTCGGTAATTTGCTGTGATCTGAATATTGCTGGTATATTTTGTTCATTGCTGTCATTTCGCTTCATGGGTGGTAAATTGGTTGAAGTAGCAAATTTGATTTATGAACAAAGAAAATATTTTCTTGATGAATAAATTTACATGGTGCAGTATGCGGTCGTACTTCTCTTTGAAGTTATGAAGTTAATGTTATTTATTAAAGTTCTGATCGATAGTTAGAGCACAAAGACCAAAGAGCTCGTGAAAGCGCTGGTTAATAAAAATATATAATACTTTATACGATGACTGTATTGGTCTCGGTCGCGCCGCAAACATGTCTGTTTGTCTTGGTTTAGGTGTTTTATATGTATCATAAGTATTACAAAAAAAAGGTATGTTTGTCAGTTGTCTGGTACCCACAACACAAGCTTCGCTTACTTTGGGGCTAGATAGCGCTGTGTAATTTGTACGACAATATTTATTATGTATTATTCCAGGTAAAGATGTGGTTCTTAGAATTATGAATCTAAAATAGAATATTTATTTCGATTCATAATCCATTTACAAAACATATTACAGTTCATATCAATTAATAATCCTATGAATTGGCTGCCATCCCAAATATATTGAAACATAATACTTGTGAGTGAGCAGGCCACCCACAACGACTTGTTATAAATGTGTCTACATACTCGTTGAGTGTGCTTTATAATGGAGGCCCTCCAACACAGAACATTTAAAAGTTAAAATTATTATTTCAATTTTTTTTCTACTACTTCTTCGTCGAACAACCTACGATAGACTATGAACGCTTGCAGTATAAGAAGTTGCTTGCAATACTTGCCACCGATGCTATCGTAATAATTAAAATATAATAAAATATTGTAACATGATGGAAACTATCTCAGGATCATATAAACTCCACTAGGTCTTCTGTAAAGTGAAGATACTTCCTCAGTTCGGCAGCATAGGGGAGCATCAGAGTATGAAATGGTTAGGGATAAATAAAAGAGGCGATGCTTGAAGCGGTTATCTAACACATACATTGTTATAAAATTTCACGTTTGTAGGTACATATACAAATTGCACTGTTGTGGTACTCTATCGGCATGTGCTGACTAAATGCCTGGATGAGTAGGTACGTGAAAACAATGTAGTGTAAAAATATTTATCAACAGAAAATCTTAAAGAAAATCTGCTACGTAAATACGTTTATGTTTACGCCAAAATAAATATTTTTAGTCAAAATGACTTTTTACATATAGTATATGAATTATTAGGAAAACGAATATTGTGTTCATCTGAGTTAGTACGAAGTTAGTGGGAAGATGTTTTTAGCTATTTAGACCAACTTAAATGCTCTCTTAGTTTTCGATATAATTCAGGTAATCTACAGTGGGCGCATCGGTGGTTTGCCTTAGGTAGCAGTCAGAACCCGTTATATACGTTTTCCCATACATTTCGCGGTCGTATACGACCACCCGGGTTTCGAAGGGTTAAGTAGCGGGCGAATTTTAATGGATTTGGAAACGGAATAACGCTAAGAAGAAGAAGATTGAAAGCGATATTGTGTAATTGTTGGGAAGTGAAAAAGATATACTATTTTAACTAAGTTCAACCTTTAAGTTCAAGTAAATATAAGTTTTTCTCATGTTACATTATACATATAAAACGTTAAACAAAGTCAAATAGCGGTTATAAGTACAGTACGAAAAAGATCACAATCGGGATTTTCATAATAAAATGGCATAAATTTATTCGCGTCTGTAACTACACCATCTTATTGCAACATTCATACAATATCAGACATTTGTAACTTAAATGTCCTAAGAAAGTCCTAATATAGAAGTGAAGATTACTGGAGGTAATTTATCCTGAGTTATATTAAATCAGAATGCGCAGGTAGGTACTTAAGTCGTATTACTATTCTATTGCCGTGTTCAGTATATATTAGTGTTGTAGCCATATATGTTTCACTAAGTAGCTGTTTTTACGTTTATTGTCATCGTTAGTCTTGGACTCCTATAATTTGTACCACCGGTGGTCTGCACTCAGGTTTCTGCATTTGCCTTTTATGAACATGCGTATTCGCACATTAGATAGTTTTGAGTATATAAATCACGTGATTTACTGCATTATAATATTGAATCAAGATAAAATCTAAAATATATTATAATTATAACAATTATGCTTAAAATAATTGGGAATTAATGTAATGTAAAATAGATTGTGAACGAAACTTAAAAAAAACAATTAGACTATATTGGCAAACTTCTTTCAATTTAATTTTTTGAACTATCACTTCACTACATGTAATAATCAAATTACTAAACGTTTATTTCATATTTTTTCTAAATAAACCATTCATAAATGTTACTCTGAAATTTATTTAACTTACATATCTTCGTACGCAAAATAATCATGAAAACTATGGGATGGTGTTTCATCCTTAATTTGTTATTTTAATTAAGTAACAATAAAATAATTATACTTTATTTTTAATTAAAATACAAATTTCTTTAATTATTAATAAATTATTACAGTATATTACAAAAGTTAATTAACCACAATGTCTTATTACTACTATTATTCGATTAACATAGCCAATATAATCATAGAACGCTCGTTTACGTATGTAAATCGACCAGATTATTGCATCAAATAGTCGCAGCGACATTTGCCTATGACAGGCTGCAATCTGAAATAATTAAGCTGGGTGCAGGTCAAGCGATATACTAGTTGAATACGAATGAAGCGTCCAGTTACGAAGATGCAAATAGTCGCCTACCACGAGAATGCGATGTCACTTTCATTTCACGTCTTGTCATAGTGACGTGAGAGTGAGTTATAGCGACAGGGATTTTCTAATCTTTGTTGTTGCGTGGATTAGTTGAGAATGTCGAGTATTCGTGATAGCTCATGTAATTTTGTCATATACCGCGAATTCAATAAATAAAGCACTACATAGATCATTTACAATATTTTTTGACAATATCGGGAGTCTAATCATGCGACCCACCTGATCTAAAATGGTTACTGTTGCCCATAAACGCTTGCTTATAATGAATAACGCTTGCGTGTTGTCGCCCATGATGCTATTACAACTGCTTAGAAGCTTACTGGTAACCACATTCATGGGCACATAACAACTCTTCACGAGGTTGTTATTTAGCTACGGTCTTCTGTGAAGTGGAGGTATTACCCCGGTCGGGCTGAATTGATTTGCAGGACTTTTCTAGCGGTGTCCTTAATGGTGTCTCTAATGTCATTAATGGTTTAAAAAGACTCAACACATTAAATTTAAAAGATATTAAATTACTTTAAAGGGGGAGGCATACGTTCAGCAGTGAACGTCTTTCGGCTGATAATGATGACGAAATTATTTTACAAATATTGTACCTAAAAATGTTTATTTATATTTTAATGACATTCATACAAAAGTATAGTTTTTGAGACCATATATTATATTGGTAAACTTCTAGG
Source organism: Pyralis farinalis (assembly GCA_947507595.1). Classification (NCBI taxonomy): domain Eukaryota; kingdom Metazoa; phylum Arthropoda; class Insecta; order Lepidoptera; family Pyralidae; genus Pyralis; species Pyralis farinalis. The sequence goes on along the minus strand of OX382272.1, from coordinate 8,500,725 downwards.
CAGCCGAAATCTAAGCCAGAAGGCACAGCTCGCTCTACATAACGCAGTACTAATTCCAACGCTAACTTATGGAAATGAGAGCTGGGTATGGCAGAGAGAGAGCATGAAAGTAGAATAAATGCGGTCGAGATGAGAGCATTGCGCAAAATTTATGGCATAACGCTTGCTGAGCACGTTCGTAATGAAGACGTGAGAGAAAGAGTTGGTCTGAAAGAGAGTGTCGGTGTTAAGATAAGAAAGGGCATGCTCCGTTGGTTCGGACATGTAGAAAGAATGCGAGACGAAAGAATGACGAAACAAATATACAATACAAAAGTGGAAGGATGTAGGAGCCGAGGAAAACCGAGACTAAACTACCATGACCAAATTGGTTGTGTTTTATCAGAAGGTGATGTCAGGAGCTCCAGGAACCGACGAGCGTGCATGAAAAGAGCTATGAATGTCACAGAAGCGAGTGAAGTATGTAAGGACCGCGTCTTATGGCGCTCGATTCTCTCTGCCTACCCCGCGAGAGACTTGGGGTGAAGATATAAAAAAAAAAATTATATATTATAGATCTAAGTAATTCGTTATAAGACTTGTAAACGTACAGATGATTTGTTGAAATGTTGAAACGACTGCACGTTTATATGCATTATAAATAAACGAAAAAGGTTACAGAAGCGCCCTTCTAGCAGTGTTTGACAAAAGTAAATTACTGATTAACATTACTCGTATTATTTCAGCAACGCATCTGTAATTTTGTTTTTGTTCCTATCAATAATTAAGCTAAAAATAAAGGTAGACCAATATCAAATCAAATAAACAACTAATGGACTGCTGTCAACACATTGATTATATCAATATAATAATTGATAATACAATTAAATTATGTTAATAATATTGCGACAGTTTGACCACTCGTCTTGCTATTTCATACGTCAATTACTGTAACCTTTATCATATCAATTATATTCTTTTCCTGTTTATGCCATATATCTATATATTTGTTATGCAAAACTGAGTTCTATTTCTTTTACATTACGTATCAAACATATTATTTTGGATCGATTAGTTGCAACAATTAATACCTACCTTTTGTTGCAGTGAAGGCGGATTTTATTTTAGTGGTTATCATTGAACATTCGAGATTCAATAGTAATGTTTTGAATAATGAGAGCCGAGATAAACTCGTTTTGCTAACGACAGATGTCACTGTGAGAGCAGACAAATGGTAAGTAACGAAACTGTTGTTGTAGTTTTCATTATCATACGTTAGGGTTTTGAATATCTATAATGCTCTCAAAGTTGTTTTTATAAAAAAAGTACGATTTTCGCTTAATCAAATCTAATAAGTTACATTTGAAAATAATTCGATGATATTACGAATAGGTGATAATAAGCAATGTTGATTGTGAAAGAAATTACGAAGAATCAAGTACGAACTGTAATATTTATATATGCTTGTTTTTCATCACATTATTTATGAAAACAATACCAATCATTTGGTTACTAACTAACGAACAAATAGCCCGCATGATATAGACCACAACTTTTCACAAAATATTGTAAGCGAGATATACTCATATATATAAGTTGCATGTAAATTCATCATGTGTTCTATTGTTTTGTGAGATTTTCAGAAACTTCTTTCGCAGTGGATATCCATTTGTCCCTTAACAATCCACCGCGAAAACTTTCAAGTTTCATTCAGTGTAGCTTGGCGTTAGTCAGTTCCTTATTTTATTACGAATTACTTGTACACTTGCAACGCGCAGTAAAATTGGAAATGTATTTATGCACGTCGATGATATTGTCAAAAAAACTGCAATATACTCGTACTTAAAATTCATTCCCAATCCAACCGCGTTTATTTTTTCTTGTTTTCTGTTCACAAGAATAAAAATAAAAAGAAGAGTCAATTGACCCATCACTAATTTAATTTTATGAAAATGTTCCTTTTTGACAACGGTTTGCAGTATCTCAGAAAAAAGAAAAAAGAAATTTAAAGATAACAAGCAATAGCTACGTACATTTGTAAACATACATTCAATGACCCACAAAAATTTAAATTCGGTTAATCTTTCTATACAGTTTTTTTAATGAAATAATTAATATGTTTATACATCGGTTAAATTATTATGACGAGCTCGGTGGCGTAGTGGTGTATGACGCGACTTTGACACCAACGCTAGTAGATTTGATTCTCACATACCTAGGTCAAACATTTGTGTACATGAACATATCTGTTTGTTAGGTCTGGGTATTTCTAAGAGAAGTAGGCATCAAAGCAGCTCGTCTGGGGAAGTATCTACCACCTCACAGGAAGTCAAATAACAACTCCCTAGAGGGTTGTTGTGTTCCTGTGTGAGTGAGGCCACCAGTAACCTCCTAATGGAGTTGCTGTGTAAGCAGTAGAGGTGGTATCGCGCGCGTGATACTTAATGTATTACAAGCGTTCATAGGCTACGGTGACCGCTTTACATCAGGCCGTATGCTTGTATGCCTCCCAACGTTATATAAAAAAAAAAGTTTAGATCACAGAAAAAAGTGAATAGAATAGAACAGCAAGTTAGTTTATTAAGCGTTCCAGTAAAGTTCAGTTAATTCAAAAGCTTTATGCATCGCCCGCTTAGCCCGCCATCCACCATTGTCAAGGGTAACAAAAGTAATTGACAATATGATAATACTAAGCTACAAGTCCAAGACAAGTCGGCATATAAACAAATAAAGTACTGGTAGTATACGAAAGCGAGTAGTATTACTTTTCATGAGGAAATATCATGTTGTTATTTCAAAATCGGCAATTGCATTTGGCTATCGCTGTACTATGTGTATATGAACCATCCATGGCTCTGTCAATCCCCAATATAGCAGCGTGTCAGAGGACAGATAATCAGCATCAAGAAATATATTCTTTCTTTACTTATATATTTATTTATTAACACATACTAATCAATATATGACCAAGTTGATCGTGTTTTATTAGAAGGTGATGTCAGGAGCCCTAGAAACCGGCACCGGAGCGTGCATGAGAAGAGCAGTGAAGGCTAAAGAAGCGAGTGAGGTGAGTAAGGATCGAGTCATATGACGCTTTATTTACTCTGCCTACCCCGCAAGGGATTTGACGTGAAGTTATAGTAGTAGTAATAAATATATTAACCCGCAAATGAATGTAGCGTAAGCCCTAACACCATTCAGTTAAATGATACGTATCCCAGCATTATGTGTTGATAAGTATGAACTGATTGATGATCTTTAAATATAAATGTTAAGATATACCTCAGTACATTTCAGTTTTGTGTTTTCGATGTACTTGTTGCCAGTTTAACATAATATTAACTTTAGTGAAAGCTTTAACGCATAAATTCTGATGAGTTATCCTGCGAGAAGAAGCAATACAGTCGTTATATAACACAACATTCATGTTTGTGGAAATGATATAATAGCCATGGATTTAGATGTTTTCTATTATAATCAGAGAAAACAACTACTTCCATGGCGTCGTAATGATATTTACAGCGTAAGTTGTTTATAAATACAGTAAGTTTATGTCAAATATAATAGAGAAGATACGTGAGATAAGTGTTAAATAGCCCATTTCTAAAAATTTCTAAACAAATAGCCCATATATGAGAAACGTGACAAATATCTTTTCATTACGTGATATGTATAACAATTAATAAACATCGTCACGTCGGGATGCATACAAACACACGGCCCCGTCATATGTAGTGGTTACCGTAGACTATGAACGCTTGCAATGCATGAAGTATCGCTCGCGCGTTGCCACCCTTGCTGCAGATATGCAACTCCTTAGGAGGTTATTGGTAACCCTTCTCACTCAAAGGAGCTTAAAACCCTCCAGGGAGTTATGATTTGGCTGCCGTTTTTTCTATTGTCATATCTCATATATAGGTACTTCCTCACTTAGGCTGCTCTGATGTGCGTTACCTCTTTTAAAAACACCCGGGAAAAGTAAACAGATTTGCTCATGTACAAAAATGTTTTCTGTTCATTGGGAATCGAACCTAGCCTTGTTGTGAAAGTAGCATTTCTAACCCTTCCACCAACGGGAGTATAAATTCACAATTTCAATTTATATTCACAATATTCTCTAGGATATGTAGAGCTCTAGGTATGTTAAGTAGTACACTAGCTATCGATATGGAATCGATTGAATTGATGATTGAAGATCTATATATATTTAAATAATGTAAATCAACGAGTGAACAAAACCACATGAATTGACGGATTGCTAACAATGCATGCGATTTTGTTCTCTCGTTGATTATTTGATTCTTTTATACCACTGAGGTGACAAACTAGTATACAGCCTACGAACATATGCAACACTTGGGGTGTCACATATGCAATGCGGACACTCTAAAAACCTCCTGAGGCATCAAATTAATTAATTGTAAATGCGAATAGTTATTATTTCATAGCGGTGTTTGAAATTTCTACAGTTAAATACATAAAGTATAAATTTTACGGTAGCCACCCAGGCTCTTCGTCGGTCACGCTGCTAATCAAATGGCAGGGCGGTTAATTTAATTATATAATGCAGTTAAGTACAGTAATCATTTTTAATAAAACAAATTACGTTGGACATTTAATTATAAGACAGAATTATATGAACCAATAAACTTAATTGCAAAGAACGTAATTTTAAAACCAACCTAAAACACATAAACATGTTTCATTAATTGATTTAGAAGCAATGTTAATCATTTTCTGTCGTAGAAATTTCTCATTTCTAATTAGACATAAAAATATATAAATGTATATACGGAAACATTTGAATATGATTCAAGGCAATCTTGTAACAATGACACCCTCCTGAAACTAAAAACGCGTTTGTTTTGCGTGTACTGCTTTGTTTGATTTTATTTTCTAACGCATAAGGCTTATTTTTCTTCATTTGCCCCTAAAACACTCGAAAATAAGTTCTTACCCAAATATGGCATGGAGTACGATAACCCGTGCTAACTTTAATCGAATCATGTTCGTAGAAGTTGCGCGAAAGAAGCGGCGCGTACTCCCGGTATTTGTCATGTTCTCAGTTATTCTCGTGATCGCAACGTATTGTTCTATATTTAGAATATGGCAATGAAATTAAGAAGCAATAAAAAAGTATTGTCATAGTTGGTGACTTAAATCATCAAGTAACAGGCGCAAAGTTACCGTCTAACCATTAAGTTCGTCTAGTAGGTACTTTTTTAACATTCAAAGTAAAATTGATCAGTGAAATAGTAAATCTCTTTATTCGAGAGTGTATTATATCCTGAAAAAAAGTAATATTTATACTAAGTGAACTTTCATAAAAATGTCAAACACATAAAATAGAAACTGTATAACTATAAAGAAACTGCAAAACGAGATCAACCGTTGAGATTATAGCAATCTTATCAACCATTATATCCAGAGATTACGTCTAAATAAAAGCGGAGATGTATAGTCGAGCGGCTTGAGGCGACGCGGTTGACATTCTTCGATTGAAAGGTCGCAAACTAGTACAGCTATTACTGCGGCCATTACGGGTGATGGCTTCGCTCGGTCTCGGTGCGGCAGTGGTCGAGATTGCGACCGACGACGCCCGGCGCGGCGACCGCCGACCGGCGACCATCTGGTCGATTGCCGGCCATTACATAGCACGCGCCTCGCCGTTTCCGTCGAAAGCTATAGTAATTTCCTATCTGATTGGAAAGGAGCGTGAAATGGTGCTGTATTAATGCTATGTCTTGGGTGGTGCTGCATTTTCTTGTATTTGTTATTGTTTTTAATATTTGTTGTGTTATGTTCAGTACAACAAATTGCTTTAAATATTAATAATATATATTCTTACTAGATTTAGAATTAATATATGTAGGTAAGTACTTTTTTATACGTTTGTAAATCTGTGTTTTTTATATAACGTCGGAAGGCATACGGCCCGCCTGATGCAAAGCGTTACCGTAGCCTATGAACGCTCGTAATACATTAAGTATCACTCGCTTAATCGATTGGTTTCAGCACAAATTGAAACTAATTTTCTCCACCACTATCACATCAACGTATACTTATACTACTACAAGGAGACGGGTTTTCTTTTAATCGAATGAGATGACTTCGTACTTCGTTACATTGTTGCCCAATCAAGGAATCAAGTACGATGTAGTAAATTATTGTCAACTTTATACATTAACTAGGTTTAGGTAAAACCTCATCTTCTATGTACCAATATATCAAGATACGTCCAATTTACACTAATGAGAATTTACGAACATCAATCCATTCCGATTGGTTGCAAGAATGTGCTTCGCGACGTGACATGATTCGTTGCGACAAATTGCACATTCATATATGGCATATTACTAGATATGTCTAATGCCGGCAGAATTATCTCCAATTGAATCTGTGACTACCCTACGTGACCCTGTGGAAGTGATCGACTTTGAAAATTATTTTATGACTTCGCAATCTGACCATTGCATCCAGGAATTCCATTTCATCTCTGTGGAAAATGTGGGAATGAAAGGCTGTCATTGAGATTACTTTCTTTGGTATGCCTTTGTATCCAGGCTAGGTTCTTACATTTGTGATCATATTGTTACGAAATACTATTGATGGAAAGAGGCCTGAGGAACAGTTAAAATGAGTTTTTAACTGTTACATAAATGAATTGCCAGAGAAATGAGAATATTATATACATAATGTACCAAGAACATTTCTATCTATCAATTTTATGATGGATGTCACCCAGCTATTTTATGATAGAGTACCTCTGTACAAGAAACATTCTGTAACGGTGAAAATAATTAGGTATAGAGAATATAAATGGACATTTTGCGAAGTTTTTAGAAATAGAAAGTCGGCTTCTAACTCAACACATTAGATATACTCGTATTTTTTTAATACGACATATACACACACGATAATGTTTGTTCTGTGTGGGTATCGAACCCACGACCTTGACTTGCAATTTAATATTACTACCTACTGTACCACCGAGCTCATCACGATATATGTTGTTTGACAAAAATTTGGCCAATGTAATTATTTTAATCAATTTTAGGAACGACGACGACGACAACAAATTGGATTAATTTTACGCCCTGTCGTCATTTAGATCCGGACCCGAAGCAGACTAACAGTTTGGTCTAGTGTACACCGTACACGACCTGCGTCCTCAATTTGAGCCGAACTACCGCCAATAGTCGATTTATAGAACTATTTAATTCAATCTGATGTTTAGTGTTCAGATGCGTCTTGATGATTTATGAAGTGTGCCAGGTTGTACTACTGTACTAAGACAGTTTATGCTTCAAATCCTGGTAGCATTAAAATAATACCTACCTATAAGTACGCCAAGTTTCTTGCGAAGTAGGCAGAGGGAAAACAATATGCATGCATCTTATTAAATATAAAAAATGTTTAAAATATTATGTGTACCTTAAAACTATTCTTAAATAACATTAGGATTTACTACGATATTTTATTGCATTTTTTGCAATGGAAGACTAGTGCAAGATAAATTCTATCGATAATAAAAAAAAAAGAATAACTAGAATGTTCATAAAAATACAAATAAATAACTAAATGTATATACATAACTACAAATGTATATGCAAAAATTGTAATACTTTTATTAACTAAAATTATAAATAAGCAAAATAAAACAGTGCTCATATAACTAACGATTTCATCAGAGAACAGTTTCACGGTACTTCAACGAGTTCTAATAAAGTGAGCGAAACGCGTGCGGTAACGTGTGTGTCCGATGGTCGGATAACTCTAAGACCAACTAATAGGACCGGACCACCGGTAACGACCATCTGAGCTTACACTACACTCATTGCTTTAAAGACATGTGCACATCTGCTTCAATCTGCCTTAAGCTTTATGCAATGTTCTGTCAGCACGATTTTATAAACGTCATTAAAAAGGGGACATTCCTGCATGCTGATGTTGACTGCAGTAATACAGTCATAATTATAGTTTCTATCTAGAGATATAGAAAACTAAGTGAACAAAACAACTTTATGAAAACGAAGTCTTTTAAATTCCTGTTATAAGTTGTCTTAAAACTTATAGGAAACAAGCTTAATAGAATACGATCTAATGTAAATCCATAATAAATGAATATCTCTACATCAATTACACAGCGTCATCTAGTGAAATTAAACAAAGCGTGTATTATGGGTATAAAAAAAACAAACGGGTCGATCCAAAAACTTTCTCCTTTTTACTGTCGGTTAAAATTAGACAAATATTGCAGTATAATTATGGACAACTAATGCAGTTAGACCGTAGTAGCTAATTAATCAATAGATATTGGCGTGCCTACATGTATGGGCCCTAACATATTACATATCAATTTAATTTATAAATGGTAATTCAGTTTTATGATTGCCTGGTACCTGATCAGCGATTCTAGATTAATTTTATGTTTCACTTAGAAATACGATCGTGACTAATCGCTTTATTCCATAAATTGAAAGATTATTTACTGTTATTGAATGGGCGACATATATTATCCGCCTAAGGATACTCTTTTTTATAGGTTCCTCGACATGGCGCTAAAAGACTCTACTGCAAAATAATTCTTAACAATATGACGTAGTTGAATGGGATATTACGATCGATACACTTCGGAGTCGACTTGTGACTTTTGTTTTCACCCCAAATCAAATTTAATGACTTGGGATGAAATCAAAAGTGACAAGTTGAGCCCTACGGAAGGAGGAGGCAAAATATCGTTTATATGTGTTATTATTTCATTAAGAGCGAGTGAAGTGTGTAAGGATCGAGTCATATGGCGCTCGGATCTCTCTGTCTACCACGCAAGGGATTTGGCGTGAAGTTATAGATAGATACATATTTCATTAATATCGTCACTAACATAACTAATCATACATACATACATATCATCACGTCTGTCTCCCATTAGGGTAGGCAGAGACTGAACAAAAAAATATATTTTTTATATTTCTAAAAACATGAAAAACAACATCTCCACAAGGTTATTACACAAGTAACAACGATATGTTATGTGTGATGAATGATGATATTTTCATCCTTCTTCGAATGTCTAGTCACCGAAGTAGGTTAAGTTAAATTCCCACAAGTCAATGCCAGAGCAACAAATCATTACCAACGCTAACAAAACAGAAGCCATATCTCTATTACATAAGCGGTAACGGTACAACATTCCACTGGAAACAGAAGACTTCAATCGGAATTGGTAAAAAAAAAACAAGGTACGGGCTGACCCCGCCGGCCTCGAATGAGGCTGCGATAGCATCTACAATAGTCTAGAACAGCCGTATCAGCGATCTACGACTCTATTTAAATGCATCAGGAGCGCTAGTGCTCCCATGGGACTAGCAAATTAAACACTTGTTTGGTAATAAATTAGCTACTTAATTAATAAGGTATAAGGAATAGCGGTTAAAGGTATATTATATTTTACGATAAATAATAAAAATTTTAATTGTAAGAAAAAGTGCAAGGGTGTATATGAAGAAAGAACATGTTATATATCATACATTATATAGTACATAAACATTGTACAAGTATTTTATAGATTATAATCTCGATAGTTGTCTACAGAGACTAAGATCGACGAATGTAGGAGTACGCATATACTAGTATACATATGCCTACATAGACCTAGTGGTGAACTGTCTGCTGTATGCAGCAGCAAGATTCGAAAGAATTACCAAAACCGATGTAAGGATTACGGTTGATGACGAAGTGTTGGAACAAGTGAATGAGATTGTATATCTTGGATGTGCTTTTAGCAGGAGTGGAAGCTACTCACCGCTGATGTGGGAATAGTGTGAATGGAGTGTTAGTAAAACTTCTTGGCAGTAAAAACTTGAGACAGAAGGCACAGCTCGCTATACACAATGCAGTGCTGGTCCCAACGTTTACTTATGGAAGCGAGAGCTGGGTATGGCAGAAAGAGCATGAAAGTAGAATAAATGAAGAGAGATGCGAGCGTTGCGTAAAATTTGTGGCAAAAAAAAGACCGTATTCGCAATGATGATGTTAGAAACAGAGCTGTCTCTGGTCTGAAAGAGTGTCGGGGTTAAAATAAGAAGAGGTTTGCTCCGTTGGTGCGGACATGTAGAAAGAATGCAGGAAGAAAGAATTACGTAGCAGATATAAAACGCGAAAGTAGAAGGGTGTAGAAGCGGAGGAAGGCCAAGACTTACATAACTTACACTTACTTATTACTATGACCAAATTGATTGTATTTTATCAGGTGAAGTCAGGATCCTTAGAAACCGGTGAGCGTGCATAAGAAGAGCATTGAATGCTAAAGAAGCGAGTGAGGTTTGTAAAGATCGAGTCATGTGGCGCTCGGTTCTGCCTGCCTACCCCGCAAGGGATTTGGCGTAAAGTTATAGACAGATAGATAGATTTTTGAACGGACGCAAGCTTTTCTAGTAATGATAATAATATCCATAATAATGTTATGAGGAGTTCCCTATTTTATCTCCAGTTGGTATACTTTGAAGCGTCATACATCTATTTCGACAGATTCTCGTGAACCTGAGCTGAAGTTTGTTTAATGAGCCACTCACATCGTAAAAAAAATATACTGATTTAAAAAATATGATGCCCTGAATTGCTTTTCACATAAAATCTTCAAAAGCCTGTTCTTGCAAAAATGAGAGTAATAATTATTAAACATAATTTTTTTTATTAATCTACATTCTTCTCATTTACGCAAGGATGTTACAGTTACAAGACTTTAATTGCGAAGTTCGTTACACAACGCAGGTGCTCAGTTATTAATCGTCTCGACATTGCTCTGGTTTCACAAGAGACGAAACCCTAATGTCATCAAGTGTCAAATGGACCGGTTGAATAATCGAGAGAAAGTCGACATTTGGATTTAATTTCAAAGACTATGTTGGCAACTGTCAACACTTAACTAACGAAATGGGCAGTAAAAAAAAAAAAATGTTTTGATATATCGCAAGTGTTAGGTTACATGCAGCAACGCACGCGAAGCGAATGTCTGAAGCGAAGCAAGTCGACAAGAAAACGGGCGATTATATTATTATTATTTATTATACAAAAGTTGTAATAGATCATCTTGTTTAAATATTATAATAAGTTTTAATAGATTATTAAGAGAAATATTCCACAGCATAGAAATGCAACATTATAACATTTTTGTACTTAAATTTCCAATTAAATAAATAAGAGAAAATGCAAGATTTACTCCATTATCTTCAGATTAATTCCAAAAATTAATTTAGTGAACCTAAAGAAAAAGATGTCAACATATAAAAAGCATTAAAGTTCACTAAAACTAGAAACCTTAAAATAATCTGTTGATAGTAATACGCTCTGTTACTATCAAGAGATTATTTTTGATAGCTCAGTAGATAAGAATCCTGGTGTGTATTTTACCACTAAATTTGTGTTTTCCGATTTATGTTCATATATGTTTTTTTTTATCACTTGCTCGGCGGTAAATATAAACATCGTGAGGAAACCCGCACGACCAAGAAATTATATTGCAAAAAGATGTGTGACCGGATCTGTGTCTGATTTTTCCTCTGGGTTGTCGTTGTTGGTAGCGACTACATGTCAAAATCAGCATCTTCGCCAACTCCTTAGGCTTCGGTAGTGGACCCCACCTAAATAGTAATGGATTAAGAAACGGGAAAACGCAAATAAAAAGAAGACGAATCTCTTGCTGGTACATATAATGTGCTATCAAGAGATTATCTTAACATATAAGAGTACAATGCTTCTCGTAAAGTCAATGAACAACTTTGAGAAAGATATTGACTTCTTCATCCTAGCGTTAACTCGTTTCCTAATCTATTAAGATTGGTGGGGTCCACTACCTAGTACTAAGAATTTTGTGAAGATACAGATTTTTACTATCTGTCTATCTATAACTTCACGCCAAATCCAATAGGTAGAGCGAGCGCCACGCGAGTAGATCCTTATACACCTCACTCGCTTCTTAAACATTCATGGCTCCTGACATCACCCTCTGATAGAACACGACCAATTTGGTCATGGTATGTAAGCCTTGGCCGTCCACGGCTCCTACATCCCTCCTTTATTTATCTATTTTTTACTAATTCTAAAGATTTTGAATAGTGTCCTCTTGGCCAATTCGTTGGCACTAGACTATGTAATATGTAAATCGAATTAATACCAAGCGTAGCGATCGTACATATATTGTACATGTTCTAAATTTAAATGTACCTACGTGTCAAATTTGAATTGTAAACAGTTGCTACACGTCAGATGTTTATGTCAATTATAAAGTATACCCAATAATAAGTTTGGTTTTGTAAATAGTACTATAAAAATATATAACTCGTAATCGTGTAATCGGATGTGTAATAAGCTTATCATATACATCTAATTAAATTAATAGGGTTAAATTATATAAACAAGTCGTAAAAATATTATTTATAATAAATAATAAACGCTATTATAAATTTTATGAGATAATGTCTATATTCCTGTTTCGTTAAGAAATAATATATGGCACATATGATTTTCTTACCTTCATAGGAATAAGAAAATGAATCTAGCGTAATGACAAATAGTTATTTTTCAAGAATTTTAAAAAGTCACCAATAGTACAAAATTTAACCAACAAAATTGGCAAAGAAATCGAATATAAGCTCTTACATTTACAATACTCAATACATATTTTTTTTATACAACGTCGGAAGGCATACAAGCATACTACCCATCTGATATGAAGCAGTTACCGTAGCCTATTAACGCTTGCAATAAATTAAGTATCACTCGCGCGATGCCTCCTCCGCTGTTTACACAGTAACTCCTTTTTAGGAGCATACTGGTGACCTCACTCACACGCAGGAACATAACAACCCTCTAGGAAGTTGTTATTTGGCTATGGTTTTCTGTGAGGTGGAGTGCGCTTCCCCTGACGGACTGCTTTGATGGGTCAAAATATTCAGACCAAAACAAACAGACATGTTTATGCACACAAATGTTTATCTTGTGTGAAAATCAAATCCACGAGTACGTTGGTGTAAAAGTCGCGTCATTCACGATTGAGCCATTGATTTCGTCAAATATATTATCATTATTATTAACAAGTGGTTAAATTCGCAGTGTATTCAAATTACTCCTCTGTAAATTTGCTACCAGAGTAAATTCAATATATCTCGGACATCATCATCGTCAGAAAAAAATATATACTGCTTCGTCGCGTCAATTTGCCATAACTAACAGAACGAGAGAGTTTATAAGCGCGAAGAGAAATTTTTACACCGCCACCCGCAGTGCGCCGTATAATACTCGAGTTAAGTGCTAAACTATACCCGTATGTCATAATTAAACAGTGGACGCCAAATAAACATCTGTGATTTGATTATGACATTTAGTAGAATTGAATTGTTTAGATGTTTATATTGGTGACATTGATGACTATTATATATTGCCTATGACAGCCATCAAAACACATGACGATATTCAAAGAAAGGACACGAAATATATAACATATCGCTAAATTATCTTTTGGGGATTACATTGTTTTTAATTTCCTTCATCCACTTGCAATAAAACAATACGCTTTGAGATCGCAAAAACAATGTTGCTGAGTTTTTTCATATCTCAAATAAAGATATGCGCTTTTTAAAATAATGCAAGAGTTATGAAATGTTTTGTTGGATGTATTTCGACCCTAAAAGCTACCTGTACTATACAAGACATAGATTTTCATATAACTTTTACAAATGAGTGACGAAGCTTCGCTCGGCGATTAATCCTGTAAGTTCCCGAGTAGACATATCCAGCAGTCAATTTCTTTTTTAACATTGAGGTACAAGCTTATGATTCTATTTGAGGTTAGGCAGACATTGCCAAATATAGAGGCTTGCGACACTAGAGGTAAAATAACGATTAGTGTTAAAGTAGGATGACTTCAAATAAATGTCGGAAATCGTTGCACTCACACAGCTATACAATTATAAGTGAAGTTCAAAGTTAAATCAGTCTGGAAATATAAGCCGAGTGGTTATATCTAATTTGCGTGCCTCTTCGCAACTGGTAGGCGGTAGGACCCTAACTGGAAAGTCACTCCGCGAGCGTCGATAATTATATTAAATAGGCTTAAGTACAATAGTCGGCCTAGTGATAACTTTGTACTCTGGTAAAGGCAACATTCGGGCATGTTGTCACCTATGTAAATAGCCGGTCATGCCTTCAAGGACCATATATTATAATAATGAAACCCACGTCCTGGCCGCCATTTCTAGCTATCGACCACCGAAGTTGTGTTTGATACAACAATAAAACAAGTCCCATCAGTATTCACCATCAAAAACTACGTCTCCATTTCTATGGAAATAGTAACAAAACAATAACGATTTTCTAAAGAATATTGTATTCCGACTTTGAATTTAAATTATTCATTTTCTGAATATTCGAATTTAGTGACAGATATAGTTAAATCATCGTCATACTCCGATGTTTACGACATAAAGTCGCAAGTAGGTATTCATTTGTATGGTAAATTATCTAGATATGTGTGGGCCGCCCACTACTAATACATTTTAATTTGAATCAGACCCTACATGAGCGATTTTAGAAGCAATAAGCCTCCATCTCCTGGTGAGCATTGATAGTATCCATGCTGGGATGGTACGGGTACCGGGTGACCTTATTGTTGTGGAATACGTGAGAAATATTTTTTACATGTCGTTTGATTATTATTAATGAATAACGTCTCATTACGTAGTTGTGTGCTTAAATTATACTTATTATATATATCCTGTGATTTTACAATATTACTATGTCGTTTAAAGAATCATAAAGGAAATCAGATTATCAGGTAAATTTTACACCCTATTTTGGTTAGTCAGTTATGTTTTATTTACGATTGACATTTATATAATGTGCAACAATTTCGATCCCTACCTGTTAATAAAAGTATTGAATTAATTATTAACAATGTTGGACGAGCAGTCTAAGTACGAGTATGAGCAACAGATGAGAACTTTATTAATACGTAACTAGTATTATTCTCAATAAAAAACCCGGAACAACACATAATTCGATAGAAAATTACGTAAAATGTAGAAAGTCCAGTTGCTTATTAGGACAATGCAGAAGTTATGGTATTCCAGATAATACAAAAGCAATGACAAAATAATGCCACAAAACAAAAGTCTTTGATCAATACAAAGATGATGTCATGTACCTGTAAATTACGAACACTTGATATTTTGTGTATTTTTTCTACAGTAACCCCTTCAAGATAGCAAACCGTATGCCTGTACACCATCTGACATAAAAAAAAGAATGTAATGAAACAGAGACAATAACCTTGTATGTTCTTTACCATATATGCTACGCAGACCTGGTGTGACACTAGTACTTGTTGTAAGTTAATATGATATATTATGTTGTCAATCAGCATTGAAAATTTTGTTATATTTATTTTTATTAGTTTCCTTATTCACACGGAAATCTCTAACTCACTACCGACTATATTTTAATGAGTCTATAATTGTAGTAGCACACACACCGAATTATCATCGGACCATTTGCCACGGAGTGTAATAAATTGCACCTATTTAGGTCTCACGACTTCAGAACACAGTTGAAACTCCAAATGGGCTTTTTAGAAGCTATCTTGTAACAAATGGATATACAAGAGATATATAATAAAATATTTCGACGGTAGTGATTTGACGCGCTTGAAGTTAAACACATTTAATGTAGTTCTAACTGTACACATGCGACGAATATTATGATTCAGTGTTAGATCGATACATATCATTTATGTCGAGTATGATTATGTATATGTTTTTACACACTACACTAAAATCGTAACTTGCAAATTACGAATTCAGAAATAGAATAGTTTATAGTTAAAACGCGAACGGTAAAAATGTATCTTTCTAGAATAATGATCTTTTTAGTGATTTTATCTACGCTAAAATCGTAACTTGCAAATTACGAATTCAAAAATAGAATAGTTAATAGTTAAAACGCGAACGGTAAAAATGTATCTAGGCCTATCCTGCCCGCGTCATACTAAATATGTTCTTAGAAAGAGGTTTTCGACTTGCGAGACTAGACGAGGTGAGGTGATACGATACGAAGGAGAGCGAAAATTTACAATTTTGTGGCAATATTTTAGTTCTCTCTTCACGCATACCTTGGTGTACAGTCTAACGGTTTAGGTTGGCGATAATTAATATAAAAAATAGACAGAGGACATTCATGCAATAGCAACTTCGAGAGTGCGAGTTCCGATGCGCCATTGCAAGGAAGCTCTTGCGTGAATGCACAATGTGTACAAGATTTTGTTTAATTTTACACCAACAATCATTTCAATTCTCGATACGTTATTACCGACAATTATTGGTGTAAATACGAACGTGCGATTTTAATTTTCGTCTCACCTCATCTCGTCTCGTATACAAGTTTTACTATCTCACCTATGTAATAGGCTTATCTTGGAGACACATCGTAGGTTGTAAATGTTAATTGCCTCGTCAAAAATCTTGTTTTTGCAAATTGAGCGTGTGAGTTGATGCTATCTGGAGTACTTAAAATAATTTATATTGGTAAAATGGAACAGTAATGTAGATCTCGATTTTGGTAGAACAGAAAGTTTAAAATTAGTGGTCGCGTATTGATTAATGTATAGTAATTTACCTCATTTGGTGTAAATATTTTGTATACAAGATTTTGAAAGTAGTTCGTGTGACTACAGGTCACTTTTAATGTGATTAGTTATGAGAAATCGATACAAGAAATTTTACACTTGAAATATAATAGGAAAAAGTCAGAAGTCTAGGAAATAGGACAACATTTTTATCAAAATTATCTAAAATCAAGAGTTGCGTACTGAATAGGAAAGTGATGAATTTGGTCGGAGTATCGTGACAACAGTTGATAAAGTAAGTAATAAGAGCAAAACGCTCGAGTGAAATCGAGATTTCCAATCACTTTGCGCAACGAATGAATGCAGTGCTCACATGTTCACAGATGACCCGTGACCGTTTTCGATTTCATGACTCAAAATCATAACAATATGTCCGCGAAATGGTCACGATAGAGCGATCACTGTAGTAATTACGTATCAAGAAAACCAACAAGATTCTGCGGTTAGAAAGTTTGGCAATATACATAATTGGATGTAACAAGGTACATTATTGCTAAGAATTTAAATTTCAAAGTCATAAATATGATTGTTGTTGTATTTAACAATAGTTAGGCTCTCTCGAATCGTGTATGGCTCGAGGTGATGACGTGGGTGTACATTGTTTGTTTTTGAGTGATATTTAAAGTGAATGAGGTTGTTTTGATGCTAACTCGATTGCAAATTATAGGGGTTTCCTCGTATCGTGTGTGGTACTGTAAACGGAAAGAGCAGACTTTCAAATGACTCAATCGTGTCTGTAGTCGTAAATGATCTTTTGCAACATTTCAGTGTAATTTAAAAAATGATTTCTCAATTAGAAAAACAACAACACTAAAATGTATCCCAGTTTTATGTCGCCATAAGTAATAATTTCTTATTTCTTTTAGTACTTGTGCTCAGAGACAAAGCTTGGGCTCGTATCGTGATAATATTTTAAGCCGAACTTCACAAATTACAGAATTCATAAGGCAATTTTTGTTATATTATTCCACTACTTGAAAATGATATGGAACTAATTGAATATGGTGATATGTTATCCTGATCTAAACAAAGATCTCTATAAACATAAGAGACGCCTGCTATAACTATCATATACACGGCAATAAGTATAAATTTGTCTGTCTTCGCCTCCAATGATTGACTAGTTGAGAATGCAATTAGCATTAATTCTGCCTTTATTACCAGCTGTGTTAAATAATTTTTAAATAAATAAATTACCTTTATTTTATATTAATTTTGAGATAACTTTGGTGTATTTGAGAGAATATTTGCATATTAAGACTCGTCTCATGCTATTCAACTGATATAGATTATAATTACCATAACGTTGTGTGTATATTTGTATACCTTAGGAAATGAAATATGCATGACATTCTATTAACTTGAAATCGCAATGTCCATTTAGTGAGGTCTCACTCTCTCTCTCGAAATGACTCTGACTAAAACATGAACATCATAATACTGACAACTTTATCGCCATAACTATGCTAAATATCGTAGTAATTAAGAATCAGTTGGTAATATATTTACAGTATGTCGGTATTAATTCCAGTTCTACTATAGTTAAAGACAAAATTATTCTACTTTAAATTATCTTCTTCCTAGCGTTATCCCGTTTCCTAATTAGGAAAGGTGTGGTCTGCTACTGGATTTGGCGAGGAGCTACTGGATTTGACATGGAGCGCCTACCGTGAAACCCACACGACTTAGAGAAAATCCTACCTTTCTTAAGTTAAATCAAAAATAACTTCCAGGACGTACGGGCTTCTTCACGATGTTTCCTTTATGGCCGAGCAAGTGATAACTACAAATATGTAAATAAATCTGCAAACACGAATTTAATAGTACACGTCTATATCAGGATTCGAAATACGGACTAGGCTAGATTAATAGAGCAATTCTTTATGATTTGGGATTATTTTTCCACAGATCTAAATTTTATATTACATAATTCATAGTGTCGTACAGCTCTACCCGTCGAACTATTAACAAAAACAATTAATACTGTTAATTTGTCAGATGGGAATGCAATCGTGATTTCGTGAGCTAACGCTTTGCTCCTTCGACAATTGCCAGGCGTCTGATAGATCTTATTTATTTACATCTTAAATATTTCTCTCATAAGTAAGTGATGTTATGAATAACGGAATAAAAATAAAATCCGATCCGAGGCCATCAAATTTGATTTTGCATAGTACTGTATGCTACCTATTCAACGTCCCTAAAATGTATCATGCATGAATGACGCGGAACCGTAAAAAACGTAACTAAAATGACTTGGCATTCAAACCTCATGACAATTTCTGGTTGACGCTTTGGCAATTATATGTCGTCGGTGTATATATAAATGAAAAGTGATTATATAAATTAAACGTTACGCTACGGTCATTAAACATTTATATTTTTATGTTATCACGTACTTGATTATTATCGTAATGTTTTTAATTTTCTATTTCATTTTCTTTATCTTCAGAGATATATTATGTACATTGTCACTTCTATAAGATCTTGAAGTAGTGTACGATATAATGTAATGCAATGAATAAATAAATAATAGTAAAAGGTAAAGACACAAATTATTTACTTGCCATAAAAGGAAAAATATTCTATATTTGTATGATTATTTCTTTTATTAATCATTTTCCAAAAAAGAAAATGTCAAGTAGAGTTTTAAATTATATGAATGGAGCCATAAGAAAGTATGACTCTTGGGGTTTGATTCTCGAAATCTCTCGATTCGAATGTATAGGTATAAGTATGAGTACAGTGCGTGAAACTTGATGAAGTATTTCGAATTCAGTTCTCATTGTCTGTGGTATAAAAGTATTGCACATAACAACATGTTAATCTTGAATATCTTTAAGTATTATTTTAGCGGTACATATATATTCTTGAAAGAATGGCGAAGCAGATATACAATCAACAGTGGAAGGATGTAGGAGCCGAGGAAGGCCAAGGCTTACCTACAATGATCAAATTGGTCGTGTTCTATCAGAAGGTAATGTCAGGAGCCCTCGAACGCTAGCACGGCGAGCGTGCCTGAGAAGAGCAATGAATGTTAAAGAAGCGAGTGCGATTTGAAAGGATGGAGTCACGTGGCGCTCGGTTCTCTCTGCCTACCCCGCTAGGGATTTGGCGTGAAATTATAGATAGATATATATTTTTACTGAAATATACAAGAGCTAATTCTACGATTAGCCAAAATGAGAAAAGTGGAAAATTTCTAAAAGTCTTGATACTCTTAAGACTTGGTCTCCATAACAACCATCTCGGAACCCTAGTCCTAGTAACTAGTAGAAAACGTGAACGCTACAGCGATCGCATATGACAGACAGATAGATAAATATACTAGTTTGGCTGGTATTAATTAACCCATTGCTTTGAAGGAATGTCTCAGATGTTGCAACGGATATAACTAGCGGACCTTGTCATCGTTGAAGCAAGTAATTGTTTTAAAATTATTCAAATTAAGATTGTTCAAAGAAGTTGGACTTCGTATGTAGTACTTACTATCTAAAGTTGAATATTGCTGAAACTTGTAATCAAAACAAGAAAAATGAGTATATTGAAATTATAGAATATAATCCAACGATACAGCTTTGATAGTAGTTGAGTGTTGCCATAATTCAACTGCTTTACATTTCGCATATATAGACACTAATTTATATAAATCACGCGGTGAGGCAACACTGCATCACGATCGCACGAGGATCCGGCCGTTGCGCGTGCGTCGTCGTTGACAATGTACTATTAGTATTAAGTGCCCAAATGTTTAATATAAAATATTGAACGTCAATTTGTTAGAAAGGTTTCAGAATTTAAAGACAAAGTTTAGTGATAATATGCAGATTCACAAAACTATAGTCTATATTTGTGTTACGGCAGTGCGTATTTAAATTCACCGTATTATCATATTAATTGCAACAGATTTTTCTGAGCTGCAGATGTGTTAATGTGACTTGTCAAAGTTAGTAATCAAAATACTTTATTTTTAAATAACACGATATCCTTTTATTGGAAGTTCATTGACCATATTTAAATATAATATTGATCTCGTTTCACTAAAATTTATTTTGAAAGTAAACTGAATCTTAACAGTGTGGTCGGATCTTGCAGCACGAAATCTTGCGCCATTAGCGCAAAATCTTATGGCTGACGAGGATTGAGCGGCTGGTAGAGGTCAGGTGTCAGTATGCAATGATACGAAATAGTGATGTGACAAACGGAGGTATTTGCATTAAAGTTTGGGTTACATCTTTAAAATTGTAACGCGACTGATTACTTACCTAATGATAATGTACCGCCTAAACTATCTTAGGCTTATATACTATATTAACCGTATGTTATAATATAGCATTTTTTGATTTTCAATAACTTTATTTGATTAAAACCATGACAGTAGAATATTGTCGAATAGAAGGTAGCGTCATAATCAATTTTACGTTCGCAGTTGAAAGTATTTGCTTGATATTTATATTCCCAAAAAACTCTATACGTATATTGCGTGGAGCTTTCTGGTGAATACACAAGTTTTAAAGAACTATCTTTTTGTATGTATGTATATCTTCACGCCAAGTCCCTTGCGGGGTAGGCTGAGAGAACCGAGCGCCATAAGACGCTGTCTTTGCATACTTCACTCGCTTCTGTGATATTCATTGCTCTTTTCATGAAATTAAATCAATAATAATGCTTGTATATTATATTCCATCTTTAGTTGTCTGATATGGTCTGACCTAAACTATTAAATGGTAGCATTGTATTGCTGTCCCTTACATGATCATAGGAAAAAAAATTGATCTTTTTGTATGATTATTTTAAATATTATGACTCCTTATTACTATAACATTCTTTGGTTTTCATATTGCTTGTTCCTCTGATACCAGGAAATGACTGATTTAATAAATCAACAGCTGTGTGGCACACACAAATAAATTGTATACTCCTAATACCTGTCGATAAAAAATGTATAGATTGACAATATAAAAATCTCAACTGCTCTCTTTCTTGCTTCAAAATCACTGAATATTAAACCTAATATATATTTATAGGGCACCATCTGAACGTATATTCGTGCGTACTAGTAGTACACGATAGTTTATGCAATCCAGGAATATCGTCTGTGACAAAACTGTCACTTCGAAGCATTATCACGAGCGCAATTTCGCGCTAAACAGTCTCCCCGCTCACTTTGCGCAATGATACAGATATTATGGAAATTTTAAATCCTCGATTCCCACGAGGTTGCAACATAATATATGCGATGCCATGCTTCTCTTTGTGCATTATGCCTTGCGCGAGGGTTCAATTACACTGGCATTCGCGTCACGGCAGCTTCGTGTCAATATTGCGTGCGATTATCCGGCGGTTTTTGTATGAGTACGGCTTTATCTGTTTGAGGTGAGAATATATATGACTGATAATGTCATTAAAATGTTATCCTTTTATTATGAAACACACAATACTTAATAAAGGGAGACAATTGGCTTGGAAGTGACGACCAAACAATCTCTCAGCTGTATCATGTGTAGCCCCTATTAATATCTTACAACTAATGCTGCTTGACAATAGTACAACGAACAGTAGTAGTTAAATAGTTCAAAAGTACATCTGTCTTCCAAAGGAAATAATCTAAATTATATAGAGAATGAGCTTATATAAGTAGGATTTTTTTCCTAGTTTAGGTCAGACCATATCAGACAACTAAAGATGGAATATAATATACTTACATGCATTATTATTGATTAGAATTGAATAATAATTTCTTCGGCCGTAATACGATCACAATTGAGACGATAAAAGGAAATTAAAGGTAGGAAGATACCGCTACTATGCTATCAAAATGTGCAACAGGAAGTAAGAAGGTAACATGCTAGTGTTTTTAGTGCACCGGAGGAACGGAAAGAAGCTTACGCAACTTCTCAGTCTGTCACCATTTTGCATATTTTGTTCACTTTTACGAAGCTAATAAATAGGACATGCGTAGATACATCTATAATGTCACCTTTACGGTAACATGAAAACATATTAGTAATAAAAATCAATTTCGTATCGTATAGGTAAATCTCGCCTATTCTCGCCAACATCACGTCAACGTCGGTCGTTGAGTGGCTTGTTACCTAAAAATAAACATGTCTCTTTCACACGTAGCAAACACGGTTTAAAACTAATGTGCACTGTCGCATATGTGACGTTCCCGTCACGTTGTCGTGTCGCGCCCGTGTCGCTTGTTAACTCCGCTAACTGGCCAACGTGCACTCAGTATGTTTATATTAACAACTCTATATACGCTTGCAAGCAGTAGCGTTGTTGATTTTTAAGACATGTAGGGAGGACGATGCATTTATTTTTTTATTAAATTAGTATACCAACAGCGTATACAGCGTGTGATCTTAGATAGTATGGAGATACTCAAAAGCTTGCAACTGTTTATCAGTTTATGTTTCTTCGTGAAAAAAAAAGAAGAAGTGTGAAGTTGAAAAAAACAATAAACATCATTTATAATGCACTCAACTCATGTGAATTGACTCAATTTAATGTAAATGTTATATCATTGTAATGAAATAAAACCAATTGATTACGTAGAAGTTACTCAAGTTCAATAAAATGTCTTTTCGTACAATTTAAAAGTAATATGTAATAATATGTAGTAATATGTAGGTAAAAGTAATATGTTAGGGGGTCATGTGCCAGAAGCGTGCTCGTTCGCGACCCCTGCCAATCAGTCGATTGCAATTCTGGACCAAGAGCGCACCGACGTGCGGACTAGGGCGTCCCCCGTAGGCGACGCGCACCGATCCGCCCCCGTCGGTGCGAATACAGCTGCATGCGGCGGTGGGGGCCGCCACCCACCACGCAGCGCCAATTCCGGCGGGACGAGGGGAGCCGAGTGCCGCATAGGCACGTGGAATGTGAGAGGTGGATTGAAAGATAAGATGAATGAACTGATAGACGTAATGAATGATAGACGTTTGGATGCTTTATGTGTGACAGAGACTAAGCGCAAGGGGAGCGACACCGATGATCTGCCCGGTGGTATGATGGCCCTATGGTCTGGGGTAGACCATGACGATCATGCCAGTGCTGGTGTAGGTGTCGTACTCTCCTCTCGCTTAGCCACTGGTGTAAGAGATTACTGTTTGGTAGGGCCTAGACTTCTCTGGGTTCGTATTAAACTGGGCATCACGCGAGTATTTTTGGTTGCAGCATACGCTCCCGTAAGCTCAGCGTGTGCTCAAGAACTGGAGAAGTTTTGGGAGTCTGTGAGGGATGTTCTGGACTTAGTTGAAGGGAACGAAAGAGTGATTATGTGTGGAGACTTGAATGGATGGGTTGGGACCAAGCGATACAGCTATGAAGCTGTTCTTGGTCCGTATGGAGATAAGAGAGTGAACGAAGCAGGTAAGTCTATACTAGATTTATGTATGGAACGAGGCCTCCTCGTGTCGAATACTTTATTTCATCATAAGGATATTCACACGTATACATGGAGAAGGAATGATCAAAAAAGTGTGATTGATTTGATTTTAATAGATAGACGTCTCCGAAATGTTTTAATGGATACAAGAGCCTTTAGAGGCCCCACTCTTGAGACGGACCACTACATGGTGGTAAGCCGGTTTGTGGGCCTTTTTAGGAAGTGGAGGCACTGGCGAGTGCGTATCCCTTTCGGAGATCATGAAAGGATAATGAGCGAAAAATTGCAAGATGAAAGTGTAAGGAGAATGTATGTGCATCTGGTAAGTGAGAGACTTGCAAATGCAAGCCTCTCCGACTCAGATGTGGATGATTGTTGGAAAGTTTTGAAAGAAAGTATGGTGGATAGTGCAAAAGAAGCTTGTGGATGCGCAAAGAGACGTAAAACAGCGAAAGGAGATGCCTGGTGGGATGCGGAGGTTGAATCCTCCGTAGCAAGAAAGAGGAAAGCGTGGCTGGATTACGTATCATCTTTGCCTTTAAATGAAAATATGAGAGAAAAGAAGAAAGAAATGTACCGTCTATGCAAGAATGAAACCAAGGCTTTAGTGAAAGAGAAGCGTGAAAGACAAATTATGAATGAGGAAGAGAGGCTGACGAAAAACTTCGAGGCAAATACCAAACTCTTTTGGAGAGAGGTAAAGAAGTCTCGGAGTGGTTCGTCGGCATCCAGAATGGATAAGATAAAGTCTAAAGCTGGTGTCATTCTTGCCAACACTCAGGAGGTGTTAGAACGGTGGAGTGAATATTTTGAGGAAATGTATGAGTATGCCTCGGACGCTGGCAATGAGAGTGAGTCGGATGCTTACTCCACGTTGACAGCGTCCGACGAAGGCATAACTATGGATGAGATCGAATGGTCGATACGAAGCTTGAAAAATGGAAAATCAGCGGGAATTGATCTGATCACAGCTGAGATGATCAAATTAGGTGGCACTTACGTCCGGGACGCCTTCTGGTACCTATGCAACCTATGCTGGAGAACTGGAAGGGTCCCAATGGACTGGAGACGCGCAGTCATCGTACCCTTGTATAAAGGCAAGGGATCACGCATGGACTGCGCCAACTATAGGGCCATCAGTTTGATCAGCTTAGCAGCAAAAGTATATGGAAAGGTGATTGAAAGGAGAATGAGGGTGAAATCCGATGAAATGCTGTGGGACGCACAAGGAGGTTTCCGAAATGGAAGGGGATGTACGGATCAAGTTTTCTCGCTCCGCAATATCGTAGAGAAGCATCTGGCCATAGACCGGAAGGTTTTCTGCGGTTTTGTGGATCTTGAGAAAGCCTTTGATAGGGTTGTGCGAAAGGAACTGTGGGACATATTGCCGAGATATGGGATTGACGGTTCACTGCTCCGTGCTGTGCAGTCCACTTACAAGGATTGCTCAGCATGTGTGCGGATAGACGGTGGCATGTCACCCTGGTTTGATGTCAAAATTGGTGTCAAACAGGGTTGCATGCTATCTGCTAGGCTGTTTATCCTGTATCTCGATAGTTGTCTGCAGAGAATAAGGTCAACGAATGTGGGATTGCGCATGGGTGACCAAGTGGTGAACTGTCTGCTGTATGCAGACGATGCCGTGCTATTAGCAGATACACCATCTAAACTGCAAACACTGGTCACAGCGATGAAAGACGACTGTATGGAGAAAGGCTTACTACTGAATGCGAAGAAAACAAAGATAATGGTATTTGAAAGAGAAGAATCCAGAACTAATGTAAGGATTACGATTGATGATGAAGTGTTGGAACAAGTGGATGAGTTTGTATATCTTGGATGCGCTTTCAGCAGGGATGGAAGGTACACCGCAGATGTGGAAAGACGAGTGAGTGCTGGGAATAGTGTGAATGGAGCGTTGGGAAAACTTCTTGGCAGTAAAATCCTGAGCCAGAAGGCACAACTCGCTATACACAATGCAGTGTTGGTCCCAACGCTAACTTATGGAAGCGAGAGTTGGGTATGGCAGAAAGAGCATGAAAGTAGAATAAACGCGGTTGAAATGCGAGCGCTGCGCAAAATTTGTGGCGTAAGGCTCGTAGACCGTATTCGCAATGATGATGTTAGAAATAGAGTTGGTCTGAAAGAGAGCGTCGGTGTTAAAATAAGAAGAGGCATGCTCCGATGGTTCGGGCATGTAGAAAGAATGCAAGATGAAAGAATGACGAAGCAGATATACAATGCAAAAGTGGAAGGATGTAGGAGCCGGGGAAGGCCAAGACTTACCTACCATGACCAAATTGGTCATGTTCTATCAGAAGGTGATGTCAGGAGCCCTAGAAACCGGCGTGCGTGCATGAGAAGAGCAATGAATGTTAAAGAAGCGAGTGAGATATGTAAGGATCGAGTCACGTGGCGCTCGGTTCTCTCTGCCTACCCCGCAAGGGATTTGGCGTGAAGTTATAGATAGATTAAAAGTAATATTTTAGATACTGTATGTATGGCTATATGGAACAAGTACGTTTCCGTACACTTTTAATGGTTCTAAAGAAAGATTTGTAGTCAATGTTCATTTAATGAACAACACCTTTTAACTCTGTAGGATAGTGTATCATAAACCCGATCTTAAAGTGAGATCCAAATGAGAAAATTTATTCGCCTACTACTTGCATTAAGCAAATAACCATATTAAACTTTTTTCTAGTACAGTTAAGTGCACGTCAAGCTTAACTCTTTGACTTTTGTATGTATCTTCGGACGCAATAAGAGTTACAATTGCACTTTGAGTGTCAAACATTGCCTGTTATGCACATTATGAAACTGAAGGCACCCTAAGTAAATGATTAATTACGAATTGAGGGAGAAAGAAAAACTTTTGTCCGCACATACGCTATATTTCACCTTAAACTGACCTTCGATAAACGACAAACGCAAATAAAAATTAGCACCACCTACGAACGATAAATGAGTTTCTATACAATTTTATTTATATTTTTAACGGCAAAGAAACTCTACACTAACCCGGGCGCAACAAGCATACTCTTGACCAATTAATCTAACATACTCGTATGTTAAATTATTTCTCAACGTCGTATCTTTCGATTGTTTTATGTCAGAATTTCAAAGTGCTAACAATTTGAAAAGTACCTACTCTAATTATCAATATTCGTAAATGACCAATTGTATTTGACAAACCAACATTTACAAAGCCTAGTATTCAAATTTAAAGCCAATAAAACGATCAAGTGCCACCTATCAACAATAACCCACGATGGCAGTGTTTAGCAATAAACCTAACTGTTAATACTCTATACAAATCCTTTTTTATTACTGCCCAGCAGTCGTATACTAGAGGATTTGACGGTAAAATAGGGTTACCAGCTTAGAGATCTAAAATGGGATAAATCTTAAGTTTAAGTAACTAAACATCGATACGACTACGACATTTCCTTTAGGCAAAGTTTCTAACCCTGCAATTTCTAGTAAATTAGTCCCATATCCTTTTATGAGAAAATTCTACGACTTCAAATATTCTTTCTATTACATATCTCGTTGTGTTTTGTATTATTTTTTATTGCAGAGGTTAAATATTTTGATAAATACTATGTTCAACCCTTGATATTGTAGGTACCATAATTGAAAACACACTCAAAGTAGAACTCTGTACAATCGATGTGCACAGCTTTTCAATTATCTGGAAAATATCGTAATTGCTCGGTATCTGGTTGTCGTACACAGTCAATATTCTTTGGAACCGACGAATAATAAAATGGATTTACAGATTTGTTAAAGACAGCTCTAATGCATAATATGCAAATTAACTTTCATGTTATTTTGTAAGAAGTATAATAGATTATGAACACTATTTTGTTTCTTTATTGTATATCTTGAATCAATATTTTCTTATTGAGATTTAGTGGGATGAGAACAAATACCCTATAAGCATACGTTAGGTATTAGGGCAAAATCTTAGGGTAACTATAAAAACTATAAAAAAGATTTAATTTATCTATACATATAAAATACAAAGTCCTGACTGGCTGATATATCAAGGCACAGCCTAAACCGCTGGTCCTAGATACATGAATTTTGGAGGGTATGTTCTTTGTGAAGTGTAGGTATCCACTAAGAACGGGTTTTTTGAAATTACACCGCTAAGGGGGTGAAAAATGGTGTAAAATTTGGTATGAAAAATGGTCTTCCCTGTGTGTATCAACTTGAAACTTGGTATAAATGCTCTTGGTACAATTAATGAAACACATATTTTAGGATTTTTCAAAAATCGACCCCTAACGAGGTAAATGGGGTGTAAACCTCTACACCATGCAAACTCAAACAAACTCATTTTTATATGGTTGTTGATAAAGAGATACAAAGAAATACCGCGGTAGGTGTTATTCCATTCAAGTCGTTGTAGAAAGAAGTAGGCCACGCGCGCGAAGCCGCGGGCAGAAGTTACTGCTATGATAAGTTATTATTCTAATTCACAATACAAGTTACATACGTATACAAATCACTTCTTGTCCTAAGATTTCTGTTAAATATTATCGAAGTATAAAATACTGTAATGATTTTTGATTAAGACAATATAGTTTTCTGTATACAATTCAATTACTACATAAAATTACAACCTCTTAATTATTATACACACAACATACTATTAATACAAATACGCAGCACTTCATCTTCTAGTATCTGCTCCCTTTCACTGCGTGAGCAATTAAAATTAATCACAAATACCACAGGTGTATCATCAGTCGCTATTGAGTTACAGAGTGTGATATATAACAAGAGAAAGTATGTAGGTAATTGAATGGTTATACTGACTTCGCAGAATACAAATTCGTTTATTATATTCACTGAGGGATTGCATTACGAGTATGCATTTAGCCCTGAAACCACAAGAATAACGTAAACTGTACTTACTCCGTCGTGACATTAACATGTTAAGTACAAGTTGTAAGAAAAATCAAAAATGGTAATATACAGGATATTAATGTAATAGAATAATATTTTGTTTCTCTTTGTGTTACTAGATGGTGATGTTTAATCTCGGCTTAGGTGGTGTTTGATCGAATATAACGATTTAATTTTTTTATATATAATTCAATTTATTTCTAAAAAAAAAAATTAACTCCGTTGTTTCTAATTTTTAAATACATAAATTTAAGTATCATAATTGTGGACACACTTCACAATTATGCGACTTAAATTTATTTATATATAACGAAATTAATATTGTAAAGGAATGTATGAAATACTGTACCAAATTAGTCAAACACAGCTAACTACGCAGTTACGTAACAAATACTAAGTGTTCCTGTAGACAGCTGTTAGATTAAGGTAGCGTGGTGTGGAAACAGTGAGTGATTATATGTAATCACTGCTACAGCTGTTTCACTGTTCCGATATCTTCATTGTAAGAAAGTAAACGTACGTGTGTCAGGGGTGCGAATGACATCGATTTAATGTTATGTTGTTGTCTTGTTATTTATTATATTATATAAACTAAAATATATTATCTAAACTAATTCGTCTACTTTCGGATCATTGACATATTCAAGTTCAAGATTGACCACCGATTTACCATCGATAATTTATATTATTAAATGAACTTGATTCATCGTTTTATCGTAATATAATTTCTTGTACTAGGTATTTTTAATTCAATTTGAACATCCGGTCAAGACAAACAGAATAAAAAAAATCGTGTGCCAAATCAAGTGTCTATAGCTCACATATAGCTAGTATGTTCACGACAGGTGAACATGAACACAGTTCTCTGTTACAAACAGAGTTAAACTGTTACAACAGTTTGTAACAGAGAACATCAAGATACAAACGATATAAGCTATAGACATTTGATTTTTTTATTCTATTTGTCTTGACCGATTGTTCAATTACATTGATAATACCTAGTACAAGAAATTATTTTAGGAATAAAGGATGAATCAAGTTTATTTCAAGAAATTCAGAATCACATTAGTTTAGGTAATATATTTTAGTTTATGTATTGGTTATAAATAATTGAAGTATTCGACAGCGAACTAATAAATGAGAAACAAACTTCGTTGTGTTAATTTTCAAATCAATAACCAAAATTGGTAGACCTCTGGTCTATAACCATATACATAAGTGCAGCCTAACAACTTACTGGCGCGTATTTCGTTTTTCAAGGGCAAATTAATATTCGAGTATTACTCGGATTAATATTTGAGTATTACACTTAGAACAAGATTTCTTCTTTCCACAAAAAGCATTACATGTTTATTATTAAGAAGTTGCCTACAATATGGCTACCTTTTAAAATTACTGATAATGATACAAATGGAAATTTAGTTTGCTGACGGGATTTAACGATAATATTTTCCATAATATTTTTATAGAAGTTCAACTAAATGGGAGTTTATCATAAATTAGATAAAGCAAATATTAAAATTCAGAAGCCACATGTCGCGTCACAGTTGTCTAAATTTGTACATCATCACTCTATTTTTAATGTCATAGCAATATCAAATTACATAAAGTTATATTAAGAATTTTTCTTTTCTATTTTTTGTCAACTCTATAAAAATGAAGTGATAAGTGTTTACGAGTATTTCAAAATATTTGTACAAATATATGAAAATGTATAATATACAATATTGAAATATATTTGCTCAATTGTATATATAATTATATGTCATTACGTATATAGTACTCGCAGATAGTAAATTATTCAATTATATCTAAGTGTAATTATTTATAATGATTTTGTCGATAGCTCTAGGAGATAAAGCCAATGGCCTTTAATGCAAACCTGAACAGTAGTAATAATAGGTTCAGTTCGCCAATAACAACAGTTCGTGGGTGGAGTTATTGGTGTCTAGGTGGGTTTATAGCAGAAATATTTATAGAATTAAGCTTAAAACAGAAATACTTAAACAGTACGATATAATTTTAATGCAATTGACATTTTTAGCTATTTTAATGAAGGATGCTTTAAGCTATTTTATGAATGAGTCTTTTTCCATCGCGTACATTTCTTTCATATCTCGTGGCTTAACAGATTTGCATGCTTTTAACTGTAGAACTCGATGACATATTAAAGTTGTGAAAATTGTAACGCGATTGTAAGCGATGAAAAGGCTCCACTTGCTTTTTATCGAATTTTTTTTATAATACAAAAATCTATTGTGTCTTCTTCTTATCTGTTTATAACGGAATGATAAAATTGAGCTAAGTCCAAATGAACAAACCAGTGAAATATTATTTTTTAATTTTTGTTCTAATGTATTTCTTTTTTTAATTAGGTCCTATTTGAGTCAGAGCATTTTTAATTATCGACAAAATAATAATAATGTAACTTGTTGAATGAAAAATGTTAATAATATGAAAGAGAATAAAAAAAGCACCTGCGGGGATCCAATGTCATAATGAGTTTTAATTTCATCGTTTAACTTTATGTAAGATGTGACAGCCCTATTACTTTGTATACAACGTGTTCTAAACGAATTTGTTTCGATTTGCCGAGTGTTATTATTATGATTGGACGAGATGTGCTTCCGATGAAAGTGCCTAATAGATGCCGAAGCACCTTATTATGTCCGTAGGAATTTTATACCGCATTAATTGGTATCAGGTGCGACCTCTATTTACGATGTATCGACTGTGAACTCGCTTATTAGACTAACACGCAATAAAATTTACAGCACACCACTACTTCAAAGTATAAAATAATTTATTATGATTATAGTGCAGTTAGAATCTAGCCAGGGCTAATTCGATGCGGGCAATAGTGCTTGCAATTAATTACAAGTACATATTTAATGAATGAAACTTCTTTTTGTACTGATACATTTTTGAAGGTTGTGATTTTCGCTTTATACACAAATAATGATGAAAGTTCATGTGCCTCGGTCGGTGGGTATATTAAATGGAGTATGGGATATTTCAGGTTTTAGACTCATTGGTTGGGGGAGTATGTGCATCTATTTCTGTGTGTCTGTATGCACTTTGAAGTTTGAAGTTAAAAAAAATTGTCTGATAGCTATAAATTTAAAATAAAGAAGAACGTTTTGCTTACATGTTATTGACATGTTTTTACATATCGCAACCCTATTTATTACTGAATCTATTTGAAGAGACAAATAATTTGAATAGGTAGAATACCTGGTCCCAAAGTTGAATTTATATTTACAGTGGAAGAAACTATCCAGCTGCAAGACAGTTTAATATAGCGCGCTTATTTTGTTATTTTTATATCACATTATTTATCTGTATGGCCTAAGATATCTATAAAATAAATTTATATATGAATAAGTATATTATATTACTTCAACTTAAATTTCGGAATATGTAAAATGGGATGTTTTGTAGTAGTACTCACCGACGCGTATTCGGCGCAATTATCGATGGAATTGACAAAGTCGCAGACTTCATCTACAGACCACGCGGACACTCGAGCCCGTAGTTCGGCGCACATGCATTCTGCTCCCGTGCACCGATCTAAGGTATAATATTTTTTTTATTAATACAATAAACTTTACAAATGCTAGCTATCTACACCATTATGCCCCTGCGTGTTAGGCATTATTTACAATTCTTTATTGAAAACACATAGTTTTACCATGCCCTTGTTATGTTATCACAGTCAGAAGACATGTATTGTGTAATTTTACGTTAATTGTAGAGTAAAGTCACAAAGAAGCTTCGAAGGAGTTATTGCGTTAGCGGTGGCAATGGCAATGCGCGAGTATACTTCAGCGCGTCGTATGTTTATTTGCTCTCTGTTGCCCTCCCCCAATTCGATTATTTTTTATTAAAGTTAACTGTACCATACATCTTTTCGACAGAGCCTTGTTTGCTAATTATTAGGGTACATCACATGCAGGTATCACATCACATCTCAAATCCCTTGTTGTACACAGCCTCCAAAGTCGTAGAACCTGAGCGGCAAACTCGATTTTCTTAAGGGCCATTTACGAAGTTATATTTACAATAATGCTAGGAGACCAGACTCAAAATACAATTACGCCAAAAGAAATATTAATTGAATATATTCCAGCAGTGGGATGAATATTATGTAGATGATAATTCTTTACTATTAAAGTAATACAAATATCCGTTGCTAATCATGGTTGGAAAATTTTAATTTCTCGAAAATCCTCCAAGATCTTATTCCTACCTTCATTATGGATCCGATCTTTGTCACCGTTGTCACTCGTGCTGGGGCTAGCTGAGAGTCGAGCACGCTTGGCAGCACTCTCACCGGCAGCAGACAAGTCTAAGGGCGAGTGTTCGGGCAAAGAACCAACTCTGACCCTCTTGCTGCGTCGTGATCTCCCCCCGCCTGGCTGTACCCTTGATAGCACCATCAGCATCTGGAGAAAAGACAGATATTTAAAAACATCGTACTTTATTGAATATTTCATAATAATATAAGAACAGTCGTTTAGAATAATGATTGCTGTAAAAACACCATACGATTCGAATGAAAGTTAGTGAATTCACTGCAGTTATTACAGTTCTTAAAGTACGAGACTGCTTAACATCAGCCATGTCATGTGCTTGTTTGTCACCATAGTAATTAAACTTAGTTGTTTGTAATCAGAGCGTTATTATATGTCTCCTAGAATTCCAAAAATAATGTTTATTAAAAATTAGAATAATACAAGACAAATAGACTAGATACTTATTATTATATGTATTATAAATATGTATTTACAAAAACAAAATGTGTTTATCAGTTATCTAGTACCCATAACACAAGCTTACTTTAGGGCTAGTTGGAACTGTATAATTTGCCGGACCGTTTTCATTATTTATTTGTTATTGTTATTTAAAATCATATGACGCCAAGGCTGTAATATTATTACAAAGTTCAGCATTTGTACATGAGATACCTCTACACGTAAACGGAAATATTTGCATCGTCAGTTTGCAGGTGCTTATGCAGAATTGACTCAAGAACTAATATCGTATTCCATAGTTTTAATTAATGTCTTAATTGGACTCCCAGCGAGGTATGACAGTATCTTGTTGATATCTAAGACAATGTCAGAAATGTAGTTAGTAATAAATTGGCGTTTTCATTGGAGGAATCGAAAGACGTCTGATAGGACCGCCTGCCGCGCCGCAATGCCTTTTCACTGGGATTTCTTATACCCCGCTCAACCTTCGTCATATCATATGATTTAATATATTTTTGTGATATAGTGTAAGCTAAACAAAGAGATATATATGTTCAAATAATTACGTGTGCATATACTAGGTATATACGTAGACTTGCAGTTTACATAACATTCTTTCAATACATCGTTTATCGAGTAGCTAATACACACATTTATATAAATATATATATGTATGTATGTATATTTTCACGCCAGGTCTCTTGCGGGGCAAGCAGGGAGAACCGAGCGTTAAAATACGTGATCCTTGCACACCTATCTCGCTTCAGTAACATTCATAGCTCTCTTTACGAACCCTCGTCGTTTCCTATTAGGATTCTCCGGATTTTCTAAGGCAGACATATACTGTGTTTGGTGTATATTGAAAGGTGTTAATAAGTACATTCTATCTACGAGTATTCTAAGACATATATGATGTCTTAGAAAATCCAACATGGTGCCTTTAAGCTAACTTAAAATATTAAAAAAATAATAAAATATAAATTTATATACTGTGTTTGGTGTATATTGAAAGGTGTTAATGAGTTATAAAATCTAAGACCTGACCTTATAACCAGCAGAACAACAAGATCCGTCCGATGACATGTCATTTGTTATTTACGGTAAGCAGTTTAGGAGGTATACCAAATACTGATATACACATAGCTTGCTAAAATCTCCATATGGTTTTGCTGTAAAAAATATGGTAAACGTCTAATGATTTAACCTACATATATTTCCTTAATTATATTAAATTTATGTTTTTATTATTCTGTGTATGGTTTTTTATTAAATTCACTAGATTTTTTCCTATTAATGTTACAAGTTATTATTAGGTAACTGAAATATTGACTGTGAAAGTGGAAAGGATAATTAAAATTGTGTTATTTTAATTTCTATTTAATTGAACATTTTTATTACCTTATTGGTAATTTAAATTATAACTGGGGCATTTGCGTCCTCTTGAAATACAATTTCCTGTTAATGACGAAGTTAATTACGCACATATCCGACATAGTTCCTGGTATCGTGGAGTTTACTATAGCAGCCGCAAACTACAACTTAAGACCATATACAGAATTAAGTTCATATAAATGAACTTTATGTAAGTATATACGAGTATATGACCGACATTTGAGTATATACAAGCAAATCTTTAGCTTGCCGTTAAAGAAAGAATTAGATGTATTACAATTCTAAAGCCAAGTATAGAGAACCATATCATTAAATGTACAAATAAGCAAATACAAGCGAGCACCCTACTCGTATTATCAGATCGAGAGCACTCTCTGACGGTAAGTGGTGAGCATTCATCATAATAACGTACCGAAGCGTCACGCTCGCCGCGCGCGGGTCAAATTGCAATCTATCTTTTTTAATTGCCACGAGCTAAAAAAGGCGAATGCAGGTAATTCTGAATAAAATTCAGACGCGCGCGCGCGTGAAATGAACAACGCTGTTATAGTGCGCGGGCGCGTGCGCTGACGACTGCGCCCACTTCTAAGTGCTGAAGCAGAGCCACCGCTATAAATCTCACGATTTATTTCCGCGTCGCTCCTGTTCTCTTTATAGGTGAAAATAAATTTAAACTACTATTTATGGACAAGATAAGGCATAAATAGAAACTCAACAAACATTCGTGCGCGCCCCGAGTCCGCAGGTGTCAGATGTTAATAACACCGAGAAAATACGCCACGATTCAATATCGATGTTTACGACCGATATAGAACAGATATAAGATTTGCGTTGGAACAATTTTACTAGAAAGTCGAAATCATATAACTGTGACGATTTTACGCTGCAATTTCCGCGTGCCTCTTACTGCACTCACCGGCAAAAAGTCGTCTAATTTTAAAGTCGAGCGCTGTTTCGATTTCACATCCCATCACTAGCGTGTCGCGGGGCGCGCTGGCACCGCGCATGCGCGGCGCGTGCCGCTGCCAATTAGTGCAGCTCCAGTTCCTTTTACAGTGGAGAGTCGAATCGAGACGGTTCGCTGGCGAGCGCCGACCGGTAGGCGGGGCAGCACTATTACCCTACCGATTGTGCGCGCACCGCGCACGGTTAGAGCTGTGCGCAATTAACACTCTCTCCACCTTATCTGAGCAATAGCGGAGGAAGTGTAAAGGTCGTGAGCCTTATCAGATTTAATTGCGTTCATTATTACTGGAAAGGAAACGAGTTGCTCATCGCGCATTATGATTTTAAAGAGGTTCAAATTAACATAAACGAGCGGCGTTCAATGGAGATGCTCCTCGCGATAACGCCTAGTATGAATTTTATGATTCCCCGAGACATTTTAATCACAACCGTGAACTATGAAACGGTGCATGATGTGTAATTAAAACAGGAAGGTCAGTGAGCACTTGTTTTTACAATTAATATGAATTTTAATATGGTCTTTTGAAATAAAAACTCAGCTGACCGTAAATTATTTCATAGGGGCAGTGGCCTTGCTATGAGTAAAGTGAGCTGTGGAGTAATGATCGTAAAGTGATATTCCTTAAAACTTGTAACGAAAATTAAAAAAATAATCATAATTTGTTTCAAAACTGTTTCCCGTTGTTTGTTTTGATTAGAGTCTTCCTGTTTTGTGGTGCACGCAATGCGCATTACTTACATTGTCTCTTGTCTTAGTTTTTTTTTTTGGGAATTTTATAGTTCATCTTTGTAAAGAAAAAAAAAATAATAATGCTTGTTATTGAAATTGCTGCGAGTCATTACAATTGATCAAACTTAGAACAATTGGATTGTTCAGAACCACTTATCAGGTTTTATTATTCAACTCTATGTTAGTTTAGACTTAAGAAAAAAAATTATCAGTACATATACATTTTTAATACGATTATAGATTTCGATTTTAGGCAATCTATGTTAATTACAGATTGTATTGTTTAAAAATTAAACTGTTCGTTGCCCCATTTCACAGTAGGGATAAATATATAAACTCCACAATTGCGTGCTCGCTAAACAATTTTAAGCGAAGTATCGTATCAATTGTAGAGTCTGGCTGGCCCTTTAAAAACACCGGTCATGATTAAGTACATATCGTATAGTGTAATGAGCAGTGATCAGATAATCGGGCGCTAATATACCTAAACTTCATTTTTATTCCCACATAAGAATAATACTGACATGCCTTTCAGAACCCCGGACCCCTGAGTCGTTTGAAATTCCTGAGATTGCTAAAAATGTTACCTGCATACAAAATATAGTTAGAACTCGTTGTGAAAATGATATATTTTCATTGAATAATGCTTACATACCCTCTCGTACTTTCAAGACGACTGTTCCTTGTTAAACTCTTATTGTATTTTTTTTTTAGATTTATAAAGCCGATTCTAATGAAACTTTTAATTTACAATAAAAGTTTTATGAAAACTGGTTTCGTAACAGGCCAGCAACCTAAACTACTTATGGAATTGAAACAATTGTAATTTTATGTGTAGCACCATTTATTTTCGTACAAAAGCAAATTATAATTATAAAATCTTTCACAAAAAATATGAATGAGAACTTTTTATTTTCATTATGTTACTTATAGTTGTTTTTACTAAATTGTTCAATCCCGGGTATCCCGGATTACTTATTAATTCAGGAAGGAATATCCATATTATTCTTTCAAGGAAAGAAGTTTAGGTATATAAGCGCCCGATTATCCGATCACTGGTAATGAGTGACCTCCTGTCCGCAATTTTAAAAAGTTATGACTCTAGCGTTCAAAGGAAATTATGTCCTGGACATTAGGACAGCTTGTTACATACTGTTTTATATCACTGTGCTCTGGGTTGTATACTTTCTTATTACTTATGTTAGTTTAGAATGACATTAAATGAAAGCTAGTCATACCTTCGTGGCGCTCATGTCGAATATCACAGGAAAGGCAGGCAGTCTCGGCGAACCACCTTGGTGTTTCGCCAACTTTGTGAATAGGCCTCCTAGTGGGACGTCTGTCGCATCTGCTTGTGCCGGTGACGTTGGTGTTCTTTCGACAGCGAATCCATTCATCCGGTAAATATAACTATTAATAAAGAAAGGGTGTTTTAAAGAATCTTATTTAATTAATTTTCTCATAATTGCATTTTTTTCTCTGGAAGGAGAACATGATTGGTGGAGAACGCTTATCTATATAGCATTAAGTAGTAATTTAGGTGAAGAAGTTTAAATAAATACAAGATTAGTAAACAAGTAATAAAGGCAAGTTGTGCCACCTGCTACATAATATGAGGGGCATTAGAAGGTAGGGCTTACATTAGTAATCCTCTTAATTTGAGCTAACTAGATGGAATAAATTCTTTCACCTTACAGAATACTATAAGTAAATAACAATTCTTTAGTGCGCTGTGTAGCACAATTGCCCTGGTGAGTAATTGGCATACTGTTTTGTTGCAAGTTTTCATAGATGCGATACCTGCTATTCACATTACACAAAACAGATTCTTATTAAAGGTAACGTAACTGTTTAACTGGTAAGTCACAGCCCAAACCGCTGCGTCTAGGATGTCGAAATATTACTGCGGTATATCCTTATGTTTGCATAGACCCTCTAAGGACCGACATAGAGATATGCGTAGATGACTTTATCTAGTAGTTTAGGGTAACATTAAATTATATGATAACAGTATATTGTATATAATTCTAATTGTATTTTATAACGTCGGTTGACATATAATTACTATATGTTAAGTAACATTAATAAGTGTACACCATTGCTAACGCAGTAATCTTTTTTTGGCAGGGACTTATTAATTAAATTGTTGTTCAAGGAACTGTGTATTTTATCGTATATTATAGGAATTCTTAATAAGCAAAACGGCATGACGCAAAATAAACAAAATTAACCATAAACCACAACTATATATACTTTAATTGTACCCAAAATGAATTCAAATTAAAGAAACTAATGATAATTAACTTTCTGTTCAATACTATATTACCGCTGAGCGATTTTTAATTTGTTTTAATGAATATTATTCAACGAATAAAACTAAGAATTTATGATCTATCTTATATCCCACATCGGTATGTGTCAAAACAGAAAATTTTAAGACGCCTGGAAGCCCGTGATGCATAAATAATTAAAATTGACAGAGTTCAGTGACCTCAGGCTGGTAGATGAGCAATTCATTAATATAACATAAGTTCACACGGAGAGCATTGGTTCTCACGAATCATGTAAATTTGTCGACTAAACGTAAGTTATCGAATCGATTAATATGATAATTGCTCTGGGCATCACTAGCCGGTCGGTGAACTGCAGGTCACGTAGTGATGTGACATCGACCGTGTGAAAAATGACTAGAAATTAGGAAAGTGATTGAGCACTTCCCTTTGGCATAGACTACTTTACATAAGCATCTGGCAGAATAAGTTTAGTTGTCTACTCGTATATATCGATAATTCTAAGGCGAATAAAACACTGAGTTTTCGTTACCGTGCGGTTGGACTTATTGCTTCATGTGTTACACGCCTTCGGCAGGTTATGGTTATAATTTATCCAATTTATTTAATTAAACTGCCATAAGGAGCCATTTAAATGCTAATTGATAGATATCGCTCATTTTGTATGGAGGATATAAGGCGGCTACTCTAAAGCATGAACGTGGTAAGCACTATTGGGCGGTAATCATGATTGCGACTATGATTAATGAGATTAGAATTAAATTAAACGAGATAATACATTTTATTTAGCTTAAATTTACGATACTGTTTTTTATTCCGTAGCTTATCCCATAAGGTAATAATCTCCTAGATTAAAAACATAAACTTTACACGTAAAATATACCTAAAGCCAGATCGCCTACATCAGTAAGAACGGTAGATACTACTCGTATATATATAAAAAAATATACACAGCGAAGCATACCAGTATACTTGATGTAAACTGGTTACCGTTTATAGGCATTAACGCTTGCAATACATGAAGTATCGCTCGCGCGATGCCACCTCTGCTGCTTGCTACTACGAGCTTTTCTTTATACAACGTCGGCAACATAAAGGCATACGGTTCACCTGATGTAAAGTAGTTACCGTAGCATATTAACGCTTGTAATAAATTAAGTATCACTCGCGCGATGTCTTCTCTGCTGCTTACACAGCAACTCCTTAGGAGTCTTACTGGTAACCTCTCACACGCAGGAACACAACAACCCTCCAGGGAGTTGTTATTTGGCTGCGGTTTTCTGTGACGTGATGGTATTTCCCTAGACGGGGAGCTTTGATGCGCCCTACCTCTCGTATGCATAAACGTATATAAATGTTTGTCCTGAGTGGGATTCGAATACACGAGTTTGTAAGAGCGATTGTAAGTTCTATTACGTACGCAATAAGAACGGTACAAAGATCAAAGTATCAAGCTTGACGTGAACTTAGCTGTACCCGCATATTCAGAAATCAAAAGGAATAGGGAGGGAAATAATCACTATAGACTAGGAGCTAGTAATTAACTTACTCGTTGTTTGGAAGTGGGTTGTACCGTGCGGCGAGCGAACGAATCATGTCTGAACAGACTCGCGAGGGGTGAGCCGGCGCGGGATGCTGGGGTGCGTGCGGGCTGCCGCGCTCGGGCGGCGTGCCCGGGTATGATGATGTCGACGGCGTTACGCTGCGAGATCTACATTAACAGTATTATATTTTTACTTTCAAACAGGTCATGTAACTTACATATTATTAAAATATTTATAAGACTGCTTTCAAATATGTACGAGTATCCATTTATTTCGTATGTATACATATTTCTAGTGATGAAAGCAGTGATAGATTGGTGGATAAATAACCAGCTTAAAAACTGTCTGGTCCTAGTTCGGATCCTGGTGTGGGCATGGAAGCGAGAGCTGGGTATGGCAGAAAGAGCATGAAAGTAGAATAAACGCGGTCGAAATGCGAGCGCTGCGCAAAATTTGTGGCGTAAGGCTTGTAGACCGTATTCGCAATGATGATGTTAGAAACATAGTTGGTCTGAAAGAGAGCGTCGGAGTTAAAATAAGAAGAGGCATGCTCCGTTGGTTCGGACATGTAGAAAGAATGCAAGATGAAAGAATGACGAAGCAGATATACAATGCAAAAGTGGAAGGATGTAGGAGCCGGGGAAGACCAAGACTTACCTACCATGACCAAATTGATCGTGTTCTATCAGAAGGCATTGTCAGGAGCCCTAGAAACCGGCGAGCGTGCATGAGAAGAGCAATGAATATTAAAGAAGCGAGTGAGATACGTAAGGATCGAGTCACGTGGCGCTCGGTTCTCTCTGCCTACCCCGCAAGGGATTTGGCGTGAAGTTATAGATAGATATATTATTTTCGGACTTATGTATATAGAAGTACATATTTGTAATCATCAGTTGCTCGGTAGTGAAAGAAACCATCATAAGGAAACCCGCACGGCCAATTATGATTCGAAGGTACTGATACCCTTTCTGGGTTGTGGAGGTGTAACGGCAGTCGCTTCCTGTAAAATTCCAGTATCTTTACCAAATCATTTGGCTTAGCTTGTGGACTCCGCCAATCCTAATGGATTTAGTAAACAGCATAACCTTAGGTTGAAGGAGTATCTGGTCACGTCCATAGTTACTTTTGTAATATATTATTATATTTTAACAGCTACAAAAATATAGATTACCTACCAATTGTAAATTACAAACCTGGAAGCCGAGGAATCGTGCGGACTTAGCCGCTCGCTTTTTATATGAGATTGTGGCTGCACGGGCGGCGCTGGCGTCGGCGCCGACGCATGCGTGTGCGCAGGCGACGCCACCGCATCGCGCGCGCAACGCCGCGCCGCACCTCCACCGCCGCCGCCGCCTTCACCTGTTACAATAAAACGAGACATATTAGCTCCAGGACTAGCATTTAATTTTGTTGTTATCGCTGGCTACACACAGTGGTCGAAGACTTTGGTCTTAAATTAACAAGTATTTATAAATAAGAAGTATTATTAGCAATACGAGCTAACTAAATGACATAAAGTCGATGACATCCAATGTGGCCACCAGTTAATTCAACATGTAAGTCAACCAACGGCAACTGTAGCCTGTCTATGGATGGCGTTTTTTATATCGAGATTCTCCGTGCGTTTGTCTAAGTACGTTAAAGCAGGTTGTATAAATTCTGTAAGCAGTCTATCTCGGCTGTAGTTTTTTTTAGATTACAGTCATTAGTGGGTTACTGCGAGTGAGTGAGGTTGCCAGTAAGATCCTAAGGAGTATCTGTGTTTGTAATAGGCTACGGTGACCACTTTCTATGTGATGAGATGTATACTTATATGCCTGCCGATATTATACAAAATAATATCAAATATTGTCGCTGATAAATATATGCAAAATTTGTCCAAAAAGCGATGCAGTATATGTGTGTTTTTATTTATATTATCAGCCGATGTACGGTCTTTCAAAGGAAATATTTGAAAGAGATAGTAAATGGACTATCCTAAATAAAAACACGTAAGTGTACAAAATCACCCTAAGATATGTGTTGTGAAAGATATTTCCCAAGGTTCAAATGCTAAATGAATTTAGGAAACTTTGACATAACAATGGGATTCTCTTAGGCCGTCCGTAAGGATCTCCGAAAATTTACAAAAGATTCCTGAACAAGCCAATTATAACACTTAATAAGATACTCGTAGATACCAGAATAACCTAATTTTTACATAAACCAACTGCTGCAGTGAAAGTGCTCCACAAACCAAAATAAAGCCGATTTTGCCCAAACATGCACACGTTAATTTCTAAGCTCAACACACAATTATTAATGGACAATACAAACATAAGGAACTGGAATTCCCTCTGACAGACCATCTATTATTTAGCCCATATATAGACAAGGTACAACAGTAAAAAGTGGCTACTTGAGAGTTAAAATGGCATAACATAACCTCAGATAATTAATAATACCAGAAAGGCAGAGTAGCATACAGAGCCGGTTGTTGACACAAACCGACTTACGCACGAGAACGCTATATAAACTTTAATAACAATGCTTGTTTGTACGGAAAAGCGTTTTATTTTGTAATAAAATTAGGTATCTATATATTGAAATTAAACTATTTTTAACGGAAGTATCGCGTGTTTTATTTATTTTGTTGAAACCTGACGTTTCGAACGCTTTGCAGCGTCCGTGGTCGCAGGAAAGACTAAGGTGGTATTTGTCTTACCACCTTAGTCTTTCCTGCGACCACGGACGCTGCAAAGCGTTCGAAACGTCAGGTTTCAACAAACTAAATAAAACACGCGATACTTCCGTTAAAAATAGTTTAATTTCAATGTGTAACAATCGCGAAAACCTAAGACAATACTAGGTATCTATATAGGTAAGTAAGTTTATATTTATGAGTATAAAGTGTAAAAAAGACCATCAGTTGTAGGGCTGCGCGTCAGAATTGAATACTTCTTAGATTTGTATCAATAGACAAAACTACATACGTTTATATTTTGTTACCTGTATCAAAATTGTTAAGTATATCAATTTTATCATTAAAACAGTTAACATTCGATAAGATTTCCGTTTTCGCCAATTCAATCCATTCCCTTTGAAAGTCCACTGGTTTAATTTTATGTAACGAAATTAGGATTCACTTTGCCCTAACGATTTAATAATAATTTGAACAGATCCAGCGCGAGCGCTAGTTTAGTTAAAGAAAAAAGTGACAAAGATCGGACTTGGAGCGACCCGTGAGGCATCTCGACATTTACCAAGC
This sequence comes from Pyralis farinalis, assembly GCA_947507595.1. Lineage (NCBI taxonomy): Eukaryota > Metazoa > Arthropoda > Insecta > Lepidoptera > Pyralidae > Pyralis > Pyralis farinalis. The sequence continues at coordinate 8,456,834 of OX382272.1, read as the reverse complement.
TGAGATACTATCGACGCGGTCGCGGCGCGTTTGTGCACAGACAGAACATCGTCTGCATTTTATATAAATATACATTCAATTCTTTAGGTCTTTTTTTAACGGTTTCGTGGCAATGTTAAAAAAATGACCTATCCCGGTGCACATTGTTATAGCTACTTCTTTCAGAAAAAACTATTTCACTTGGACCTTAAAATAGTTTTAGATAAAGATTGTGCAAAAATGCACATAAATAAAAAAAATATATTTTTAAATAACACAACAAGTATGTTATAGATGATAAAACAAGAATATTTTCCCTACATTAGCACATATAATACAACATTGTGTAATCAGATCACGAAGTAACATAAAGTTTTCGATATACATCTTTTAATATAGTAAATCCCGTCACTTTAAGCTCTTAAATTTTAATGTCATAGTGTCACAAGTGTACGTTATTCGCTTACGCAAGTCAGTCATTCTGATATTCGCGATGTGACACATTAATCACAGGTAATATATTGTGTGACCGGCCTCTTACTTGTCACGGATAAACGAGAATAAATTAATTTATGCCATAGAGCAGGCGCAGATATTATGCGTAATAGCGAATTTTGGTATACATCAAACAAGTTGTTACGAATCGTTCAACCTCAGAATCATGGTCAACACAGGAATTGTATTCTTTATTGTATTTTTTTTTACGATGTCAAGAGGTATACAAGCGCATACCTCTTGACATCGTAAAAAGAGGAGGAAAACATAAGCGCCAAACGTAAAGCGGTTATCGTAGCATATGGACGCTTGCAACACATTAAGTATCGTCCAAGCGATGCCTTAACTCCTTAGGAGCTTGCTCACTCGCAGAAACACAACAATCCTCCAGGGAGCTGTTATTTATTTGACTTTCTTTTTACTGTGAGGTGGAGGTACTTCATCGAATGCACTCTATCTGGCTTAAAAATACCCAGACCACAACAAACAGACAGCATACATTCTTAAACTTCTATCGACCTGTATTCTCGTCAAGTCCCTTTGCGGGGTAGGCAGAGAGCACATATTATGACTGGTCTGTCTAAACTTCCATGTTCACACACCACCATCTAATAAAACATGATAAATTTGGTCGAGTTAGAAAGAGTTAGTGAGTTCCTCGGCTTCTACATCTGATTCCAAATCAAATTACTAATATAAATAGTATTCAAAGTTAATTAAAATACTCATCAGAGAAGAATAGTCTCGTCCCCATATGAATTGATACAATATCTATCTATCTATCTATAACTTCACGCCAAATCCCTTGCGGGGTAGGCAGAGAGAGAGACGAGCGCCACGTGACTCGATCCTAACACACCTCACTCGCTTCTTTAACATTCATTGCTCTTCTCTTCTTCATGTACACTCGCCGGTTTCTAAGGCTCCTGACATCACCTTCTGATAGAACACGACCAATTTGGTCATGGTAGGTAGGTAGGTAAGTCTTGGCCTTCCTCGGCTCCTACATCCTTCCACTTTTCCGTTGTATATCTGCTTCGTCATTCTTTCATCCGGCATTCCTTCTACTTGTCCGAATCAACGAATTAATACAATAATATACCTATAAATTATAATATCATGCTAAAAACATTTTGTTACATGATATCGCTCAATTTTGATACGAAAATGTCGTGTTTTGGACCCATAACTCACAGCTTCAACGTATGTGGTCCGCTTTATCATATAATCGCTTAATAGAGTTTATAAACAGATTCGTTTCAATAGTAAACCTATTATATCGCCTACGTTGACTAAAATATAAATGTAGATCATGTATTCTTGAATAGAACCGCTTTCCTACAAAAGCCGTCAATTTATAATCATTTCTTTCTATCCACACCGTATATGTATAAGTATTCGAATGAACATAAATAATTCGAATAAAGAAGTTGCATGATAAAGATCGTATTACTTACTGAGAAAACATTAGTAACTAGGGTAGTTGCCATATCTGTATATATAGGTAATTATGAATTATTTATCATTTAACAAGCGAATGAGATTGTATATCTTATGTCCGTTGTCAAGGAAAGATGAGTGAGTGCAGGAAATAGTGTGAATGGAGCGTTGGCGATACCTTTTGGCTTGAGTCAAAAGGAACAGCTCGCTATGCACAATGTAGTCCTAATGCTAACTTATGGAAGCGAGAGCTGGATATGACACACAGAACATGAAAGTAGGATAAACGCAGTCGAAATGTGAGCGTTACTAAAAATTTGTACTGATACGCTTGTAGATCGCGTTCGCGTGATGATGTACAAGCAGAGTTGGTTTCAAATAGAGTATTGGTATTAAAATAAGAAGAGACATGTTCCGTTGGTTCGGACATGTAGAAATAATGCAGGAGGACAGAACTATAAACGAGATTATACAATGCGAAAGTAGAAGCTGAAGAAGAGTAATATGCTTAACTACCATCATCAAATTGGTTGTGTTTTAACGGGAGTTCAAGAGCTCTAGAAACCATCGAGCCAACATGAGAAGAGCTATGAATATTAAAGAAGCGAGTGAGATGTGTAAGGATCAGGTCATGTGGCGCTCACTTCTCACTGCCTACCCTGCAAGGGATTTAGCGTGTAATAACTTGTAAATAATAACAGACGCAGCGCAGGTATGTCTATCTTTCTATTAACGCTTCATCCTTAAACAAGCAGACAAAAGTTAACATACTGTAGTTAATTTTATAAGAAATCAATGTGATAAAACGAGAATGTAGTTATTTGAAAAGAAGAGACCTAATTTTCTCAACTTTGGTATCGTTTTCCAATTGTAAAAACCCTTCGTGTAACAACAGGCGTTCAAAAACAATATCCGTCGGTTGCTATATAATGTTATTATCCACTATTATTATAACTAATTAAGTATATTTTAACGATGTTGCAATTATGACCATAAAATTCTAGTTTCCGGTAAAGTTTTACATAATAACATATTTATTTTCCACATTTAAGTGTTATAAATAATTAATAGATAGAGGCGATATTTTGCGAACGTCAAATTTACATGCCATTTGATCTATCACATTTAATTGTTAGTCATAATTGTAAGAACTAAGTCAATACCTATATTGGACTGCCGGGATGAACATTTATGGTTTTACCAACATTTTGTAGTGCATTGTATGTTAACAGACTTTTTAACATATATGACAATTATTGCGATACAATGGTATTCTATCCCATACACTTTATTATAAAAGACAAATCACATAACAAAACAGAAATAAGAGTAATGGCATAATGGTGGCCTTATGACCAGCTCTACCAAGTAATCTGAAGGTAGAGAAAACCACATCTTCATAAGAGAGTTGGTGGTATTAATTATATTTTTTTATACTACTTCGGGACACATTCAAGCATACGGCCCATCTGATGTAAAGCGGGTACCGTAGCCGATTAACGCTTGCGATAAATTAATTATCACTCGCGCGATGCCGCCGCTGCTGCTTGCACAGCAACTCCTTCGGAGTTTACTGGTGACCTCACTCACACGCAGGAATACAACAACCCTCCAGAGAGTTGTTATTTGGCTGCGGTTTTCTGTGAGGTGGAGGTCCTTCCCCAGACGGGCTGCTTTATTGCGCCCTACCTCTCTTAAAATAAAATGATATTACATATTTATAGACATATTCAGGAAGCTGAATCAACAGAAGTCAGGAGCATAAGAATGTTTAGATATCACAAAGACAAACATACTGAGATCTAATAAGAAGTAAAGTATTTTTAAGCACCGTCGGGAGGCGTACAAGCATTCGATCCACTTGATGTAAAGAGGTTACCGTAGCCTATGTACGCTGGTAATACATTAAGTATCACTCGCGTGATGCCATCACTGCTAACACAGCAACTCCTTGGGAGTTTACTGGTGATCTCACTCACATGCAGGAACACAATAACCATCGGGAGGGAGGGATGTTGCGGTTTTCTATAAGGTGGAGGTACTTACCCAGTCAGCTTGCTTTGATGCTTACCTCTCTTAAAACACTCAGGTCAATATAAACAGACATGTACATGCACACACATGTTTGTCCTGTGTGGGAATCGAATTCACGAGAGCTGGTGTCAAAGTCGCGTTATTAACGCGGCGCTACCGAGTTCGCCAATATGAATAGATAGAAGTGATTGAGTTTGTTATCACAAAATTTCACAGTCCCTGTAACGCGCTGACACATAGGTTAGACTAAACTTGGGTAGCGTGGCATGACGTTTGTGTTTCGATCTGCACAGTGTACTTCTCTACACTTTACTGCAGGAAAGTAATTCTTACAACAACAGCAACTCTTAGAAGGGTTGTTACGTTCCTGCGTATGAGTAAGATCACCCGTAGGCATATGGAGTTGCTGTGTTAGCAGGAGAGGTGTATTGGCGCGAGTGATACTTAATATATTGCAAGCATTCATGAGCCACGGTATCTGCTTTACATCAGGTGAGCCGTATATCTGCATACTACCGACTCTAATATATAAATTTATACAAATTAACGTGAAATAGATTAATTTTGGTTCGAGGTGAGGTGAATTGTCTACAAAACGCTACAGTAAACATATAACTTGCATTTGTTGCTACGAGGTCGGGTAAAACTATTCTACGGTTAGTCAAAGTCAAAGTCAAAGTCAAAATCTTTTTATTCCGTAAAAATGGCTACATTTGTTTGGAATCGTCACAATTTTTTTCCCTACCTGGTTACACCAGAGTATAAGTAGACAGGTATAGTTAAGTCAACGATGTGCAATGAAACATTTATACTCTTCTTCTTCGCTTTCCCGTTTTCTAATCTATTAGGATTGGCGGGGTCTGCTACCTAAGCCTAAGGATTTGGCGAAGACACTGATTTTTTAATGGAGTGACTGCCGTCAGATCTCTACAACCCAGAGGGAAAATCGGATCTCTCTTAGGTTAGGTCATACGTTTTTTGAAATATAATTTCTTGGACGTGTGGGTTTCGTTACGGTGTTTTCCTTCACCGCCTAACAAGTGATAATGTAATAAATATATACATAAATCCGAAATAACAAATTTAGTGGCACATGACCCCGCTAAAATTTGAACCGGGGACCTGTTGCTCAATAGGTCGGTTCCTTATCCACTAGGCTATCACTGCCCCAGTGATATCCAATGAAACATATATATTCTACTAGTTAATTGACCAAGCTTCGCATGAGTGATCCAATCGTTACCAAACTTCACAGGATCGTCTGCTGGGCTAATCGGAAGATTCACTGAAAATTTCATCAAAATCTACCCAGCCGTTTTTGAGTCCATATAGGACATACAGACAATCATTCATTTTTATATATATAGCTAAAGCTACTCATAAAATTAGCAATATATTTGACTAAGCTTCGAACATTCACGCATCTCTTTTACTATAATCCCATCAAACTCGTGACCTAATGGGTCATTTAATACCAAGAGCATATTTCTTATACTATATATTATGTGGGAAGCGTTCATAATCGCCGATTAAGTTTTTATGGTACCAAAATGGAATAGTGATATTTCGCGGGAAGTGTTTACGATGATCGATGAGCAATGACTTCCTGTCCGAACGTGTTTCACCCATGTGTTATAGGAAACTAAACCGTTAAAATTGCATTTTATATATTGTGCTGTTATATATACGTCAGCCTTTGATATACCTATCATAGATTTAAATCGGACGTGTAGAAATAATGCACGATGAAAGAATGACGAAACAGATATAAAATAAAGGGTGTAGGAGCAGAGGAAGACCAAGACTCACCTGCCATGACTAAATTGGCCTTGTCTTATGAGAAGGTCCCCAGAAGAGTCCTAGGAACCGGCGAGCGTGCATGAAAAGAGGTATGAATGTTAAAGAAGTGAGTGAAGTGTGTAAGTGTGCATGTCTTGAGGCGCTTGGTTATCTCTGCCTAACCCGTAAGGAGTCAGTAGCATCCACCACGGTCGTCCCGTCCCGTTAACGGGACAGTTGGAAAGTTTTGTTTCATCGACCCCGGTATGGCCGACTCCGTTGTTTAACGGGGTGTATAGCCAATAATGAGTAGCATACGCCCTGGTAGTGTTTAAAATGGGGAGAATAGAGTATTATTGTATTGATAAAAATAATTATGTCTTATAAATAAAATGTATGAAGCGCGAAAATGTCTTATTACGAGACCCGAAATCCACGTGGATAAAGCTAGCGTAATAAAAAAACAAAATAGTTTCTATAGCAAATTATATACTCACTTTGATTAGTTTTATTAATAGATCGATCAGTTATTATGGCGAATATTATCTTTCGACTCTACAATACTGCTCTGTTTGGTTTAAACAATACCGGGGTGTATGCCCTATGTATGCCACACACCCCGTTAAACTACGGAGTTGGCACTACCGGGTTCGATGAAACAATTTTTCCCAACTGTCCCGTTAACGGGGCCGGATGGCCGGGGTGGATAGTACCGACTCCCGTAAGTAAAGATATACATACACTCACTAGATGTAAAGTGGTTACCGTAGCCGATGAACGCTTGCAATACATAAAGTATCACTCGCGCTGCCGTATCTCTGCCGCTAACACAACTATTATTTAGGAGCTTACTGGTAACCTCGCTCACTCGCAGGAACATAAGAATCTCCTTGAAAGTTGTTATTTAATTGCAGTTTTCTTGCAGTCGGAGGACTCCCCCGGGGGCGTAGCTTTCTATCTATCTATATTTATCTATAGCTTCACGCCAAATCCCTTGCGGGGTAGGCAGAGTGAACCGAGCGCCACGTGACTCGATCCTTACATATCTCACTCGCTTCTTTAACATTCATTGCTCTTCTCATGCATGCTCGCCGGTTTCTAGGGCTCCTGTCATCACCTTCTGATAGAACACGACCAATTTGGTCATGATAGGTAAGTCTTGGACTTCCCCGGCTCCTACATCCTTCCACTTTTGCATTGTATATCTGCTTCGTCATTCTTTCATCTTGCATTCTTTCTACATGTCCGAACCATCGGAGCATGCCTCTTCTTATTTTAACATCGACGCTCTCTTTCAGACCAACTCTGTTTCTAACATCATCATTGCGAATACGGTCTACAAGCCTTACGCTACAAATTTTGCGCAGCGCTCGCATTTCGACCGCGTTTATTCTACTTTCATGCTCTTTCTGCCATACCCAGCTCTCGCTTCCATAAGTTAGCGTTGGGACCAACACTGCATTGTGTATAGCGAGTTATGCCTTCTGGGTTTTACTGCCAAGAAGCTTTCCCAACGCTCCATTCACACTATTCCCAGCACTCACTCGTCTTTCCACATCTGCGGTGTACCTTCCATCCCTGCTGAAAGCGCATCCAAGATATACAAACTCATCCACTTGTTCCAACACTTCATCATCAATCGTAATCCTTACATTAGTTCTGAATTCTTCTCTTTCAAATACCATTATCTTTGTTTTCTTCGCATTCAGTAGTAAGCCTTTCTCCATACATTCGTCTTTCATCGTTGTGACAACAAAAAAAAGACGCATGCAAAAAAATCATGTTTTGCTCAAATGTTCGATAATCATTATGATGAAATTTCGACCGTTGGGGCGTACAGTGGGTGAACACTAGTATAGTAATAAAAACTCACCCACTCTTTGATTTAAAATAATAAAGCGAAAACAACTTTATTCATTGAGTGTACAACTTTTCATATGGCTCGCTGTTTTAAATCTTTAAACCAGTCACAGACGCAGCTATAATATATTGTAGGATAACATGTTGTCAAGCTCTAACTATATGAAACATAGTGAATCTGTATTTACAAGTAAGCGTCCAAAAAAAAAATGTGACGGGCTTTACAGTGCAACTTTCGTCGCAAGTAGCTAACACAGGGCGCTATATGCACGCTCGTTGATTTTTGGAGCTCATAACGAATGTCTTCTGATACAACACGTGCTATTTGAATATGAAAAGTGAGTAATTAATCTTTCTTGTTCTACATCTGATTACAAGCAATAGTATGCATATCTGACTACGATATGCATACTATTGCTAAAAGTAAACGTATGCGAATTGGTCAAACCATTTTCGGGATCAGGAATGTACCCTTATACCATTCTTATGTCGAACGCAATAAGAGTAAAAATGGCAAGTGTCTAATATGACTTGTACCTGTGTGTAAATATTAAACATTGTAAACCTCTTCGTTTTTAAACACGGTTTAAACAAGAAGTCGATTAGGTGAAAGAAGTCTGTCGTATATCGCCTTCGAATGATAAACAATAATAGACACATTTAGTGTAACACTATTAAAAGTGTACACTTTTGCTTTAAATACACGATGTAATACAATGATGTAAAAATCATTAGGAACAAAATTCGCAGTGCTATTTTTGATCAGACTCATGTTTAAATCATCTTTACATACGATATTTATCAAGAGACTTGGCAGATTACTAAGTAACATTAGTTAATTCACATATTAGATTTACATAATTAATGTTATATGGCGGCAATATTCATAATTTAAGTCTAGATTTTTAATCATGCGAGTATGTAAAATAACTGTGATTTGGGATATCACGCTGGTAAAACAAGAAATTCTATGAATTAAATTATAGACAGTAAAACGTGGTTTTACGTGTTTAGTTGTTAAATATAGTAAATTTGATAAAATTATGATAATGTACAACCGGTAGCGGAAGTAAGAAGTAAACGAAAGGAATAACAGATAATGTTTTTTTTTATATTATATTTATATTATACGGCTCACCTGATGTAAAACGGGTACCGTAACCTATTAACACTTGCCATAGTATCACTAGCGCGATGCCTCCTCTGCTGCTTACAGAGCAACTCCTTGGGAGCTTACTGGTGACCTCACTCACAAGCAGGAAAACAAAAACCCTCTAAGGAGTTGTTATTTGGCTGCGGTTTTCTGTAATATGTGATATGGTAATAATATTATACTAAACGCTTTTTATAATACACATGTATAAAACATTAATAATAACACCGTTACTTGATTTTTTTTAATAGTAAGCAATTATTGTATTTTAATACAAAAAAAATCATCGTATTGTAATTTTTAACCAGAATATCGACGCGAAATTTGGTTCCTTTCGCGTGAACTTTTTTGTTGTTAAGTTATATTTAAATACTTTGTTTATAATTGAGCTAAACGTTTCCCTTCATTTATCAATTGTATATATACATTTGTCGTACAAACACTTTCTGTAATAGTATATATTTATAATATTACATATAGGTGTACATTATTCATTCGTGTTTTCAGATTTATGACTATATTTGTAATTATCAATTGCCGTACTTCCAGGAAATTATAATTCGCTGTGATCTTACATAAGAATGATCTGGTTTTCCCTCTGGGTTGCGTCTGACGGTAGACGCTCCATCTAAAAATCAGTATCTCCGCAAAATCCTTAGGCTTAGGTAGCGGACCTCGTCAATCCTAATGGATTAGGTAACAGGAAACGCTAAGAAGTAGAATGTCCCAATGAATACACGATTGACCCTTACTTATATGTAGGATGAGAAAATAGTTATTCATTGACGGGATAATAAATAAATATTGTCGGACAAATTACACAGTGCCATCTAGCCCCAAAGTAAGCGAAGCTTGTGTTATGGGTACTAGACAACTGATAAACATACGTAAATATTTTTTTTTTGTAAATAATTAATTATTATACATAGAAAATACCCAGACCAAGACAAACAGACATGTTCATGCACACAAATGTTTGTATTGTGTGGGAATCGAACCCACGAGCGTTGGTGTCAAAGTAGCGTAACAGCGTGATCCACCACTGCGCCACCGAGCTCCACATATATAATATCCATATATATAGACCTTTGAATGGTTTTGATAGACAAGATATGAATACTTTTGTGTAAGTCGTATTATGAACATAATATGATTAATTGGCGTATAATTTTGAGACGATAAATATCACGTTACGAAATACACTGAATGCGATTCGAAGGACGAGTTAAATCATTTTCATTCATTCTTCTTTTAATTTTGACGAGCTCGGCGCAGCGGCGAGACATGCTGTTGCTTTGACACCGACGCTCGTGGATTCGATTCCCGCACAGGACAAACATTTGTGTGCATGGACATGTCTGTTTGTCTTGGTCTGCGTGTTTTAAGAGAGGTAGGGCGCATCAAAGCAGGCCGTCTGAGGAAGTACCTTTGTGTAGTACCGAGGGTTGTTGTGTTCCTGCGTGTGAAACGGGATAACACTAAGAAGAATATGTAGATATATAATATTATAATATTGTTCCATCTAATCTATTACATTTCTTTTTTATATACAACGTCAAAAGGCATACAAGCATGTAAATCGGTTACCGTAGCCTATAAACGCATTAAGGATCACTAGGGCGATGCCTCGTCTGCTGCTAACGCTGCAACTCCTTAGCTTACTGGTGACCTCACTCACATGCAGGAACATGACAACCCTCTAGGGATATGTTATATGGCAGCGGTTTTCTGTAAGGTGGAGGTACTTCCACAGTCGGGCTGCTTTGATGCACCCCACCTCTCTTAAAAATACCCAGACAAAGACAAACAGTCATGTTCATACACCCATATGTTTGCCCTGTTTGGGAATCGAACCAACGAACGTTGGTGTTAAAGTCCCGTCATTCACGACTGCGCCACCGAGCTTGTCAAAAGAATCTTATGTCATATCACATTCACTGTATTATTACATTTTATCATAGGTATGTTGCATCAATAGCGAACAAAGTATATATTGGTTAGTCTAGAGACCGTAGAATTCAATCTTCAAGTAACCTTTGAGACAAACTGCGTGCAGTAATGTTGAACGTACATTGTTCTTCGACGACACATTGCTCTTGACGCATATGTATTTATTTCGTGGTACAAGTTACAAGCGGTTACGTATATTCCAGGTAACACACATTTATATATATATACATATATATAAAGCTTCTGCTTGCAATTTGCAATTTTATCCGCGTGGAGTTGAGGTTTCAATGTTCATGCGGCAATGCCTACTTATTACTGAGATCAGAAGTAGGCAATATGTTTACCCGGATAATGCGCTGTCACAGTGAAATATTTTATTAAATTTCGTACCGTAGTCTATGCTTAATATAAGTAGAAGACACATATATATCCTCTTCAGTGTTTAAAAAAATATTCTATGTACTCTTCCCTTACGTTTTTCTATATTATCGATTTGATCCACTGATTAAAACGGGTTCAGTTATAATGTATTGAACATAACTTCTTCAAAAATTATACTGCCTGATGCTGTTGTCGCATTAATATGTTAATCGCTTGTACTTTGACCCTGTCCCCTTTGGTAGGGTCAGCAACGTCGTCAAAGAGGTACCGTTGGCAGCACCTGACCCGAATGGGCGGCACGTCCAAACAGACTGCCTAAGTGATCGGTACCGTTTACAAATATGTGTTCGTGTGATCACGAGACGCGAAGAGTTTTAAAAGAGGATGCGGTATGGGTCTTGAGTATACGACATTCGTTAACGCAAATATGCAGGGACTTGGTATATTCAGAGATAATTGTAGGTCGATGACTTAATTTGTTGGTTTAATATCTACGTCTTTAATTATTTATTCTGTGTTGAATATTTAATTGTTAAAAGCGCAAGTTTGTTGGCATTCAGGTTTTCAATTCCATTATTTCACTAATTTGGAAATCTATTCCATGGTATGTGATTTTCTTAGCGATATGCCATTACCCAATCCAATTCCCAAGAATTGGCTGGGTCGCGTACCTAAGCGATTTGGTGAAGATACTAATTTTTAACATGGAGGATCGACCGCCGTCAGACCAGATCTTTCTTTGGAAAATATTACACATCTTTGAAAATAAAATTTCTTGGACATGCTGGTTTCCTCGCTGTATTTTACTTCATCGTCGAGCAATTGATAATTACAAATATGTACATTTAATTACATGAATTCAGTGGTACACGACAGGATTAGAACCGACGACCAGTTAGTCAGCAGCCTGGTTCTTTATCCACTGGGTTATCACTGTTCTATCAAACACTGCTATGTCTATTTGACGGTATGTAAAATCACTTACTGCGAGTTTAAACTGGACGCAACTAACATTTTTTGTCTATTTCAGATACAACATTTTTAAACTTGAGGTGTGTTAAAAAATGTTAAAAGACAAGTTAATTATGTTGAACATAAGCTAGTGCTTCTGGTCTATATTACTTCGCCTATAAATATGACATTAAATCTTCCAGAAATCTACATACAAATAGAACTGCGGATATTTTGATATAGCGAAAATCGAAATAACAGTGAACTCACCACTAACTTGTAACCGCAATGGTCGCGTACTGTGCGGTTCCAGAGAAGTTTTCTTCCGACAACTCTCAAGCTGTGGAATGAGCTCCTAGCCGAGGTTTCTCCAAGGGTCTACTGCAAGGAATTCTTCAAGAAATGCGTGTAGGGGTTTTTAGAGGATCGGCAACGCATGAGTGACACCCCTGGTGTTGCAAATGTCCATAGGTTACGGTGACTGTTTACCATCAGGCAGACCGTATGCTTGATTGCCACCTTAGTGGTATAAAAAAGATGCGGTGAGATGCTATGCTGTATTATCACAGAATACCGCAGCCAAATAACAACTCCCTAGAGGATCGTTGTGTTTCTGCGAGTGAGTGAGGTCACCAGTAAGCTCCTAAGGAGTTGCTGTTTTAACAGCAGAGGTGGCATCGCGCTATTGATACTTAATGTGTCGCCAGCGTTCATAGGCTACTGTAACCGCTTCACATCAGGCGGGCCGTATGCTTGTATGGCTCCCAACGTAGTATAAAAAAACTTCGATTTAAAATAACGATAGTCTGCATCAGTATCTTTCATAAATGAAGTCCTTCGTCAAAGCATATCCATACTCGTGTCAGGATCTGAACTCCGTGTTCTCAGCACATTTTATAGTTTGCAAACAGACTTTTGAATTCTTAGCAGTTGCCAACCAATTGCCTGTGTTATGTTTGCTCAGCTATACTGTATATATAACTATATATTTTACCAATGTGGCTACAATTAAATACGTACGGTAAAATTATCTTTTTAAGAAGTATATTCTCAAATTCAAGCTCCCTCAAATTGTTAGTGTTTGTTGAAGTCTTCGTTAGTTACATTCACTTCGTATATTTATAAAATCATCGATATTTGATATAACTGCACTTGGTTAATGGTTTTCTTTGCGTTATCCCGTTTCCTAAGCCATTGGGATTGGAGGGGTCCGCTACCTAAGCCTAAGTGCTTCGCGAAGACAGTTATTCTTACTTCCGACAATAGGAATTTAGTGGTACATGCCTCCGCCAGGATTCGAACCGGGGATGAGGAGGTCAATAGGGCGGTTCCGTATCCACTGGGCTATATATACTGAGTAGTAAATATCAAAGCTACTTGTGTATCGAATTTATTAAAAACGAATAGAAGACTATATCAATATACACATTGACAATATCCGAAATCGACGCCTAGAGGTATCCCTCTGAAGAAAACAAGAACGGATAAGCTCGAGATAGATAAACCCATCCATAGATACGCTGCGGTCGATGCAATGACGCCATTGAGCTTCTCGTACACCAACCAGCACATTACTTTGATTCCATTGGAATTTACATTCATTTTATCTGTATTCTTATCAGGACAGTGTATAAAACAGTTTCCTACTAAACCTCACACATCGCTATCTCTCCACTTATAAAGAAATGTAGCACCAACATAAGAAATCGTCACACGTGGTTGTTCTTTATATTGTGCACTGTGGTCTAACACGAAAATCAACAAAGGCATTAAGTTTGTGGGCACGCGTCCCCAAGCGTGGGCGTGGGCGTGGTTGACCGCCCGTGTCGAGTGGACACGTGACGAAGGGGACACTATGAAAATTATTGTATATTCTGTAAGCTTCATACTAGAACAATGAAAACGCTTAAAAGCCCAAAAAAATATACCTAAGATAGTCTTTCCATTCGTATTATTTGAATATTACAGGGGAAGGAAGCTTAATGGTGGTTATAAAGATCACAAGCCAGGTTTATTTGTGATCAGAAATCATTATTGCAAAATATATGAATGTGGTAGTTCTCCCTTCACGTCAGAAATGGGAAACGGCCAGATGTGTTTTTGTACAAACACATGGTAAACTTCGGAGTGATAAGGACTGCTTAAATTCAAATTCCAAAAAAGTGATAAATACTGTAACATTTTTTCTGTTTATCCACACAGATGATGCCCATTAATAGGCTAAACCCAACAAGATCATCCTACATACATCCTAGGTCCTATTGAAAAAATGTGACTGACTATCACCATTCTACCGAAAGCCTTTCTGCCTATTCTATCACCTGTATATGGTGCATCCTGTTAATTAGCAAACTATATTCTGGGAAAGGTGAAGTTAACCACAGTTTTAAGTGATAAATATCAGTAGAGCTGGACTGGGGATGTGATTCACCTTATGAAAGATAGAAATCAATTAATGGTTCTATGGGGATGTTCCGTATGATGCTTCTTGTATTGCCCGGATAGAACTGTTATTTGGACACGGTTCTCTGTTAGATAGAAATACTTCCTGAGTAGGACTATTTCTTATTAAATCGGTCAGTAGTAGCCAGGAGCATCAAATGAGGTTGCATTTGTTTTCAAAGATAACAGATAGCACTATCATCCCAAGTAATAGTAATAATTACCTACTTCAAACAGTAGAAAAACCCGATGTAGTAATGTACTAAGCTACAGCTAGCAAATGATTATTCTTAAATCTAAAGTTAGCAGCTAACAAATACATCGTTACCGTGCAGGTGGTTGATGTGTAAACATAAACACGGGTTTGTTTACCGAGCGGACCGCCCGGCTGGACCTTGGGTAAACAACAGGTGAACTGCGATAGAGTGCCATTGCATCTGGGAGTCGCTGTTGAGCTATCATCATACGAAACTCTACTTTATGCTAATGGGCATGTGCATTAAAATTCTTTGATTGAGTGTCCATTCAGCCGAATTTTTTTGTAAACCTACCATATTAATTTGAACTTTGTGGCTATTAACATATGGATGAAAATCCTATCATACGAGAGGTTGGGTACATGTGTTATGGAAATGTGTAAAATGACGATTGGTGTTTCGAAGAAAACTTATGATAGAGGTCATTGAATTCGGAATCCTTTTGTAAGTACATGTAAGTATATACTTGTATAAGTATCAAATAAGGGAACTCGATAAAGTTATGATGTATGTATGTACGTATATCTTCACGCCAGGTCCCTTGCGGGGTAGGCAGAGAGAACCGAGCGCCATAAGACGCGAAAAATAAAAATAAATAAAATTTTGATATGATATATATTTATCTTAAACCAATGAAATGAAATGAAGGTGGATGGAAAAAGAAGTTATGTTTAATTAAAGGTTAAAAAGGTCACATTATTGGTACATCAATGAACATGGCTTAGACCTAGCAGTATAATTTGTTAAGAAAGGTTAAGGGAGGCATCAAAGCAGCCCGTCTGGAAAAGTGCCTCGACCTCACAGAAAACCACAGCCAAATAACAACTCCCTGGAAGGTTGCTGCTGCATGTGAGTGATGTCACCAGTAAGCTTCTGAGGAGTTACTGTGTTAGCAGCAGATATTTAATGTATTGCAAGCGTTCATAGGCTACGGTAAGCTTGTAAGCTTGCCTCCCGATGTTGTCTGAAAAAATTAAAAAATCACTTAATGTTACTGTGCAGGTGAACTTGAACTTCGAGCCATTAATATTGTTAAATAGGTATCGGTGGTAAAGCTTTTTCGCCTGAATCTTACATTTTAAACTGTAGAGCGAAACATATGCAGCTGAGGTTGGTTCTGTCTTCAAAAGTAATGATGAGCGTCTTGTAATTCACAATTACGCCTATAACGCATCCTTTTCTTACGTACGAATTCGATGTAGATATAAAAACTGAGAGCAATAGATAGCTTAGTGCTTAGTGGACAATGAACCAGCCTATCAACTGATTGGCCCCTGGTTTAAATCTAGTATGCATGTACACTATCGTAATAATTAAGTTTGTATTTTCCGGCATATTTATGTTTATATTCACAACTAGCTGCTGTACGCAGCTCCGCGCGCGTGGAGTCAAATAACGTAGCCTATGTGTTAATCTAGATCATAATCTATCTACGTGCCAAACTTCTTTCAAATCCGTTCAGCCGTTTAAGCGTGAAAGAGCAACAAACATCCATCCATACATACAAACTTTCGCATTTATAATATTAGTAGGATGTCAGCAGTGATAGCTTAGTGGACAATGAACCAGCCTATCAACTGATTGGTCCCTGGTTCGAATCTAGTATTACAGTAAGTAAGTCGTAAGTATGGGACTTACAATAGTAATGTGCCATTAAGTTTGTATTTTCCGGCATATATATATTCACAGCATATATATATATATATAGCCTTAGGAACCGGCGAGCGTGCATGAAAAGAGCTATGAATGTGAAAGAAGCGAGTGAAGTGTGTAAGGACCGCGTCTTATGGCGCTCGGTTCTCTCTGCCTACCCCGCAAGGGACCTGGCGTGAAGATATACATACATATATATTCACAATTATCACTTTCTTGACAGTGAAGGAAAATATCGATGAATTGATGATTTATTGAATGAAAGACGTGTGACCTACCCTAAAAAGGCCTGGTTTTCAGGCTGGGCTGTGGCGGTCTGTCGGAAGTCGCTTCATGTCAAAATCAGCAATTCGCCAAATAGCGATAGCGGACCCCATCAATTCTAATACGAAGAAGATGATGATGAACTATAACGATAGCGTGAAGTAGGTTGTACTTTTTAGTAGTTCCTATACCTATGCTTTGGACCGTACGCCCGCTTAAACTGCCTAAATACGATATAAAGTTCTGTACTTGCCACCTGCCTTAAAATAATAATATTTAAATTTCATAAAAAAGTGACTTGTAAGCTAACACAAACCTGTTCATAAATCATAAATGACTTAACTTATTCGAAGGGACATGAGTGCCCTTCATGTGTGGCCAAACATTTGAAAACGGAGGACAAACATTTGACCAAACATGGAGTATGACCTCTTAGCGACCTCTCGACCGGACGAGATGACAATCGACCTGTCCTGTGTATTTAATTGATGTATTTTAAACGTTATTGTATGTTAATAGGGATCGTTTTGTTTTATAGCATTGTTGTTTATGTTAAAGCAGGAATTTTGTTTGTGTTTAATTAAGGTACATGTCTGGAAATTATATTGGCGTATTAGAATCGGGTGTTTAAATACGAGAATATGAAAAATAGAGTTAAGCATAGATTATTATTTTATTAGAGATAGGCTTATTTTATTCGGTTGATAGTTTGGATAAAATGTAGAAATGACAACTATTTTTAGTGTTTTCAATAAAAAAAACGGGCAAACTTAATTTAACTTAGATATGTCTAATATAATTGGTAATAATTCGTATTAAAAAAATTTACAAAATAATGACTTATTTAAAAAAAGTTATCCCTTTCGTTCAAGCTGCCTTTAAATTTTACTTGCAAGAAAGTAGTTCAAGTAGTAAATTAAGTGAAAGATTAGATCTTCTGAATACTGTTGGTGCAATTACCATATAAAAGAACAATATTCATTCGGTATCGCTCGCCTACTCACCTATGTGGCGCTCATAGGAATGCTTGGAGGTTAAAATTCCGGTCAGGTTGTGTGTTCGTCTATTTTCTAAAGGCTGGGTCGCCTGAATCCGCAATTAACCCGCATTAGCATCAGAACTGACCCGATGGTATGCGCCGTTCCCGACCCTTAGTTGTATGGTTCAACAGCTAAGCATATAGCGATAAGTTGTTAAACAACAAATGGCTATATACGCCTTATATATAATTATCGGGAATCATCCTATAGCTGAAATACGGATCGCCATTCTATCCAGTTTTACAAAATTAGCATTATTTTCTGCGTTTTAATGTATAAACTCTACGATGGTAAACTCGACCCGCTCTATACAAAATACTACGGGGTTATTTTTTTAGGGTTCCGTACCTAAAGGGTAAAACGGAACCCTATTACTGAGACTTCGCTGTCCGTCCGTCCGTCCGTCCGTCTGTCACCAGGCTGTATCTTACGAACCGTGATAGTTAGACAGTTGAAATTTTCACAGATGATGTATTTCTGTTGCCGCTATAACAACAAATACTAAAAAATAGAATAAAATAAATATTTAAGGGGGCTCCCATACAACAAACGTGATTTTTTTTGCCGTTTTTATAGATAATGGTACGGAACCCTTCGTGCGCGAGTCTGACTCGCACTTGGCCGATTTTTTTGCTCGTTTTTGCTCGATATTGATAACGGCAACAGGTAGACGCTTGAAATATTCACAGAATATTTAAGGGGGGCTCCCATACAACAAACGTGATTTTTTTTGCCGTTTTTATAGATAGTGGTACGGAACCCTTCCTGCGCGAGTCCGACTCGCACTTGGCCGATTTTTTTATTATGATACGAAATTTGCACCCGCGACCCTATGTTGCAATACTTTCAAATTTAGAGGATCATTCGAGTAACATCTTAATAGTCTTGGAAGGAGTCACATATTTACTCAATATCACAACCTTTTGTTAGAGTCTTAACGCACGATCTGTTTTTTGCGTCATGCAGCGTTGATAAAACAAAATGGCTAGATCATTATTGGTGATAAAATTGTAAATGATAAAATTGTGAATTAGAAACAGTAAGTTGTTTTTTTAAATATAATTTTACGAGTTTACTATGATTACAAAACAAAACAAGACTTACGACTCGTATTTAAGCGAGGCGCTAAAATAAATCAAGAGAATCAGTTAGTACTCGGTAACCAATAAGGTACAAAAACTAAAAAAAAAACCGTCAAGTGCGAGTCCGACAATCGCTTTGAGGGTTTCGTAAAATGATAATTGATTTAATATTATTTTGGAGAAATAAATAAAATCCGCTGATTCCTTTGACATCGACCAGAGCTGATTACCTCAGCCTTGAAATCAGAAGCCGAACGATTTTAAATAGGTAGCCATGTTATTTAACGTATTTCTATTTATATATTAAAGTCAAATCAATTGGTCTAGTATTAGTTGATATGAAAGCGAATGAGATGAATTTGTTGTGCCCAAATTAAACTATGAGAACATCCTGCCGACTAGTCTTGTAGGCCGATTTTGTCTATTCGAACACTGTTAAGATGAACCTGATAAAAGAAATTTAGCCAGAAGGCACATGAATTAATATGGCTTATGTCAAACTAGTTGAGTTACCGAACTTGATTGGTAACATTGAAATTTCAAAACATCCTTTGCTCTACCAAAGAACGTCACATATTTTTTCCCCTAAAACTAAATAAGATATAGATCGCGATGCATTTTATGCTTGTTAGAATTGTAGGCATTCAAGTCTTTAATAAAATCGTCCATTGACATATAATGTATATATTTATTATTTACATACAATATTGAGCCTTACAGATAAATCCAATGTGCTGAATATTGTTCAAAAATTGGCATTATCATTATTAGGTACACATAATAATTATATGTAAGCATTGCGGTACGCTCTAGCAGGCTTGCGATGACATGTTTAGCATATAAACGCTTGTAACACAAGAGGTATTGCTTTTGCGATCTCATCACCGCTGTCAACACAGCAACTTCTCAGGCGCTTATTAGTAACCTTATTCCATCGTAGGAATATAACAACCTGCCAGAGAGTTGTCATTTGTCTTCGATATTATGTAAGGTGGTGGTACTTCTCAAGTCGATCTCCTTTAATGGCCTTACCTCTATTTCCTTAGAGCCTCATTTGTTAATTAACAGAGTACACCACGAGTAAAGTCTAACCATTATAGTGGGATATTTATGCTCGAAATGGCAAGGACCGAGTCATGTGGCGGTCGGTTCTCTCTGTGTATCCCGCAAGGTGTGAAGATATAGACAGATGGACCTGATGGCCATTTCGAATATCACACATGAATATTTTTTTATTATATGCGAACGAAGTCACGTGTGATGAATGGTGCATTAAGTCAAATGTTTAAATGTCAGTGCGCAGTATGCTTCGCAAGTGAATCACCGAGACCTCGACCCAGCCATCCTACGACCTCTTTCTACACTTGAACTTAACCGTGGCTTGATGACTGGTTTTAATTTTCTTGTTTTCGCAGAAACGACATTTTAGGGTTTAAAATTACGTCTTTTTGTGTGGAAAAGGGTAATTGAAGACTTTTATGATATGTCCGTATTACGAAGGCAGATGAGAGTAAATGTCGTTGTGATAATCCACAATCCAAAACACTGGCTATTGTTAACCTACAATGAAGGCGAAAAGTGAAGTACACTCTAAACTCCTTCAGAATGAATGAAAATCCGTTCCACAAAAGTAAGATGGTTGTATGTTTGGTATTATAACGAAATAGAATGATTGGAATAGTTTTTGCAACAGAAACATATCTCCAACTCCAGTAAGACGCACCATTGACAGATATCTGCCGAAATGACTTTACATTCGTTAACTATAATATATAGGTACATAAAGTGATGGCAAGGATGGTCAGTTCTAATTAGTTCGTAGTTACAGGTCAACGCGTCGACTGCTTGTGTATGTTAAGTAGCGATCACAACCTTTATGTCTTAGTAGCGCATACGTTATGGAATGAGGTTACATATATAGACTTATTAGTTTTGTGTCGAATTATCAGCCCAATGCCTCATTTACACAAAAAAACTTCAACAACATCTTGAACAGTTTAGAACGTGCCTTCCGACATAAGAAGTTCACACCCTACAAAACCGAGTTGAGGTCGAGATTGCTTGACACACGCGCAACGCTTTTCATGAGTTGAAAATACAGAATTCCAATCATGCAGAATTAAAATGTAAAAAGATATTCAATAGCATCTCATAATTTAATAAAAATTTGCATAAAAACGGTTATCGATGCCGCCAACAAGTAAGTACTCGTACTAAATGTCAGAGGTGGGCAACCTTCGGCCTGTAGTGAATCAACATTAGCGTCGACCCGCGTCCCACGACCCGTCTCACCCCGAACTTGAACTTGACCTCCCCTGGCGACGAATTTTACGTGCCTTTGAGATACCGCGACTTTTAAGTTTCTTTTAGTTTTATTGGTAGATTTTTATGATCCGCCCGCTGTGGTGTTTAATATTAAAATACCACGTTCTAAAAGATTTAAATATATGTTAGTTTTTATTTCTATATGTTCAGAAACTTAGAAATGTATTCATATGGACAATTTTAACAAATTTTCTTTATTGTACCCTCACGGAACTTGGCACGCAAGTGTTATTATTCTGTTGAACAATAATGTGATAACATTAACGAGGTCTGATGATGGAGGTGGAAGTAAGCCAAAGGGATTCTTCAATAGTTAAATGTAAGTTCTACTCGAGACTATAAGACATCTGTAAGTGATTATTATTTACAGTTAATTTGACGAGCTTGGTGGCGCAGTCATGAATGATGCGACTTTGTACTGTATGGCTACGGTAACCGCATCAGGTGGGCAGTATGCTTGTTGTCATTGTCGGAGGGCATATAAGCATCAGGTGGATCGTATATATAAATAAAACGTATAAAAAATAAAATATATAAAAAAAAGTTAAAATTTGAGCTCATGTGAGTTGAACATTAAATTCTCTCGCAATACAGTATATTTCTCTTACATTAAAAGTAGTAATGTTGGCTGTAATTAAGTTTCACCGTTCCTAAAAATGAATAATTTGACTCCAGTATAGTATTAGATTACAGTATGAGGTCCCTCAAAAAGGGCGTGAAGAGGTTTAGTATAGAATTCGCAACGCACGAGTAACGCCTCTGGTGTTACAAGTTGTCTTTTTAGATGGTATACGATATTTTTTTGTTCTTCTTAGTTCTTCGCAGATGATAAAAAGGTATGTATTAAAGAATGTATGCAACTATGCAACTAATGAACATGATGAGAACCTCAACAAAAAGATCATTTCACAGCGTAAGGATTTGTTGAAGAAAACCTCTGGATACGCACAGTATGAAGGGTGATTTTCATGTTGATTCTAGCGAAATGTTATATTATAGAAGGATGGCGTATAATGGATAGAATACACAAATGGCGGTAAGACTTAAAAATTTGATATAATTTTGAACCTTCTAAATTAGTAAGTAAGAGCTTGCACGAAATCCCACTGCTCATCTTTGATTGGAATCAAAACCTCAAACGTGGTATATTTAATAAGTATAGCCTTTCGATAATAGAAGTACTTCCACATTACAGAAGATTATGGCGACATCACTATTTTCTTCAAGGTTATTGCGTTCCTACAAATTAATTACGTCACCAAGAAGCTACTGAGGAATTTCTACAATTACGGCAGGGGTAACGAGTGAAGCAAAGGTCATCCTAATTCATTTAGTGCAAGCGTTCATCCATAGGCTATCGTAACCACTAGGTGACCCATGGTGACCACTAGATGTAGCATAAAACGAAATGTCCAATATAATTTTTTGTTCTATTAATAAAGATAGTTGTAAATATGTATGCATTTGCGCTTACGCTGAACAGTTTCTTTCAATCTCTGGTGGTTTCTCTTAACCTTGACAATACGACTATACATGTAATTGTTTGTGTATTTAACAATACTCGTTCAATGCATGCATATCCTCTGGGTTCTCCGAGTTCGTTTACTGTCGACATGCCCGTACAAAGACTGTCATTATTTCCTGGAGAAAAAAAATTGAAAGGTCAGGTATGTGTTTTTTTCTCATTTCTAATGGTCAGGTAGTGTCCTTTCTTAGAAGCAAATAAAGTAAAAATTTTGCAAAAAAAAAGTACCATGCACTTTGCAGGTGAGTCAGTGTTCCGTATTTTAATGTAATAAGACGTATTTTGGAATGTATTTAAACAATAATGACGTTCTAAATCCGAGTACTTTTAAGTTACCATCAATAAGGGTCGAAAAGGGCCATGACTATTTTTTTTTAATTGCCTTTTTTGTCAATTTTCGTGGGTGGGAAACATTGGTTTCGTTGTTATTCAATGAGTTGTGAATATTTGAAGGCTGTTGTATTATGTGTTCCACCAAATTATTTTATTATTAGACGCACTTACTGAAAGTATTAATCAGTGATTATTTAGAAAGATGAGGATGTAACATTTGGCAATTTAAAGATTTACAATAACATATATATTGGGGCCGGAAAATATCTCAATAAAAACACATTTTGCTAAAGCTTTGTGATAATTGATAAGACCGGTTTAACAATACATGGGTAGCTCTAACTAATTACTGAAACTAATCGAATTCTTGTATTCTGCACGACGTAGGAAATACGTAAAATGAAAACCAATCTGATATGAAGTTGTTATCGTAGACCAACAAAAATCAAACGGTGACACTTTAAAATAGTAACGTAAAGCGTTGTTAACAAACTGCCAAAACAGTAGTTTATCAGATACATGAGATTTATTTGTTAATAGGCAGTGTAAATCACGTGCAGGTGAGGGTTTACGGAGAAAACAGGTCATGTATCCTTTTTAAAGTCAGGATGCATACATTTGCCATCTTTAAGTAAATTCATTCTTAATACATTTTTTTCCTATCAACTGTTATTGTATGTTAGTTTACAAAGGGCCTGTTAATCCTGCACACAACCAAAACCGACTGCAAAGAATAACAAAAACTGATCGGTCAGTATTTTATACAATACCTCGGCCTAATCCCAATTTTGACCATTTCGGGTAAAATTGTAAGACGGTTTCGATTATATTGTTTCCCTTTCTGTAAAACAATCTAATTTTACTAAAAGCTCTGGAGCGCTTAGGTATTTTAAATATTATAAGGTTTAATTTAGGAGAATTTAAATACAGCTAGATTATGAGAATGGGAATTACATCTAGCATTTTATGACATTTAAAATTATGGCATTTCATTACTCATCGTGTATAATGCTAAAAACATCAATAATATATTGACTCTATATAACAACAGTAATAATATATTGACATGATGTCTTTTTTGTCTGTGGTCTAGTTCACGAAAGTTTTATTTTTAGCTGCACTTTTGAGCAGAAAACACGCTTTAAATATTTAATGGAAATCTATGTTACCGTACATCTATAAATATACTACAATATTTTAATTTTTAATTTACAAATTATTTACAAAAAATCATATTTATAATTAAGATAAGTGTTAACTATAATATAAGTGTTATTGATAATAACAAACAAATAAGTAAACTGAAATTAAATTCCATTATAAACACAATTAGTATTATCATTATCGTATGACATATAGTATTATCAAATATTTAAGATATTTTCACAACTTCTGTAGCCCACCGACGGAAGAACTTCATACAAAAGACTTCAACGACCTGCATAGGTCGAACGTCGGACCAACAAAGCAAAGCGCGTTCCTTTTATTATTTCAATTTTGCTTATTATTATCCTACTTTGAATTTGAAACGTAAGCGTTTGTTAATTATTATAATTGATAAAAAACAGTGACAGATTAGAATTAGGTACCATTTGTACAAATTTGGGTACATTATTGATTCATGTATATGCTATACTACGAGGTAATCTATCTATACCTAAGAATGTACAAAACTTTAATATGTGTAGACACATCATTGTATGTAATGTTCATTTCTTAGCTGTAATGCAGTTTTTTATCTAGTATAGTCCAGTCATTACGTGAGCCATGAATAGCCGTCACCGAACTGCCATCTTGTTGAACTATCCTGCCATTTTGACATTTCGGCCATTTTATTACAAATTCTTATTTATGAGCGTTGTTTTAGAATGCACATATTTTACACATATATACGTACATACTAATTGAGTCAAATGTCAAAGGTAATATTTTATGAAATAAAAATATATAAGATTTTTTTATTCACAAAATTTCAACAGTGTTTTCGCAAGTTTCGCAACGTGCCAATATAGTGTACAAAAAATCAGGTTAAGGATTAAAATAGAATACATGTTAACAATAGATTAATTCAAATTAATCAGTGCTGTCAAAATTGCGCACGCGTATATATCAAGAAAATAAATAATCAACAATATGTAAAGCTTTTAAAAGGCAAGTGTTTTGATTAATGAAATTTATTAGAATTTTTCATGTTTCCGGTTTTGAGTTATAAATTCAATTTGTAAATACTGTTTATGAAATATCTATCTACTTATATGGTATAATAGTATTATAATAATATGATTTGGTTTTTTAATTCTCGCTTTTCGTCATTTGATTAATGCATTAATAATATTATTTTGTAAATTATATTACAAAAATGTAAACATTCCTAAAATACGATTGAGTATATTTGTTACAAATACAAGAATACTTCCAATAGTATATTTTAGATTTGTTTAAGCATAATATTAAATAAGATCTTAAACTAGGGCGGCAGTCTGTAACCTAAAAAAATTATAGTAATTCAAATTTGATTTTACCATTATTTCATTTTACAAAAATATACATGCTTTGTGTGTTGGCACATTCAGTTTTATGTAACTTTATCACGACATTAGCCATAATTATTTTATATAAAGCATGTTTGTCCACAACGAAGGCAATAACTACGAGTAGTAAATATACATGGGTCAAAGAAAATAATTTAGGTTATTTTTTCCTAAATTAGTGCCCACACCATTTCAACTAATGTACAAAAACTTACGGTCGTCTATGCGTAATTCTTCTTCGTTGTCTGAAGAAAATAATTTAGCTTCATTTAAAACCCTATTGTTCGGCTGCTGATAAAACCTTTCAGACTTAATAGACACTTTTACATGCATCACTTTCAGATTTTCACTAATCAAATCATATAAAAACACGACACTTAATGTTACTTAAAAAACTACAAAAATTTCGTTCTTCAAAATACGTAAACACCAAAGAAATAAGTACGTCTTGAGAACAACAGCGCAAGAAAACAAGTTAATAAAAACACTAACACTCAAGTTCAAAGGGCAAGTCTTGATGATATCACACAATCGATTATCGATTCATGTCGATTCGTACTGATGACATCGATGTATCGAGTCAGAGTGAGACGCGCGATCACCTCGAAGCGTTCCGACGCACTGCCCGACCCGACTGACCGTTCTCAGACCCTTGACAAAAAAAACACAGGTAGTGACTACGCTTGCATTAACGGCAAAAGGTTTTTTTCATTTTTGGAAATTCCATATGACAATACGTTATTTGCAAATTATTGTGTTGATGTCTACTGATATCTAAACTAGTTTTGAAGAATATCAATTTAGAACATATCACAATAAAACAGCACATAATCACATCATATGAAAGCAGGTGTTGTCCGTATGAAAATAAACTATAGTTTGTCATATGCAAGTTATTATAATTATTATGTCCTAATGGCCTATCTACGATTGGGTCTATCCGTCTAGAGTTTCATGGTGATCTGGAGGGCACGTTAAGCCGTCGGTCTAGGCTGTTCAGGCAATCAATATGGCTCCAAGAAGGCGTTAGCAGCGGTACTGGCATTTTTTAGCTGGAAGAACGATATGCATACATCAGGTAGGTCGTGTATGCCGCTGTGTGCATCTTGACATTGTATTAAAAATGAAAAGAAAGCATGAAAATTATCATTGTATGTTAAGGTGTATGTATTTTTAAGGCTGGTAAAATTACCTGAAGAATCAATTTTGGTTGTCAAAGGTTGTCATTTAGCGGCGGTTGTTTGTGAGGAGGAGAGGAAGTTCTCTTCCAAACGGGACGCTTTTATAATCATAATCATTTATTTGCTTAGATAAAGGTACACAAGGATTTTACAGTACTTTTTTTCGCTTTATCTGCTATAGAATAGCATGCAAATATTAAATTTTTCGTTTAATAATTAATATATTATACAATTAATAGAAAAATATAGATTTAATAATTATTAGAATGAAATTATAAAGTCACCATAGATATGTCATTTTGAAATGTCAATAATACAAAATTACAAAAAAATAATTACATTTTATATGTTATTTTATATTTATATGTCAATAAAATAAGTCTAATATATAAGGCAATGAACAATAAAATGAAACAACACACACAGAAATCTTAAATCATCGACTCTATCCAACAAAATAACATTATTTAGTATTTGATTTTTATAAATTCTTCAATACTACTCGTATATACACATTTCTGTGATAAAATGCTGTATAGCGTCTTTTTAAAAGTATTGAAAGGTAAGTGTCTTTATACTGTCTGGTATTAAGTTATACAACTTTATAGACATATTAAAACTATTTCTTGAAAAACAGGCAGTATTATCAGAGGGCCCGAGTAATTTGTTAGGGTATCTAGTGGGAAAATTGGCAATTTCCTTTTTTGTCGTGTTGAAGTCGGGATATTTTTTGACAAATTTGCAAATCTCAAGGATGTACATGGCTGGCAATGTAAGTAAATTTACGAGTAACTTTCTGAACAGCGGACGACACGATTCCAGTGGTCCGACACCACACATAGCTTTTAAACATTTTTTTTGAATAATGAAATCACGATTAACCTCTACAGAATTTCCCCACATGATGAGTCCATATCTCAAACAGGAACACACAAAACTATATAGATTTTATGCGCCCTACCTCTCTTAAAATTTAGTAAAGTTTCATTAATTCTGTGTTAAAATGATTAAAACCAATAAAGAACACTGCCATAGAGGACCTTCTCTCGGAATATAAATTTCGACCTTATGTTATCGCCGGGAGTAACGCCCTGTCTACATTAGTAATTATAATAGTGTGATAAGTGAAAGTACATTAAGAAGAAGAATCGAAAGGGAATTTGTATATTTGTAATTAATTTGAAGAGCATTTGTTTCTTATTATTATACTTTGGGCTCAAGTTTTGAACATAAATTGATAGATACCTAGTAGCTATAGGATGTTTGCAATTTAAATTTAGAGAAGTACTACTGGTGGTATATAGTCAATCATTTCAAAATTATGTGAAGAACATATATATAGGTGACTTTATGTTGTTTTTTTAAGGTTTCACAGTAATCAAAAAACTACTATTGTTTCGTCATATTTGTCTATCCGACCGTGTTTGTGGTACAGCTGGCAACTACTTTGTGTGCTTCCGCTACCGAGTACAAAGTACTCGTAGTTTAGATAAAATTGCCTGTAAATTTGATTTTCGCAAATTAACGCCTGAATCTATTAACTATGGTACAGCTGTTTTCTCGTAGAAAGTTAGAGAGTTGAAAAATGTTTTTTAACTTCCTAATTTAGGGTAGGTTATAGTAACTTTCTCGATAGTTCAAATGCAAGTTTGGATATTTAAATTTCAAGTCCTTCTATAAGTCGTCGTGTACTATTCTTGAGAAATTGGGTGTATGATTGGGTGTAGGGTTGGTGTGCTAGGACAGCAACCCTAACTCATCCTACTGCAGGAATACGGGTCTCCCTTCACCCGAAGGGTTTAGAGCATTCTCCACCTCTCTGCTCAGCTGCGGATTGGCGGAGGCCAATGTTTTCAAGCCACCCCGAAGGCCATTGACTTAGCTAGTCGGTCCCGGCTGTTGTCGATAGATGACAGTCGTTAAACTGTCATCTAACGACAACAGCCGGGACCGACGGATTAACGTGCCCTCCGAAGCACGAAGAAGTTCGAAATAGATAAACCCATCCATGACAGGCTGACGACGAAGCTGCTTAACCTTTGTATTCGGTTGACATGCGCAACTACGCCAACGAGGTCTCAATATCTGTATGTATGAAATCTGTATATCCGTAGGTATTTATTTTTATTTTTAGAAACTCTTGTCATTTTGTACAATAAAGATATGATATATATACATATATATGCTTTTTCACACTTTGTATTGTAAAGTCTTGTCAATTTACCAGGCAAAGTCCCATGCGGCGCACAGTTTACTAAGAACAGTAAAAACGTCCCAACTTCAAGCTGAAAAATTGTATGCAATCAAAAATGAAAAAATAGCTTTGTAATGTATAGTTATATACGACCTTGAAAACTTTCCTTGTTTCGGTTTTTTTGACTTACTGCAAAGGTAGAATAGCACCCCGACTACACTTTAACACAGTTTTCGTTGTCTAATTTCGATTTTTTTTTAATAAATTCTTTGAGAGAGTCCCTGCTTTATTGTATTACTAGATGAAAACCTGGCTTCGCTCGGGTGAAATGAGACATAACACACCTGTAGGTGTAAAATGGAGGTAGGAGATATTTCTGTAGTTATCGGTTCTCAAGGAATATTAAAGGCAAAGCAAGTCATAGATTCGTATAGCATCGTTCATTATGTTTAATAAATATAGTAAATTAAAACTGTGAAAGTTTTTACATAAATAATTTTAATTTTAATTCAATTTTCAAAATAAACTAACATAAAATAACAAAACAAATAGCTTCTAAGATTTATTCTCTGTAAACCTCTATGTTTTAAGCATTGTCTTTTTATTTACTTTGGTAGGTAGGTAAATACTTACTACTTTTGAAAATAAAAAATGAAAATGTTGTTCTTTATACAAATTGGCTAAATCAAAAATAATATTGAAAAGCCAAAAAAAAACAATTGCAATTTTGCAATGAGTACTCACCCGAGAAGTTGGCAAAGGTACTTATGAAGAAATAATCATAAATATTCTCTATTATACATCACAGGTTGATTATCATAAAATTTCTCTATATACAACATTTCTCGTTAAATATTTATCACCTTTCAAGCCTTGTTCAGTGGTATTGATAATTTGGATTTTTACACCATCGAAACTTCGAACTCCGGAGAAGGCAACATAGAGCTGGCCATGGGTGAACACAGGATTAGGTAAAAATAGTCTGATTTTGTCGAAAGTTTGTCCCTGATTTTAATTTATTGTCATAGTGAATGTTATGCGGATGCGAAACTGAAGCCGACTAAATTTAAAAGGCAGTGGACTGTTAGATGGCTGGAGACGAATTCGAGGAATAAAAACTGTGGTTCCCACATGGCTATCACAAATAATTTTGGCATCAATGACACGTGAAGCTAACGCTCTAATAATAAGACGGGTTCCGTTGCACAACCCAACAGTAGGGTTTAAATTTCTTAAAAGCATTACCATACAACCAACTTTTAATTTTGGAATGTGTGGTGGTAGTCCTACAGGCGTTATAGACAGGATAGTTTAAAACATCATTATGATCGTCCTCAACCACAGCGTCAGAACTCTCGTAAATTTTAAACATGCCGGGGATTTTCTCAACAACTTGGTCGTTCAATTGAAAACAATCATCATTTTTAGGGGTAAGTAAGGTAAGTAACTTTCATTGAATAACTTTTATAATCATTTGTGTCAAGGGACACATCAAAAATATGGTCTACAATTGAATTATGTTGTTAACAAATGATGTATATACATATATAATTTCATTACGAAAAGAACTTCAACTTTTAAGGTTATGGTCAGTATACTTTTTTCTATGGTTATGTTATGGCAATCGGCCAATCTCACGCCCCGTGGCGAGGCCTATGTGCGCTAGTATGAAACGGACCGTTTAGTAACTACTCAAGATATCATCCGATGTCAGTGACGTTTCGCTAGAGTGGCCAATATGGCGACTGCGATTTATCTGTCAGCACCATTAGAATTTAACAAAATACTCGATAATCCGAATTTTGCGGATATATGTTGTCGAGTCGAAATCTTTATTTTTTTATGTTTTATTATTCAGGTAAGGTTTCGATCGAGTCTACCGTACCCCTTGACGAAATTATTAATATAGATTATTATTTAATTTGGCTCATTCTGATAATGTATGCATGATTAACTTTGTACTAAAGTGTATTTTAACTATTTCTTAATTAACATAAGCATTTATAAACTAAGTTTAAATTATACTATTCATTGTGCAGTATCATAAAAATGATAATTTCGGAAGTTATTAATAATACATATCCATCTTTGCATAATTTAAAGTTACAAACGATCGTAGTTTATTAAATCGACTTACTTTTTACACACTATTGTGATAAGTTTAGAATTAATTTTTCATTACTTTGAACCTAATACAAGGAGTACTTGGTTCAAGTAATGAAATGAAGTGTTGGTTCAAACAATGCAACAAAATACACAATAATCAGAAAGTAACAGCACAACGGCGATCTTATCGCAATGCCACCTTTTCCTGACAGCCTTAGGCTAGAGAAGTAAAGTAACAAGGTAAATAGCGTAGTACTATTTACGTTAGAAATGCGTAGAGGAAATATATTTCTACGACAGGATTCGATTGTGTGTACATGTATTAGATACTACGGACTATATGCTATGGTTAATCAAAACCTTGTGCCCAGTTCATAATCCAAGCGCGGGTACTTAGATGGAGAGGCAAAGACAAAACAATTCGAAGGGACAGACAGAAAGAAAACAGCGAAGATTTTTAATCGACTAAGCGAAGGAAAGTAAATATCATAACATGTCTAATCACCATCATTCATAAGGTTTAAGTATGAGTTTAGTTAAATATAGAATGTTTATGTGGTTTAGTAAAACTAAGAATACAAACTACTAAAAACAAGTTCAAATTAGTCATAAATTATATAATACCGTAAATCAGACTAAGCATACCGAACAATGCAATTAAGGCCGCATTTTATTCAAATATTGGTTTCTAAATTATTTATATAGCAGGCTACCGTGTTACAGCTGTTATAATTTTATGAACTATATCTTTGGACGGCAGAACCATAATCTTTGTGCGTGGGCGCAGGTAATACAGGTTGTTCTATAAACTAATCTGATATCAGTAAGTTATCTTTTCAGCTATTATACAATAAAGTTTCCTTTCTGCGCCAGTGTGAGCTAATCTTAAGAAAGGGATTTGGTATCGCGATTCATTCACTTGGGGATTATCGGGAAAGATTGTTGTCAAGCATTATCAATAACTTCGCGCCATATCCCTTGCAGGGTAGGCAGGGAAAATGGAACGCCACATGACTCGATAATTACGCACCTCACTCGCTTCTTTAACAATAATTGCTCTTCTAATGCACGCTCGTAGGTTTCTAAGGCTACTGACGTCACTTTCTTATAGAACACGACCAATTTGGTCATGGTAAGTAAGTCTTGGGTTTCCCCTTCCACTTATATGTTGTATATCTGCTTTGTAATTATTTCATCCTGCGTTATTACTACATATCCGAACCAACGGAGTGTGTCTCTTCTTTTTTTAATACCGACGCTCTCTTTCAGACCAACTCTGTTTCTAACAGGCACTAGTTCTATGAAACTGACAAAAAATTTTATTTTTTCATTTTTTTTTTTTTTAATTGCTTAATACATTATATAAATTACTCTTTTATACATATCTATCAACCTTCTCAAGCTATGCATAGCTTACCTGTGGTTGATGAGTCACTTACATTATAGAAAAGAACAACAAAAACAAACATCGAAAACCAATACAGTGTACATCCGTGCACCAGCAGATTTCCATTCGTTGAAAATGATGATCTGCATGAAGTAACCAAGAAATTCTTCATGCAAAATATCACTCGTATCCAAATAAAACATGCTGTAGCCGTTTGAAGCACTGCATTGGTAAGTATAATTGTGGAGGTCCAGGGTATTATTGCGCGTGTAAATCTAACCGAACCCGCAAATAAAGTATGTGTCTGACTTATCCGTCTACAGACAGACGGTGCTGTTAATTTACCTCAGTTAGATTTCTTCCGTACTCAAAGAGCCGTTAGCTATTCGTCCCAGCTGTTGTCGATAGATGACGGTTATTTAGTCAATAGCCTTCGGGCTACTTGAAAACAGCTAATACGTAATAAGGCAGTAATAATAATAATATAATAATAATAATATATTTATTTGCAGTGTATATGATCTAATCTTCACCGAACTCAGAGAATACTCCGAATCCCAATTTCAGAATATCGGTTAATTACCACATCAATACAGATTCTTCTGAGTACTGAGATATCCTCGTTTCAACACTTCCAAAACGACCTGACTATGTAGTTGGCCCCTGTGGGCCGTTACTAGGTCAACGGAAGGGAACTTGCATTATATCTCTCTTGAGCTTCTTATCGGTAGCCCAGCAACACGGCCCGCCTGATGTAAAGTGTTCATAATAGCGTATGAAGGCTTGAAATACAAGAAATAATAACGGTCGCGTATTGTAACCCTTGCTACCCTTACCAGCTTACTGGTAACGACATTCAATCGCACTAACACAACACAGTTAGCGACCTAATAGCGTACAGAGTTTACTATGTAAACGCAAACAATTTTCTTTTTGTCACAGGTAGTAAGGGTCGTGCAGGTAGTTGAAAAACCACATTTTTTTTGTTAGTTCTGTGGATTTAGTTTGTATTAGTGGTTGCCCAGTGGACGAAGTTATTGTTCTGTGCCTAATCTCGCACTGTACAGTGCATAATAGAGCGTGCTCGAAACTCAAAAAAGAGCACATAGTTTTTACTCCACATACTAATATAATAGCTATTCAATGTGTATTAACACCAACATTGACATACGGTATCACTACCGTACGTCAATGTTGGTATGGCGTCATGACTCATGTCATAGGTATGGCAGAAGAAGCATGAAAGTAGGGTCTGCGCTGTTGAAATATGAGCGAAATAGCACGATACGAGAATAATGTAGAATGAAAGATGATGCAGTGACAAAAATTAAAAAAGGTATGCCGAGATAGTTTGGACATTTTGAAAGAATGGATGACAAAAGAGTTACAAAAGAAGTATAGTAGAGTAAGAGTGAGGGGAAATATAAACGCACACATTTATGAATCAAATAGCTTATGTGCTGAAAAGGGCCAAATCAAAAAACCCGAAACGGTGGTGGCGACTGGTGCACCTGGCTTTCCCTAGTCTTCGCCTACCCCAATGGGAGACAAGCATGATATGTATGTATGTTTGTATAGTAGTAAATCAATTTGTACTTTTTTCGTATATTTTGTCATCTCGTATACCTTGTCATTTTGTCCCATATGAGTAATGCTGATAATCTCACATGTGAGTTAAGTTTTAATTCTTCCGAGAATAGTAAATGGTTTAAATTAAATCAATACATACATCGATAAAAATGACAGAAAATTATATGTAACATAATTAAGGCACCCACGAGTCTTACTCGATCTACTGTAAAAGCCACCGGATTACATGCATTATTAAGAGAAACATATGAATACATGTAAGAAAAATGTGGCAATAAGTTATTGTTATCGCTTATAACCGGGGTTGCTGCGTTGGCTGCAGCTAGCGACACTCCTAGCATTGCAAGCGTTCATATGCTGGTAACTGCTTTATTTCTAGCAGTACGCATATATTTTTTAATCCGACATATAGTAAAAAATATGATCAACCTGTGCATATGAGTGATTATGTAATGCTACTAATTTTAGTAATTCCAAAGTTGTATCTGTCGAAGTAAATATGTGCCTACTATCACAGTGTATTTTAATATTTTTTTTACTTATGTAATTTTTATTGATGATCATTGCTTTAATTATTTGTTCATCAGATCAGCTTGAACGTATTCCGGTTTATAGAACTTTATTTCTCATTAAGACAATTGTCAATTACATGAGAACAATATTTTATAAATATTAGTAAAATATTATATATTCCCGTATCATTCTATCTATTTATCTATAACTTCACTGCAAACCCCTTGCGGAGTAGGTAGACAGAACCCGGCGCCACGTGCGTGATTAATCCTAACACACGGCACTCGCTTCTCTAGCATTCATTGCTCTTCTCATGCACACTAGCCAGTTTCTAAGGCTTCACACATCACCTTCTGGTGTTCACTTTACCTTCCTCAGCTACTACATCCTTCTACTTTTGCGTTGTATATCTGTTTCGTAATTCTTTCTTCCTGAATTATTTCCACATGTCTGAACCAACGAACCGAAATATTGTAAATCGAATATATTTATCATTGTTAAATATATTCGATTTAGAATATTTTGCTATAAGAATACTTTACGGTGATTAAATCACCGGATAATATTAGTCTATAGAAGATGTGTGGGAGTCACTAGTTTTGCAAATATCAAATATTTTTGCACTGATCAGAACAATCATTGCTAATAGATTTTTTATTAAAACAATTTGTATATTTTATCGTTTGACCACACCCAACATATAGTTGTATGTATTAATGAACATAATATATGAACGAATAACACACAATATGTAGGTGTCGCTATGTCATCGCTTAGCAGAATAAATATCAGAGAACTAGGTATTGTCCTTGGCGAGCGTGCATGAGAAGAGCTATGAATTATAAATAAGCGAGTGAAGTGTGTAAAAGCCTAGTCATGTAGCGCTCGGTTCCGTCTGCCTACCATCCAAAGGAGCTGGCGTGAAGATATACATGCATACATATAATATGTAAATAGTATGAAATGTTATAATAATAGGGGTTAAAGTATGAAATTGCCATTTTATAGTAAGAGACACATTGAATTGACATTAAATCTTCATGGTATGAGATTTTCGGGTGAAACTTTTATCACATTATACCTATGAGATTTTTCTTTTAAATAATATGCAATATTTGAATATCAATTGTTTTTTTATTCAGCATAGACGGGAAAGATAGATACTTCGAAAATCCGAGTAATATTAGAATGCGAGTTCCGACGCGGAATTAACGCGGCAGAAACGGCTCGCAATATCAATGCTGTGTTTGGAGAGCAGACTGCTAATGAACGCACAGTGCCTTTTTGGTTTAAACGCTTTCGTAATGGATACTTCGACTTGACGAACTCTAAGACCGCCCACAAAGGTGAATGACGCTAAATTAAAGGAGATGGTGGAAGCCGATCCGAGACAAACTACCCAGGAATTAGCGGCATGGGTAACCTTACCTACAATATTGACTCATTTGCATCAAAGCAATAATATAAAAAAATATGAAAAATGGGTGCCTCATGATATGACTGATCTGCAGAAAGAAACATATTATAACTTGTGTTGCCTTGTTGAATCGGCACAGAAATGAAGGAATATTGTATCGAATTGTGACATGTGACGAAAAGTGGATTCTGAATGGCTGACCCTAGGTCAATAGGTTGCCATAAAGCACCAAATCTACTGGGCCATCATTGCTCAAATATCTAAACGTATAGCAGTTCACAAGTTTTAATACTGAATTTTGAGAGAATTAGTATTTTTATATTTTATGTTTTTTTTCATCGGTTCATGACAAATTAATGATGAGTTTCTACGAGTGGATCCTTTTTTACAAAAGCTCTATGAGTCTTGTAATTTACATTAAAAAAATATAGTTACTTAGCGCTAATTGAAATGAAAGATGATGGAAGGGGATCATGCAATTAGATCTAACCTGCTATGTGAGCTTCTACCATGAAGCAGGTTAGATGAAATTGCATATAAATTTGACTTTCGCAAAATTACACCTGAATCTACTAAACATGGAAGGAGATCATTTATTTGTATTAAATGGAAATATCAGTCAGGAATGAAAGAACAAAAACTACCTTAAATTAAATTTCAATTCAAATACTTGCTATTTTTCTTTACATTATTTACCGTTATGGGCACCTAACAGCGAGCAAACGAGATAACTTCGAGAATGATTAAATAGACCAGTACTTACTTTAAATATTGTAATACTAAAATGCATACCTTCTATTATCTAGGGTCATTCCAGGTAAAATTTTAATAACAAGACAAAGGCATTGGCTCTTGACTTAAAAGGCGAAATGAAGGTAACATTCGCAGCCCCTTCACATAGCATAACTACCTGATAATGGAATTGTAGAGGTCTACCAACTTTGATTGTCTATCTTTCTATAGAGCGCTGACTTCAGAGATACATTTAAAGTATTTCGTTCGCAAATGCGAGCTTATCTCTAAAAGAATCTCTTCCAACCAACCTCCAATAGTGGGATATATTGTTGGGTACGGAATTGCTGTATGTGCCTGGGTAAATGTTATGTACACAGATACATATATATATATACACACATCTATACTTATTTCTGAACTTTATACTTATATACATTATGTTACACTTTGCCAGACCTGATGCTAACGCGGCATATCTTCTCTAATTCCCTAAAAGCTCACTCGCAGGAATACAACAACTTCCTAGTTATATACAGGTAGGTTTAACGTGCTCTGTGACGGAGTAGTTAGCATGTTGCTTGAATACCAATACTTGTGGGTTGGATTCCCACACAGGACACACATTTAGTTGTGTGAATATGATTATCTTGGCTTGAACCTTTTCAAGAGAGGTAGGATAGCATCAACCTAGCCCGGCTAGGGAAGTGTCTCCACCTGACAGAAAATCGCAGCCAAAAAATTACTCCCTAGAGGGTTGAAGTATTCGTGTGAGCGAGGTTACCAGTAAGCTCCTAAGGAGTCGCTGCGTTAGTAGCAGAGGTAGCATCGTGTGAGCAATACTTGAGGTTTTACAAGCGTCCATAGCCTCCCGACGTTGTATAAAAAATATGTTAATTTGTATTTATCTTTTGGCCTGTAACTTTTCAAGATCGTTTGACAGTTAGTTATTAACAAAAATTATATTTATTTATAATATATAATTATACTATATTTTAGTCTGTTGATATATCCCAAATGAATTATTCGAGATTATTAGCCTTCGTTAATTTATATTTGAATTCAAAGAGTAAGACATAAAGAAACAAAAATCAATAAATCCTTCTTAATAATGACCACCTTACACTCCATAATAATGCTATAAAACTGTTAATTTCGCGGCGTCTTAGAATTTATTTAAGTGTGACACTACTTTTGACTATAAAGAAAGGTAGGTGTGGCAGTAAAATATAAATAATAAATTATATTGAACTATCTCAAAAAACCTTTATAATCTTCTTTTATGGTGTCGATCAACCCTCAGCAGCAGCGGTGATGTTTCTGTAGAGAGGAGGTATTTGTATTACTTTTTAATTGATGCATTAGATGATGCTTCTTGATGGTAAGCAGTTACCATCATCAATGCTTGCAACATTAGACGTGGAGATGTCGTCGAAAAAAGGCTTTCTAAAATCTCCACGTCTTTTTAGGGTTCCGTACCCGTAAAACGGAACCCTATTACTGAGGTTCCGCTGTCATTCGTTCCTTGGACTGCATAACTAAGTTTGTTAGGATTTATAATATAACTTCTAAAAAGCTATATCATATAGAAATATCGTTGCTGACTCCAAACCTGACAAAAAGGATTCGCTGTATGCTACCTCAGTCGCAAAAAAAAGATGCTAATGCCACTACATAACTCTGTTAGTTGCCCTTAAAAATGTATATTTTGAAAAACGTATATGTATTTTAACAAAAAACTATACATAATTTTTTTTTTAATTTTGAAAATTATGTACTACTAGCCGCATAAAAGCTTACATTGAGCAATTCTTGTACATGTGGATATAAATATATTTCGTATATCTGATAACTCACTCAGGTACTTACAATTTAAATTTCGCGACTTCATGGTTCGTTAGAAAATTTATTTGCTACCTAATGCTTTGGTGTGCGAACGAAGGTATCATACTCTATAAATACCATCTCGTCACATCACGAGATAAATTTGAAATTTGTGTTATACTAAATCTAATTGTTTATACTCGTATATTCGCTTGCAAACACAAACAACATTTTATGTAAGTAAATGGAGAGAAAATGAAACTCGAAATATGCAATCTTATTAATAAGCACTATACTAGTCTTGTGATCTACTTATTGACCTATTAGATAACCTCCTGCTATACATCAGACTGTCAATTTTATTATAATTTGAGTCGCAAGGACGTAACTTGCCTCGTTCATATATGGTTTTATTGCTTTTTTAATACGGAAATACATATTTTACGGTCAACGCAGATTTGTTTTGTTTGCGAAATCGTTGAAGCATTTTAATTCTTTTTTAAGTTTTTAGAGTTCCTTATCAAAATTGGGACAAGGAAATACAAAGATTCCAGTAAAGCGAATATGGGTCGAGCAGACGTGTGCGGAGAGGAGATAATTTATCATTCATTTGATGTCTCCAGCGGGGTAAAGCAAACTGCCAAATATATGAAACGTATTTCCACCTTGCAGAAGATCGCAATAAACAAAATATACCTCGAAAGTTATTTTATACCTGATAGCGAGCTATTAGGGAATTGGGGAAAACTTGTTAAGTTTGCATCGAGATAGGCAAAGATAACCTTGATTACCGGACGAGCTCAGTGTCTCCATCGACACGCGCTTGTTTATCAGTCGATACAATATAAAACATACAAATAGGCAAAGACAAAACAGTTCGCTATCTTTTTCTTCTGAACACTTGTAAAACACTTGGTGTCGCTCGCGAGTTGTCACCTCTGCTACTAACACAGTAACTCCTTAGTAGTCTACTTGTGTGAGATGAAGATACTTCACCTATCGGACTGTTTTTATGCACCCTATCTCTTTTAAGACTCCCAGAGCTGAACAAATAGACATGTTCATACACACAAATGTTTGTCCTGTGTGGGTATCGAAACCAGAAAGTCTTGGTGTCAGAGTAACATTAAAAATCACTCCGCCAGCGAGCTCGTCAGTTATAGAGTTTTGACTTGTAAAGCTACAGATAGAATTTTCTCATTCTTACTTCCTCTTATAAATAGCTGTTAATAAACGTACTGTGTACAAGAATCTAAGAAACTGGCCAGCGTGCGTGAGAAGAGCTATGATAGAATCAAGTGAGTTATGCGGCGTTCGGTTCTGCCTGCCCATCCCGCAAAGTTACTTGGCATGGATATATATATATATATATATATATATATATATATATATATATATATATATATATATATATATATAGACGGATAGAACTGCATACGATACTGTAAATGTGTCATAACTACTCTGATTTCTTATAGTGCAAGTACGTCTTTTGTAAATATACCAATGCTACCCCAACGAAATGTAGCATGGTCATTGCAACGCAAGAATGTTCCGTGCAATGTGCGAACGCGCTAAGCCGCTTTGTGTAGCAAAGATTAGCATTGAGAAGGTCGCGCTGCGTAGGAAGGGCGTGGCAGGAATGCCGTCATGACATTTTGGCTTCCTTAACTGGACGTGTTATAATGGGCTATTCATATCTAGGTACCTCAGGTATTGTATTTATTACATTACATATCTGAGATGAAAAGGTGACCGCCTACGTAACGAATAGCCGATTTACAGCACATGTAGGTACATTATATACAATGTGACTCACCCTGCCGATACCAAGTATGGCTCTGGGACAAGAAAGCCCTGCCTTTCGTTCTCCAGTCTAAATCCCACCCAGTTGATTGCCGACCTAAAAAATCCTATCAAAGCTCAAACCTCCTGAGAATTATTTCATTAGCAGCGGGTGTGACAATATATAAGCGCCCGTAGGCCCTGAGAATCCCTTTTCACATCATAGGTGCAATAAAATTTTATTTCTGTCTAGCATGGCATTAAAATAGCTATAATAAAAGATATTAAAGTTACTCTTACAAATAACACAACCTAATTTAAAGCTTTTTTCGAAACTATCTAAGATACATTCTACATGTCTACAATAAACAAATATATTATACTAACTCTGAATTTACAATTGTCTTTCAGATATATTTGTCTTGACTTTAATATTCAATACTATCATTTAATAACATTCCCAGTGGTGATAATTTATTAAATAAACCATGGTTAGGATGATTGATTTACTACCATTAATGGGTAAATCACTTATATAAATAAAATGGAACCTCAACTTTTGTTTTATACAACTTCGGAAGACATACATGCATATGGTCTACCTGATGTAAAGAGGCTACCATAGCCTATGAACGATTGTAATACATTAAGTACCGCTCGCGCGATGCCTTCTCTGCTGCTAACACAGCAACTTCTTAGGAGCTTACTGGTGACCTCATTCACTGACGCAGGAACACAAGAGCCCTCTAGGGAGTTGTTATTTGGCTGCGGTTTCCTGCGAGTTGGAGGTACTACGCCAGACGGGCTACTTTGGTACGCCCTACCTCTCTTAAAACATCCGGACCAAAACAAACAAACATGTTCATGCACACAAATGTTTGCCTTGTGTGCGAATCGAATCTACGAGCGTTGGTGTCAAAGTCGCGTCATTCACGACTGCGCAACCGAGCTCATCGAACGTCATGCCTGCATGACGTTGGTGCTTGGTTAAAGATAAGAAGTACAGGTATTTTCTCTTATAAATAATAATATGTCTGAAAAACTGGTCAGACAAAGATGTGGATAATGGAAACATCTACACACACACAGTAGTCATAGCTCAGTGGATAAAGAATCAGCCCATTAACCAGGTCAATGGTTCGAACCTTGGCGTGGGCCTGTACCACTAAAGTCGTCTTTTCGGTGGTGAAGGAAAATATCTAATAGAGGAAACCCGCACGTCCAAGGAATTATATTTTAAAAGACATTTGACCTAACCTAAGAAAGGTATAATACTTCATCTGGGTTGTGAAGATCTGATGACGATTACTCCGTCTTAAAATCAATATCTTCGCCAAATCCTTAGGCTTAAGATAGCCACGCCAATCTTAATGGATTAGGAAACGGGATAACTGGGTAATACATGGTATTGTAATTTTACCAAAAAATAAATTAATACTTTGCAAGTGCAAATGGTGTTTTGGTCTAATCTTTACGAATAGTGAGTTTGATTCACGAGGAAATCATATTTTTGTGACAAACAAATATTGTATTCAGGCAGTATATACGATATTTCTGGCCGACCATGGTGTAAAATCATATGTTTTATGCTAATAGAGATTATTATCCGTGTGTTTATCAAATGCTTGTTTTTTTTCAGTTAGTAAACGATATGGTTTATAATAAAAATGGTCGTGCTGCAGGGGGTTGTATATCAAAATAAACAAAAACAAATGTACACACTATGCGAATAAAATAAACCTAATTCCACTTTTGTGATCACGGTATAAAACTAATGTATACTGTAGATGTGAATAGCCCTGTAATTGTTAGAATAATAGGGTAATAATTTTTGCAAGTCCACTTACGTTATTGTTAATGGTCTGGTGAAGTATTAGATCAACTGTTTATTGAGTATAATGCTAAAAGTTCGCCGTGACAGATTAACTTGGAGCTGGTTTCGATATGTACAGTCAGTAAAATAACTGAGTTTCATTTGTGTGCGTGTGTATGCTTGTATAATTTAAAGGCTTGTGTTCATTTATTTGTTGAACTCTTGAAGCAACGGGCTGTTTTTTTTATTGTGAGTGTGGAAATATTTCCATGTAATGTCTGTAAGCTAGTTTCGAGAGCCATCACGAATCGTCTTGCATGCAGTTTGATGTACTAACCTCCCGAGCAATCAATTCCCGTGAAGGCTTCTTCCTTTTTGGAAACCTGATAGTTCGGGAGGACTAACTATAGACCACATGACCACGTCACGGCAGAAGACCGAAAAGTATACCAACTGCCCACTACGACGCATCTTGTTTGTGGACTATCATAAGGCATTCGATTCGAGATCGAGATCCTGTGTCGTACTTCATCGATGCCGCATCGAATATAGGCAAATCAAAGAGTCCAAGATATACTCCTTAACACTTTGATACACTTATAATCAGTATAATCGATAC
Organism: Pyralis farinalis; assembly: GCA_947507595.1. NCBI lineage: Eukaryota > Metazoa > Arthropoda > Insecta > Lepidoptera > Pyralidae > Pyralis > Pyralis farinalis. The sequence continues at coordinate 8,414,199 of OX382272.1, read as the reverse complement.
TACTTCATGTCCATATCTAATTGCAGAGGATAGTTAGGTTGGTGATAGTAGATTGCAGTCATTTATAACATATTTATTTAGACATTTAAGAGATGTAGGGCGCATCAAAGCAGCCCGTCTGGGGAAGTGCCACCACCTCATAGAAAACCGCAGCCAAATAACAACTCCCTAGAGGGATGTGTTCCTGCGTATAAGTGAGGCCTTCATTAAGGAGGCCTCACTCACACGCAGCCTTCTGAGGAGTTGCAGTGCTAGCAGCAGAGTATTGCAACCATTTATTTATATCACATTTATATCAGGTGGACCGTATCTTGTATGCCTTCCGATGTTGTATAAAAACATCTGTAAACTTGCATGTAATGTAATAAATAAATATATTTTTTAGACGAAAAAGAAACTCTTTGCAATTTGTCAACATGCAAAAGGCCATCGTGTCTAGTTCTATACTACTTACTGATTGAACAAATCGAAAATTAATCATGAGAAGTCTATACATAAATCTGTGTATGATCATCAATGAGCAGTTTATTCAATATCAATGTTGTAATGGTACAATTGAGAATATTTACGTATGCATGTACATTCTATCAAATCATACATAGATTACATGAGCTTACAAGTTACGACTTCAACTAAACACATTCGCACGTGTAAGTTCCTAAGTTTATCCTAATGTTAATGTATATTTTAAACTGTGTAGTACTTTTATTTATACCACTATGGTGGCAACCTAGTGTGCCGCCTGACTACTACTGTAATGTAAAAATTTGTATCGTACTAATTTCTTGCCTTCAGATAGAACTAGGACATGATGTATTTTAAGATAGATGTTTAATCTACTTACAGTTTTAATGGTGATGATAAATATTGTAGAAAATTATTTGGTGATGTTCATTACCTGAAACAAATACAATTTTATTAGACAGTTAATCGATTCAGATGTTATTCTGCAGAAGAATATTTTACGGGAAAATGAATTTATGCTACTTTGAGTGCTTCTGCCACCAGTTAGTTCATACAAAATACCGCCGACTGGCATTCGCATACTTTCGTAAGTAGATGCGTGCGTGCGGTCGCTGCTGCTCCGGTCATCTCTGCGACACGACACTTGCGACACGAGTTGCAGAGATCAGAGTAGCAGACGACGAACCGGTCTTAGACAGAGGCAACTACAGTTGATCAATAACATTGAGTTTGATACTTTTAACTTATCAGAGCGATATCCAAACTGAATAGAGCAATTCGTTCCCACAATAATTATCACGATGCCATTGCTTTTTGTTACCAAGACACTGTAGAGAGGCCATTTCTTGTGGATGATGGCATAAATAACCATTATTATACATGTACGAAGTTCACCAGCATGTATTCCGCATATATTTTACAAATGCTATAGCATCCGCTTTTTATATCATGATTAAATATTTGACAACAATAATATTCTAATTTCTTTGACGCGTTCAATACGATGCCTTTGCTCTACTACGTATATTACTAAACCTCTTGATATAGAGACGCATTAATTACTAACCTCAGTGATTTACAAAATGCATCGTAAATGTTTATTGTTACTGTTTTTGTAAATTGGTAAACAAATAAAAGAACTGATATAGTAAATATTATTAACTTTTTTCACACTTTAAAATGAAAACTTTTTACCGCTTGCCATGATGTATAACGTTGATAACTAAATTAATTTAGTTCTTCTATCACTAGCCTTCATCTTTTTAGCATTATCCCGTTTGCTGTTCCATTAGAATTGGCGGGGACGGCAACCTAAATCTAAGGATTAGGCAAAGATATAAAAATACAGATTTTTACATGGAGCGATTGGCATCAGTCTTCCACAACCTAGATGGAAAATCACACGTCTTTTGAAATGTAATCTTATGGACGTGCATGTTTCCTCACGATGTTTTCCTTCACCGCGTATTTACTTTCATTAGCAGCCCGATAATATACAAAACAAATCAAGTTCTGCCTTTATAAGCTCTGTACCTGTGTCACGTTGGATAAGTATACTATTAAAATAACACAACTATACATAAAACCAGTCAGACAACGCGAATCAACAATTCCCAACCTCCTTGCTTATCAACACTGTATTTAATCTAAAAGCACATACGACAAAAAGCTAGAGTACTTTCTACTAAGGATTATGTTAATGCAAAATGCGAGTAATGATTAGTTGACAGCGGTCCATTAGAGGTAGATACGGAAAGGTCACGTGACCGGTCAATTTGCAACCTTTAAATGCTTTTCAGAGTAATTGAGAAATTACTTGGTATTGTGGGTAAGATGACTCATGTCTCTATATTTTCCTTATGTTATGTTTATAATCACAGCGGTATTGAGGCAATTTCCATCACATACTATCATATTTATCCTTCGCTTTCAATGTTCAGACTTTTCCACGTCGCTCGTCTTAGGCCATTGCTATATTTAGTAGAAAGGTGCAATATGCTTCGTCTTGCTATTTTCAGCCACCACTTGAGGACTTTCCTTTTCAATGTGCCATCATTTACTCAGAAGATATTGTCAGCCAGTTGACCTCATTTTGAGGTTTGATTTTTCTTCGAATTTATCTCATAGTGACGCAGTTGTGTGACTTTCAATATAAATATTGTGACCTTGATTTATAAATATATCTATATTCAGGTCATAACACGAAATATATTAATGCTAGAAGATTTCAGAAACTTCTTACATGTTCTCAAGGGTACTTACGAGTATATTGACATTAGCTATGGCTAATTTCAAAAATTCTTTTTTAATGCATTTATTTATTAGAACACAATTTCTAGAATATTATCTCGGTATGTTCATTCTCTAGATCCAGTGGATCAAGCTGTTAATTGTCTGTCCATCAGTAAGTCAGTCACGATAATTTATAGGTATATACAGGCAGAGAATTTCAAGAATTTATACTTGACGATTAATATGCTGCCTCAGCTTAGAGGTTAGCATTGTTTATGTATTAGTACCTTATACTAAAAAAAGTACTACAGTATTTTTTTATATTCAGTTATAACCCTAACAACTAACTTAACGTTGATTAACTACTAAGGACTGAAGTTTCCAAATTTAATTAAACAAATATTTTTTTATTTTAAATTGTTGCCTTTTCCAATATTCTTATACAATCATTCTATTCTCGTTTTTTTCACAAACATTCATCGACTATTTTTGCCTTTTGGAATCTATGCACATCATTTCATAGCAATGCAACCAACCAATTTCTTTGTTTACATAATTATTAAAAATTCGAAAGTAACTCTGTCTATCTGTCGGTCTATTTAGTCGATACGCATTACAAAGCGTCGATTTTACTGAGGTTGATTAAATTTTTATTTAAAAGTTTATAAAGGTAATTCTTAGTGCTAACCTGTTTCCTAGTCCATTAGGATTGGCGGAGTCCGCTACATAAGCCTAAGGATTTAGCGAAGGTACTGATTTTTACATAGAGCGATTGCCACCAAACCTTCAAAACCCAGAGGGTAAATCAGACCTTTCTTAGGTAAGGTCATATGTGTTTCGAAATATATGTTCTTCGACGTGTTGGATTTCTCACGATGTTTTTCCTTCACCACTGAGCAGGTGATAATTACAATTATATATAAATTGAAATTATATATTATGTAGTTTAATTCTATAGAATATTATAAGGAATATTCCCTAGAAATAAATTTCATCTATAATTTCAATTGCGACCCGTTAGTTGCTTCCTCAACAGCCTTCCTATTAATAATGCGGTTTATCACGAAATATTCAATTATGAGCGCTGAGCGTGCTTTAATCTACTAGATGTTCCGATAACCCGTAAAATTACTTCCACGAAGCAATAATTATTGTTACTCCCATACATCTCACTTGATTATTATGGTTAACATGCGTGCGTTTTAATAGTTTTCAAAAGGAATATCTATAACAAGCAAATGTATATGTATAATAATAACATCGTTAGCGTGGTCTTAAATGTTAGATCATTTTAGAACGAAAAATCTCTCACACGTCAATTCTAATCTATAGATAGAATAATAATAATATAATAAGTATTTATTTGTCACTTTTTTACAATATCTCATTGTGATTGGGGTCTCCATTTAAGTATATAAATACTTGTGTTTGGAAAGCCCGCTGTTCTTACAATTAAACTTAAATAACTGTTTACATTTTGGTAATTCAAGAAAACACAAAGTTACATACATACTTTACATTCCGCTATGTTTATTATATATATAAATGTTATTTATATATATAAATATAAACATTTAAGATTGATAGTACTAATATATAAAACGGAAGAGTTTGTTAGTTTGATTGAACGCGTTACGTAGTATGATATAAAACTAAAAGTCGGATTTAAAACATTATTTTTGAATTAGATAGCCCAATTCTTGAGGAATTTTAAAGGCTATTCAACATCAAGATGCAACGGTTAAAAGTTGAGCAAAAAGAAATAAATTAAGAAAAAGCGGTTCCCACAGGTTACCGGGACACACGCGGACGAGGTCGCGGGCTGCAGTTATATTAGATTTTCTCTCGACTACCGGAGATAAAGGGTACCTAATAGTATCTATGACATCCAGACAGAAGGTCGAACGGGTTGTGCCGCATTACGTTCCTTTTTTACCTTATTAACCCTAAATCAGTAAACATAAATTCGATACGTAAACTTTTCTCACGTTTCTCCCATTGGAAACCTAAGCGGATATTACTCATTACGGCTGACAATTTTATGACACTATAACCGTAGGGTCAGATTACTACCGGAGATAAACAAAATTTAGTTTAACTATAACCTGTTCTTAATTTTTACATTCAGTGGGCTAAATACTTATAGATTACAGTAGTACCAATAAATATGTCAATAAAATTAAAAATATCATTGTTTTAGATGGCTACCTAAAATGTTGGGCCTTATTTAAATTTCAAATTTTATTTCAATTTGTAAAGTAATGTCCTATACGAATGAGATATTAATTTAAATACATATTAAGTTAATTAGAGGTCTGTGCTAACTGCTGTTTTATGACTATGATTGAAGAATTTTGCATTAATGTTAAGATAACAGAGTTCAGTCATAGTAAACAGATAAGCAGTAGCAAAACTGAATGAAAATACGGGTTAATAAGAGTGCGGATAAAATAAACGGGCGCCATGAAGGAAACAACCAGGTGGTGGTTCATTAGTTTATGACAGGCTCACATTATTTAGCATAATAAACAAAAATCGGTCAAGTGCGAGTCGGGTCTTGCTCTATTAGAGATCCTTTCATCCGTTAGCCCTTGGATTTGACTATTAAATCTTTTCGTTAATTGAAAAAAAAAATGTTATCATTTGTTGTGTACACGACAGTATATGTTATGTGGTATATACAAATTCCTACTAGGAGAACTAGTTAGTACTAGTTTAGTTATTAACATAGTTATCACAATAAAGAGTCATTAATTAAAAATTAAATATTTTTTGTGCATATATTATTATTTTGAAAATTTTACATAATATATTGTAGTTTCAATAATAACGCCTATTCCCTTGCGAACCAGAGATGAGTACAGACGGAGAGATAGCAGGATATTATTAACAGGGTTCTCGTTAGTCCCTTCAGGCACAGAACCCTGCTAGTGTACTTTGTAACGTTTAACTCATTTACCTTTAGTAAGATAACGTTCAATTGTGCATTGTGTAATTTTTGAATATGGTGACAATTACCTTACACAATCTTAATTTTGAAGAATACAGGAAGTACTATTATACTGTAATTATTTGGGCTATATCAGTGTAGGGAGAGCGAATTGAAAATTAGTTAGAATTGTGAAAGAGAAGTAAGATGTCAGTAGGCCAATACTACTAAAAATCGGCCAAGTGCGAGTGGGACTCGCGCACGAAGGGTTCCGTACCATTATCTATAAAAAAGGCAAAAAAATAACGTTTGTTGTATGGGAGCCCCCTTAAATATTTACTTTATTCTATTTTTTAGTATTTGTTGTTATAGCGGCAACAGAAATACATCATCTGTGAAAATTTCAACTGTCTAATTATCACGGTTCAAGAGATACAGCCTGGTGACAGACGGACGGACGGACAGCGGAGCCTCAGTAATAGGGTTCCGTTTTACCCTTTGGGTACGGACCCTAAAAACGTACAACTGCGCATTTACGTATCGCGACTACTTCTTCTACGCTTTGAGCAGTGCTAATACATGTAGGTATGTGTTATATTAAAATTTCCTGAACTGCAGCGACAGCGCAATGGCACTGCAACCACACTGGAACTGTGCGCATTTTGCAAACGAGCTACTTAACATCTGTCATGTTATATTTCAGATTAGTAAATTGGACTTTTACTAAATGTTGACTACGAAAATTCAAAGAAAGTTTCAAGCCCAACCGCAATCAATTGAAATGCGCAATATTTTATTGTAATACTTTGGAATATAGCTTTTTACAGAATGAGATCCTTACTCTTAAAAAAAACTATATTCATAAATATATACTTTGCCTTATGACTACATTTTTAGTTGAAATTTCAGACTGTGACGTTAGCCGATAACAGATACAAACCAATAAATTACTTCCTTTATGATACGATCCTTGACGACACGATTGAGGACTTGTACGATTCCTACATGATATTATTAGACACACTGATGTACAATGCCCGACAGCATAAGGGTTGTTTTTCACGCGTATGGGAGGATGTTTTGAGAAGCCCGGTTGTAGAATCGTTTGCATTGTCTACTTCAAAATTAAGGGTTGTGGCTTCATTTCCACACAAGATATGCTTTTGTGTGCATGAACATATCTGTTTGTCATGATCTGCGTTTTCTATGTATCATAAGTACATATTTATAAGAAAGTATTTGCGTAGGTTTATCAGTTGTCTAGTTCACATAATATAATTTTCAGCTCTGAAAGTTTCTTCAGTGCTTAACAACGCTGCTTTGACACCAGGGTTCGTGGATTCGATTCTTATTATCACTCAATCACTTATTTATTGGTAGATATACAATAGGAAAGTAGAAGGATGTAGGAGTCGAGGAAGACCAAGAATCACCTACTATGACCAAATTGGTCGTACTTTCTCTGTTTACCCCGCAAGCGATCTGGGGTAAAATATTTTTCCCCGATGTAAAGAAGTTACCGTAGTCTATAAACGCCTGGAATACATTAAGTATCACTCGCGCGGTGCCACCTCTACTGCTAAAACAGCAACTCATTAGGAGGTTGAAGACCTCACTCACACACAGGAACACAATAATCCTCTACGGAGTTGTTATTTGGCTGCGGTTTTATGCGAGGTGGAGGTACTTCTTCAGATGGGCTGCTTTGATGATTAAAACAGACCAAGACAAGCACATGTTCATGCACACAAATGTTTGCCCTGTGTGGGAATCGAACCCATGAGCGTTGGTCTCAAAGTAACCTCACAGTTTGTTTTACTACTGCGCCACCGAACTCGTCAAAAATATATACACAACACAATACTACAATTTATTGACAGCATAATCATTTAGCTGTGATCTTACTGAAATTTTGTGTATATTGTGGGAGAACAGTAAACAACATTGATACTTTCAACTTTTATTAGTGAATTAGTAAATCAAATGGCATAGATAGCATATTTGGTTTTACTACCGTTCACCGAAGTCTCATGTTCGAACTTTGACCCTTTTAGGTATTAAAGTCGTAAAATCAAGAAAAAAATGTAGGCGTGATTGCTTTGATCAATAATAGTCTACCTACATCCTGAATTAATGAGAAGGCCAGGATATGGAATGTTTTATAAGAGCAAAAATGCTCAGATTTTTAGTGATCAGATTAGTATATAGACAGATATTTTAGTCGTCTATTTCATTTAAATGTTTTTTATACATCTTTCCTACATATTTTATCGCTTTATGTTTCCGTTTATTTCCACGCAAATGTGGTTGACAATGGATGTAGGTTAATTTAGATAATATGAATTTTATGTTGTTTTTTTTTATACAATGTAGGGAGCATACACGCATATGCCCCACCTGATACACTTGCAATACCGGAAGTATGGCACGCGCATTCTTACTGCCTAGACAGCAACTTACATTTACAATTTACAAATAAAATTTTATTTTGTTTTAAATTTGTAGGAGTTTACTGCTAACCTCACTCAGTCGCAGGAACACAACAACCCAGGGAGTAGTTATTTGGTTTTCTGTAAGGTAGAGGTACTTCCCCATTTGGGTTACTTTGATGCATGCAGGTAGGGCTATCTCTATTAAAAGCAACCAGACCAAGACGCACGCTTCTTCCGGATCTACTACCGGAGGCAACGCGGAGCAATATCAGAAGGCAAACAAGAATACGGCCCACCTAATTTGAAGTGATTGCCGTAGACTGCGAACGTTTGCAATATAAGAAGTATCGTTCTCATAGTTATCACCCCGGTTGCTAACATAATAACTCCTCAGGAGCCTACTGGTAACTTCACTGACTCGCAGGGACATAGCCTTCCCACTATATGGGGAGATATTTCTTCAGTCGGACTCCATCCATGCGCCCTACCTCTCTGTCACCAGTTAGCAGGGTGCACTACATGGCGTCGACTTTAGATATGAAAGCAAAAGGGTATGTAAGGAAGGTGTAAGAATTTTATTATTCAAAGGAACACTTCACTGAAGTCAGCTTTAGATGTTTTAAATATATTGTAACAATGTTATTTCATTGTAAAGTTCATATGGTTCGATTCGATTAGTGTCATATGAGTATAGTGAAGTCAAAGCGTCACTACTTAACTGAAATCGGTTTTAACCATTTAAATATTTTTATAATTAGTCGTGAGACAAGGCCTTAAAGCTTGGAATTCTATTTCGAAAGACTTGTGACCTAACCTAAGAAATGATCCCTTCTTTACGCATATTTTTTTTCCTAATTTATGTTGCCATACATATTTTGGCATAATTCTTTTTGGTAAAATAATACTTTGCCATAATTGTTTTTTGGGCATATAATTTTAATTCGCATAATGATCCTAGGCATAACGATTATTAGCCTAATAGTATTTAGACATAAAATCATAACGGGAACAAATTTAAGTTATGAAAAATAAAAAGAAGGAACTATCACCAATATTGTGTGTTTAATGTAGTGTATCAATAGGTTAAGGTGGGACCACCAGTATTGTTCACATACATATAACAAATTTACTAAACTTATCTTTCTCTAAGTGTATTTGGTTCATGTTTGTGGTGCAAAACCAGAGTCATGAACCAAATGCACTTAAGAGAAAAGGTAAATTTTGTAAATTTGTATTAATAATATTTTATGTTGTAGGTCATCGTTCAGTTTGGTAGTCGAGAGTTATATTTATAATTGTTAATAATTGCATTAGTCTCTAACATTTTAGGAGTTAATTATTATGCGTACACCTTTAAAAATGTGTTTTAATATCATTATGCGTAAATAAATTTATGCTTTAGAATGTTATGCTTAACGTAAATATAATTAGGATAAACTGTCATATTATGTCTTAAAATTTTGCAAATGGATAGGAAACCACCTAAGAAAGATCTGGTTTGCACTCTGGGTTGTGTAGGTCTGACGGCAGTCGCTCCATATAAAAATCAGTATCTTCCGCAAATCCTTATGCTAAGGTAGCGGACCCCGTTAGTTCTAATGGATACGGGACAACGTTACGTAGAAGATTTGCAATGTTCTAACCAGGTAAGAATATGTTGTTGCTAATTTAATACTCAGAATATCTTAAATCTAATAAAAAAATATGAAATTGGCAACATGCTTTAAAACATATGTAAGAAAATTACAATTGGCGCATAACCGTTTCTCGTGTACGCAATATTGATAGTTTACTCCGAGGAATGTCACAAGCATTCGATACATTATATCGCTCTAGTTTATTACCCGCGCAATATTTTATGACAACTTTAATTATTTATTAATATTTATCGTTCATGAGTTTCGCCGGGAAAGTTTCTGATGGGAAATTGACGGGTCATTGTTACATGTAAGCGCTAATAAGTTGTTCGAGTTAGGATTTATTGTAACTGTCCAGTTTAATTTTTACCCGACTACGGCGGAGTCAAAAGGAGGGTAATCATTTTAGCAGGTTGTTGTATGTACGTTCATTTGTCTGGCATAACTTACATTAACATGTGGGTATCATTAGAAGCGTCTTGTTGGTTTGCTGATTATAGCCTTATAATAACGTCATAGAAAAACCAACACAAAAGATAGCAAAGTACCTAAAAAAAATTCAATGATAATATAGTATTAAAAATAAAATAATATAGTGCGTTTGTTAAAACGTCTGAATATACTGATTAACAGTACATTCTGAAAATATGGTTACCTATACACATAGTCAAAGAATTTCATAAATTTGTAAAAAAAGGAATGTAAATGTAAATGATTCTAAGAAAACTAGAAAAGATGCATATATACCGGTTATACGCATGAAATTACTTCAGTCATGCAATACATTTGGAAAAATGTAGAAATAGAGACCCGTAGATTTGATTTGAACTAGTAACTTAATTTAATTAACTGGCATAACTGTAGAGCAAAATTTTATAATACTTTCGTATTATCGCATATTGCAGTGACTTTTTTATAAATATCCTAGACGGAAGATGATTTGTCCGATTCATTTCTACACGGTAACATGTTAAGAAGCGAAGACACACTTAGAAGCCTGTTGATACTTAGTGAAGATCGATTACTATTAAACTACAGTCGATTGAGGTGTAATTATTTAATATTAAGTAAATATATTGTACGCGAGTAAACAGATTATGAAAATGATATTGCTATGTTGTGGCTGTGTCGACTTTTATGACTGTGAAATGACTTCATAAATATGAAAATAAATAATTTTAGTACACTTGCATAAATCCTCATACTTTGTTAGAAAGGTTAAGAAACAGTGGCAAGTAAATTCAATGAAGTTCATTCACCTAATTTGTATGGGTCCTACCAGAGTCTAAGAACTACCCAGTAAAAACATTTTTTCCAAATCTGTTCACTTTTGTCAAATACATTGAAGGTATAATATAGCAAAAAGTATAGTTTATAGGCGCAATGATAGCCCAGTGACTAAATAACCGAACTTTTGACCAACTGGACCCCGTTTCGAATCTAGTATGTACTACACTAAATTCGTGTTTTCGGATATTTGCACATATTTGTGGGAAACATCGTGAGAAATCTCCAAGATATTGTATTTCGAAAGACGTGTGACCTTACCTAACAAAGATCCTTTTTGATTGTGGAGGTCTCGTGGCAGTCGCTTCATGAAAAATCAGTATCTTCGCCAAATCCTTAAGCTTTTGTAGCAGATCCCGCCAATCATAATGGATTAGGAAACGAGATAGCGCTAAGAACATCTTATACGAAAGGAAGAAGAACGTATTTATATATATTTCAGTTGTGTAGTATAAGTATAAGTTTGTATAAGTTTTGCTTAGTTTGTGACTAAACTGCAATGTGTAATTTGTTCGATAGTTTTATATAACTAGGTACTACCACTGCACACCTAACAGTTTTGCATAACATAACCTAACATTTTGTGTCAAACCGTTACCGTGGCGTATAGACGCCTGTAAGATAAGTAGCATTGACCGCTCGTTGCATTATATCAGGACTTTCCTGGTGACCATACTTGCTAAAAAAACAATCCTCAAAGGAATAGTTATTTGGCTATTGGCTTCTGTAAGGTGGAGGCACTTCCCTAGTCGTTCAAGATTAGTATAGCTATCCTATTTCTAGATATACCTTAGCTCCCTCAAAGTATCCATAAAGTAAAAGAGTATTTGACAAAGGCATTTCGTCAGCCGTATTTTCTCTGTATCTATACTAACGCTTTTGTTGTGATCTTAAAAAAACCCGCGTTCAATGAAATCGCAACTTCATCAAATTTATCTGGAAACAACCGGACGCTGAACATCTTATTATAAAAAAATATTCAAAATCGATTTATAATTTGTCAATATTGTACCATGCAGTCAAATTGAAAATCTTCTCTTTGAAGTCGGTTAAAAATATAGAAATTCGCTAACCCGACATCTAAAAGGTCTACAAATACTACCTGCCTCTGAAAAAAGTCGCCCGAGGTAAAAGAGCTGGCCGACACGTCGCCCGAAGGGTTATCTAAGCCGTTAAGTTCTGAAATTATGTCATAATAAAGTAATAGCAAAGCAAAAGCCGACAGTTTATTGTGACAACTTTTCACCACAAACTGATAGCCATTGGTGTTTCATGTGAACAAATGGTATGGACCTATTGACTTAAATACAGATAAGTTACATAGATTTATTAATAAGATTTTGGCGCAGGCTGTTTCCTAATATGTGACAAATATCTAGTCGCTCTCAGTAATTTAAACGAAAATACTACTTATAATTTAGTTTTACCATCCGGCGAGACAATGTTGCCTGCGTTCTTGCCGCCATGCCCAACGCAAGTAAGAAAGATATTAACCTCTAGGTATTTTATTTACTTGAGTAGTTTTTCTAACAATCTGTATCTTTACTTTTAGTCAATAGCATATTTTTATACATATTTACATATTTTTATGCATTAGCGGTACACTACCCACTCGATTAACCTATTTTTTAATGTCTAATTGCTTAAGTTTAAAAAATATATAAGCGGACTTTAGCTGAGAAATAATGGCATGCGACGACAATGATTTTGATAAGGGCTGCTTCCCGTCGTGCTCGTCTCTCTCTGCCACCCCACGCGAAACCTAGCATATATAATATAACATCCATTGTGTATATTCTCTCTCTAGTACATTGTGGACTTTCTACGAAGATATTTATTTATTTATTGTATGTACATATATAACTTCAGGGGAAGCTGATTTACTCTGTAAACACACGATGGTTACCAACGATACCCTTTTACTAAGCCTATGCTATACTGTCTGTCTCTCCATCAGTCGTACCTTTAAAGAGTTACTTATATCTTTGGATTCATTCTTTATAGCGAGTTAAAATTTTCATAGAATACGTGTTAATATCTGGATTTCTTAACAAATAATAAAAATAACATGATAACGCGTTTTTTATTTAATTTTTCTCTATGGTAATAACGGTCATAGATATAATGTAGTTTCTCAAGTGTAATATATAGATAATTGGAAACAGGTAAGAGTGAGTTGGGCCTTCGTTAAGGATTTTTTTTTTATTTTCGTGAAGGAACGCTTAGTGTGTGACTACGAGCTGTTTTATTTTCAGATGACGTAATTTGACGTAATAACTTAATTAATAAAAATTTAATGTTCAGTTTAGTAGAACCGGTAATTTTTTTAGTAACTTAAAACAATATATATCTTTTCACATATCTATATGACAAGTCTTTGCAACATGTCGACATGTAGGCAAAATGTCACTTCGCCTAGTTTGTTACTTATTATAAATAGCCGGGACTAAAACGACTGTGGGTATAAAATAGATTTAAATAAAATAGAAAGTCATCGTGATAGATAGCAGAATCTGCTTATCTTCGATCAATTGAGCAACGTGCAAAAGCTGGCGAAATTTTGAAACTAGGAACACTATGTAATAAATCACAAGAGAGATATAATGCATGTCTGAGTTCTGGTCGCCTACGCATGGGTACGACAAGACACCACGATCAAATTGCGCTGGGGTCAGAGTTCTATGTGCTGTGATTTGGAGGTAATTTGCACATTGGAGTGAATACTTACGTTGGTATGATCTATGAATCATTTCGCTTATATCTTACGTACACTATAGACTTTATGTCTGGATGTATAGATTTAGAAATATTTACTACATACTTATTTATTTGTTTAAGGTCTTGGAACTAAATTAGAGCTTTGTCTTTTTTACTTATTTTTCATAGTATTCAAGCAAAATTAAAAGGCAGGCAATTATTATTTGAGCCGAAAGCCTATTTCAGGTGTAATTTCACAAGCTGTTTGAAGGGTTGTCGCTTTAGCGGCAGAAGTGCCAATGCGCCAGCAATACTTATCTGTGTAATACGCGTCTGTAACCTCTTCGTGTTGTGGACTGCTCCATGCTGAGGTTTTCACTAGGAATACGGCGAAAGATTCTTCGTGGAAGACAGGCGTTTAAGAGGTTTTTACGTGCTCGGCAGTGTATGATACCTGCTCACCAACAAGCTGGCCTTATGCTACTTGTTTACCATAGGGATATAAACAATCCAAGAAGTATAACATTCATTATTCTCAATGAGAACTTCTGTACTGGCAAAAGTTACATTTGGATGACTAAATTTGATATATTTATTTGGTTTTAGCTGAATTTAGTATAAATTTAGAATTTACATGTAAAATATTGCATTTAGTACTAACGAGCAGAATAGCATCGTCGGTGCGCTTTTAGGAAGAATATGGATACATTTATTATTAAAAGTCAAAGCGATGGCAACTTCACTAAAAGTCTCGTTTAAAGGATTTTAAATTAGAACGAGAAACTTGGTTTTTTTATTATGACTGGATATCTCAGTCATCTGGGTTCAAGGCGAACGGCCATAATCAAATTTCAAATGTTCAAAAAAACATTGAGTCAGACGACAAACAGGAAATTTATATGATACCTTATATGTCTCACAAGTATAGTGCATAATACCCAATAACATGCATTTGTGGAAATTTGAATTATATAAACTGTCTGCTTTATTGTTATTTTATCATTAATGATAATTTTGATTGTTGTCACGATCTGATTGTTGCATGGTAGCAAATGGCCGGGGACTTCGTCGAAGTATTTAAGACTCTTATGACAAATTGATACATGAATCGGATTATTCAGAGATCGCGTTTTTCTCAAAAAAAGGCTTCCCGCAACTTCGTATACGTTCTTTTAAGGGTTTAAATCCATTTCTTGGTGTATTTCAATGCACATGGACTATTCTCGCCTTATTTTATTATTTTAAACGAAAAATTCTTGTATACATAAATTCATCCTCATACAGTGGTCGCGTACCGTGCCGTTCCAGAGAAGTTTTCGACCGAGAACTCTTAAGTGGTGAAATGAACTCTTTGTCAAGGTTTCCGAAGTGGCGTTTAAGAGAGGTTTTACAGGGTCGGCAACACAATGTGCCTAGATATATACCGTTTTTCTAAAAAAACGTATTTTTTAGGCAAAAAAACATAAGTGTCTTTAAACTAGTAAGTTACTAGTTTAAAGATACTCTAAATTAATATATGCATATGGTTATCTTGCGGGGTTCAAAAATTCATTTCGCGAACGCCGATTGTCAATAATGCATACACCTCGCATTTATTTGATGACGAGCTTGGTGGCGCGCAGTGGTTTTTTTTTGCCGGACAAATTACACAGCGCCGCCTAGCCCCAAAGTAAGTGAAGCTTGTGTTATGGGTACTAGACAACTGATAAGCATACGTAATTACATTTTTTTTTTGTAAATACATACTCATTATACATAGAAAATACCCAGACCAAGACAAACGGACATGTTCATGCACACAAATGTTTGCCTTGTGTGGGAATCGAACCCACAAGCGTTGGTGTCAAAGTCACGTCATTCACGACTGAGCCACCGAGCTCGTCAAAATTATCACAACGAAAACTATTTACATGGCGACTGTCGTCAGACCTCTACAACCCAGAGAGCAGACCAGCTCTTTTCTTAGGTTATACGTCTTTTGAAATATGATTTATTTGATTTGCTGGTTTCCTCACAATGTTTTCTTACATCAACATAAATCCGAAAACACGAATTTAGTAGTACATGTTAGAATTTGAAGCGGGGACTAGTTGATCAATAATCCGTTTTCTTATTCACTGGGCTAACACTGCTATCTATATAGATGACGATTTAAAAATACACGATGTTGCAACAAACATCAAGTTTACCAACCTCTAAGCTAAATTAAAAAAGAAACATAAAATGAAGCCATCTCTCCATTTTATTATCCTACGCGGCACGTATATGGCGAATGCGCTGGCATACGTGGGCCGCGGTCGCGACATTTGAACTAAAAGTGCAACCATGACGCCATCCCACTTCATACAAACAGCATTTATACATCACACAAATTAGCGCTGTAATGTGTACAAAGGTGTTCAAAGTCATCATTATCATTTGGGGCGAATACCAATCCGTTCTCAAGAGGATTGTTGGGTTTTTGAGAGTGAGTTCCTCAGAAAAGATATACAACCTCGGGAGGCACACAAGCTTACGGCCCACCGGATGTAAAGCAGTTACTGTAGCCTATTAACGCTTGTAATATATTAAGTATCACGCGCGATGTCTCCTTTGCTGCTTACACAACAACTCCTTTCGAGGTTACTGGTGACCTCACTCACACGCAGGAGCACAACAACCCTCTAGGGAGTGGTTATTTGGCTGCGGTTTTCTGTGAGGTGGAGGTACTTCCCCAGACGGGCTGCTTTGATGCGCTCTACCTCTCTTGAAAAATCTCTCTTGAGTTTAGTTACTGCTTCATATTATTAAATATTGTTGTGAATCAAACATAAAGTTATGGTGCGAAATAACCTTATGTCCACAGCTAAGTGTTGATGCCAAAGTTTACTCATGTATTAAGAGATCGACGTCAGATTCTGAACATGCACAGCCGGGGACTTGGCAACGAGTATAAAACTGTAAACATTAATGCAATGACCCGAACTCGGCTGTTGACTAAGTTAGTGGCGAAATGTCTAATAAATAGTCATATGACGTATTCAAATTTCTTCTACTGTTGCTAGAAGTTTGTAAATTAGTTATTGCATTTCTTTTAATGTCGTAATACGTAAAATTTTGATAGCCATACTACATGTAGGTAGCATTTTAGTTTGTTGAATTAATTTTGGAAGATAGTGACTGATGTAGTCAAAGAAGAGGTTTTTACAATAATCACCTATAACTTCACGCCAAATCCCTTGCGAGGTAGGCAGAGAGAACCGAGCGCCACGTGACTCGATCCTTACATATCTCACTCGCTTCTTTAACATTCATTGCTCTTCTCATGCACGCTCGCCGGTTTCTAGGGCTCCTGACATCACCTTCTGATAGAACTCGACCAATTTGATCATGGTAGGTAAGTCTTGGCCTTCCTCGGTTCCTACATCCTACCACTTTTGCATTGTATATCTGGTTCGTCATTCTTTCATCCTGCATTCTTTCTACATGTCCGAACCGACGGAGCATGCCTCTTCTTATTTTAACACCGACGCTCTCTTTCAGACCAACTCTGTTTCTAACCTCATCATTGCGAATACGGTCTACAAGCGTTACGCCACAAATTTTGTGCAACGCTCAATTTTGCTATATTTATAATTATCACGACGAAAACTATATGCATAGTACATTATGCTGAGTACATGTTAAGTAAGGTAAATCATGATAAATTCTTGTACACAAACAAGAAATAACGTATTGACATTTCTGCGGAAAAATCCAGTCTGTTTACCGAGGCTCGATCGCATTTCATCTTGCCTCCGCTCTTCTCGGAAGGTCTCGGAGACCTTGACATTCGTGTCAAATGTCAAATGGTCAATGAACTGAGCCTGATAGTCCAGTGGGAGATTAATTTTACGTTACGTTTTTACCATAGACCTGGAGTAGACTAGACTGCGCTATATATTATATATAGCATGGGTGTATTCGTGCATTCTTTGGCAAAATTGATAGAAAATAAATTGAACTTGTTGTTTGTTTGACAATTGTCAAAGTCACATTTTGTTGCTAAATCGGTTTTAATAAATCGTGTTTGTAATTCGTGTACGACAAGTATTGTGTTTACATGCAATGCTTTTCAATTTCAAATAACACGTAAATGCTTCAAATTCTTTATTTTGCCTATCTTATCCATAAACTACATTCAAGTACTAGTCTGTGTAAAAAGTATCGGGAATATGTCAATAAAAAGACCCGCGTAAAAGAGGTCGTTCTAATTTTTTTACTGCATGTTGGTAGCACTGTACTGATTTAGCGCGCAAAATTTGAGCGGGATCTGTCATTTAATTTGTTTTAAACTACACTTTTTGTTGGTCATAGTTTTGAGTCCTCGGCGATTTTTACAATGGAAAATATTGTTGAACAAAGAGTGTGCCTTAAATTTTGTGTTTCAAATGATATTTCATGTGGTGAATCACTAAAAATGTTGCGAAATACCTACGGCGAATCGTGTATATCGAAAACAAGGGCTTATGAATGGTATAAGGCTTTTAAAGAAGGCCGAGAAGTAGTAGTAGACTTGCCTCGTTCTGGTAGACCTTCAACCGCTACGACCAGAGAAAACATCGACAGAATCAAGAAGCTAGTGCTCGAAAATCGACGTATGAGTCTGAGAGAGTTGGCTAGTGAGGTGAACATATCTTTTAAGTCCGTCCACAACATTCTCATTGACATTTTAGGCATGAAACGCGTCGCCGCTCGACTAGTTCCAAAAGAGCTCAATTTTGTTCAAAAAGCGCAGCGAAAGCATGTCGCTGAAGACATGGTTTCCCGAGCTTCTACGGATCCGACCTTTATGAAACGTATAATAACTGGCGACGAGACATGGGTTTATGAGTACGACATGCAAACAAGCCAACAGTCTTCAGAATGGCGTCTCGAAAACGAGCCGAAACCCAAAAAACCGCGGCAAAGTCGCTCCAAAATCAAGGTGATGCTGACAGTTTTTTTTGACTACCGTGGTGTGGTTCACTCCGAATTCCTTCCAGAGGGAGAAACAGTGAATAAAGAATATTATTTAGGCGTCATGAAGCGTTTGCGTGAGAGTATCCGCCGAAAACGTCCAGATTTGTGGCAACACAACTCATGGATGCTGCACCATGATAATGCACCATCACACACAGCCATTATAGTGAAAGAGTTTTTAGCGAAAAATTCAACAAAAGTTCTCGACCAAGCACCGTATTCACCTGATATGGCTCCGTCTGACTTTTTTTTATTTCCCAAGTTAAAATTACCACTTCGAGGAAAACGTTTTGAGTCGATAGAAGCCATAAAAGAAAATTCGCTGAATGAGCTAAAGGCCATACCGCAAATAGCCTATGAAAAATGTATGGAAGACTGGGTGAAGCGGTGGAGATGTTGTATTGCAAGCGATGGGGCCTACTTTGAAGGCGATAAAATAAATTTAGATGAATAATTTGTATTTTTTGTTTTATTGACAAATTCCCGATACTTAGTACACAGAATGTATATCTTGTCTTTCTTGTCCGTCTTGTCTCAAGAATGATAAGAAAGATATTAAGAAGAAGAAGAAAATCTTCATCTTATTTATTAATGTTGGTCAGGTTCAGGTAGTATTTCGATCTGCCAGTGCTATCATCTACTAACATTAGAGGGGCGCTGGCTGGTAATAGCTCATCACAAGAGGTGCCGGAAGTACACAGAGTTATACAAATCTAATTGCTTGTATTTCGTTTAGTACATTTTTCTTGTCCACCTCTATTTTTTTTTCAATAAGTAAAGTTTGAAAAGAAGAAGATTAACAATTTGTTTTCTCCGATGTAAAACCTACTTGCCAGGCACATTTTTTGCCGAAGTCTTCGGCAGTTATGAAGTCTATACAGCCCGCTATGCCAACATTATGTTTGAATAGCGTTTAGAAGCTTGTGCGGTAGAGTTTATTTTTGACTGGGTTAACATATAAATTACTATCTAACCGTTTATTTAATTCATGAAGTTATTTGAAACAGATTCTGTCCATAGCTTCAGACGGGTGGGTATCCCGGTACTATAATAATATACTATTAAAAGTTCTAGACAACAGGCAGACAGATTTATCTCACGAGTTCGGTGACATTGGTGAAAATATTGGTGTGATAATCATAAAAAGGACCTCTTCGTGAATTAGCAATCCTGGTCATTTGAAAATGTTAATCTTCTTTCTAGTGTTCCCCTGTTTACAAATCGATTAGGATTGGTGGTATCCGCTATATACTAAGCTTAAGAATTTGGCGAAGTACTGATTCTTTCAGACCTCCACAACCCAGAGGGGAAATCAGACCCATTTTAGTCACACGTCGTTTTGAAATATAATTTCTTGAATGTGCGAGTTTTCTCACGATGTTTTCTTTCATCGCCGAGCAAATATGAACATAAATCAGAAAAAGTATTAGTGCTATATGCCCACGCAAGGATTCGAACCAGGGCCGTAGGTTAATAGAATGGCTCTATATCCACTGAGCTATCGCTGGTCTGATATTGATTTGACAATGTTAGTTAGGAATAAATATTCAACTTGAATTGGGTATCGGTTATTTTTGTAGAAACGTTGTAACCTTAAGCCTATGGTTTTAAAATGAGACAACTTTCGAAGCAAGCGCCCGATATGATCGACTTCTGAAGGATGATCATCTCTTTAAGGGAAGCATTAAGAATAAACATAATGATCGTGGAGGATTGACATTTGACATTGTTTTATGTTGAAATTATTTTACAGGCCGGTTTAAGTTGTCGAGTTGATTGAAAACGTGATGTGAAAGTGAGTAATACGCGCCTTTAAAGGACAAAGCTATTTAAAAATAAGTATTTTTATTTATATCCTTATATGCTTAAGGATAATAAAAACTCGATGTAATAGGTGGACTCAATGCTAAAGGCATTTCACTTCAAGTAAAATATTGGAAGAACAAAAACATCACGCATATGGTTCTTGCATGTTATTTACAGATGTCCAGATAATAAACTACATCCGAAATACTAATATCTAAGTTGAAACATTGCTAGATGTACTATCAATATACAACTTCACGCCAAGTACCTGACGAGGTAGGCAGGGAGAACCGGACGCAATGTGACTCGGTCCTTAAATATATTTTTTATAATAACATCGGGTAACAGCCAAGAACACGGCACATTTGATGTGAAGCTGTTAATGTAAATTATGACCGCCTCTACCTCTCTTATATATGACAGCAAATTATAACATTTGAATATAACATTATGACGAGCTCGATGGCTCAGTCGGGAATGACGCGACTTTGACACCAACGCTCGTGGGTTCGATTCCCACACAAGGCAAACATTTGTATGCGTGAACATGTCTGTATGTTTTAAGAGGGGTAGGGCGCATCAAAGCAGCCCGTCTGGGGAAGTACCTCTATCTCACAGAAAACCGCAGCGAAATAACACCTCCCTAAAGGGTTGTTGTGTTCTGCGTGTGAGTGAGGTCACCAGTAAGCTAGCCCCAGGGGTTACTATGTAAGCAGCAGAGGAGGCATCGCGCGAGTGATACTTAATATATCACAAGCGTTAATAGGCTACGGTAGTCGCTTTACATAAGGTGGGATGTATGCATGTATGCCTCCCGACGTAGTATAAAAATGAAGTCAAATCATATCATAAATCTTATGACATAATGTTTTATAAAGTTGAACTCGTTTGTAATGTTATAAATATGGTATTTATAATTCATAACTAATGCGATTTATGTTTTGCTTCTCATATAGCGACATTCCTTGAAAATATTTACATTATACTCTGATGATGCCGTTTAGGTTCGTAAAACCAGATTTATAAGATGCTTTTTAGGTTGACCTATATTTCACTAGAAGTTCTTCCTAGCGTTATCACGTTGCCTAATTCATTAGGATTGGCGGCGTTCGCTACCTAAGCCTAACGATTCGGCGAAAATAGTTATTTTGCACGTAGCGACTGCTATCAGACCTCTGCAACCCAGAGCCAAAAAAATTAGGTCACCCGCGTTCAGATTCGAACCAGGGACTACTTGGTTACCAGACTGGTTCTTTGTCGACTAGGCTATCACTGCTTTATCTTTTTGTTAGCTAATAATAATACTCAATTTGGGTTTAGACATAGACAGACAGACAGTAATTGTAAAAATCTCGTTCCGGCTGACATTTTATGCATCAAAGACAGTATTTTCTTTCTCGAAAATATTTAATGTACAAACTTGGCACCTTTTACTTCCTACTATTTCGTCCCAAATACGAAACAACGCTTATGACAGAAAATTTTAATAATGAGTAATTTGTGGTCATTAGAAACTTTACTCCGTTTTACCTGTAACATGTTTTCTAATAACCACAAATTATAAGAAATCATCAAAAATACTTAAAAAAAAATTATCACGCCGTCCAAGGAGCGAGGCCAACTCGCATTTACATTGAAGTTTGGGACAGGCTTCGATTTGCGTCAGATCTTTGTCAAATCTGGGATATGTTAAGGTCAGCTTTGGGTCAAATTGAACTTGACGATGAAGAAAAATAGAGTAATGTTTCTAACACAGTCTTTCGAAAATCTTTCATCAGAAATCTTTTACTTGCAATCCTAGGAACGTACGGAACTCTCGCATTCGATTTGCAAGTGATCGGTTT
The DNA here is from genome assembly GCA_947507595.1 of Pyralis farinalis. Taxonomy (NCBI): domain Eukaryota; kingdom Metazoa; phylum Arthropoda; class Insecta; order Lepidoptera; family Pyralidae; genus Pyralis; species Pyralis farinalis. The sequence continues at coordinate 8,391,890 of OX382272.1, read as the reverse complement.
TATTTATTCATGTTTACATAATGTATCTTGACGAGCTCGGTGGTGTGGTGGTTAATAACGCTACGTAGAGAACGCTCGTGGGTTCGATTCCCACACAGGGCAAACATTTGTGTACATGAACATATCTGTTTGTCTTGGTTACGTATCTTAAAAACACCCCGATGTTTTTAAGATACTTAGGATGCATCAAAGTACTCGTAGCACGTCTGGGGTAGTACCTCCACCTCACAGAAAACTGCAGACAAATTACTTCTCCCACGTTGATGAGGTTGAGGGTTGTCAAAGGAGTCACTGTGTTCGTAGCAAAGGTGTCATACTGCAAGTGATATTAACGTATTGCAAGCGTTTATAGGCCACGGTCAGCGCTTTACATCAGGTGGGCAGTGTGCTTGTATGCCTCCCGACGATATATAAACGTATAAAAATTAAACTTGCCAATACATTGATGTCCTTCTAATCGTCATTTAGGTATTAACGTCTTAATGTAGTCTCTAATACAACCAGCAATTGTTGCTGAAATTACCATAAAAGAGGCTTTCGGCATCTTTGAGTTCCATATCTTATCTTTACATGTACTTAACGGCGGTTTTCTTTCCGCTGTCGTTATTACCATTTTTACAAAGATATCAAGAACGAAGACGTAGATAGGTCATAATATGCCCTCGAAAATGTTATGCTAATATTTATTTTCAAAGACAAGGTTACTCACCGATAACGGAAATAAGCGGAATGTTATGTTGTTTCCAGTTGCCCAAGCGTACCTATATTCATCTTTTCTCTCTTGATGATTCCTGTCGAAATATGTCGTATTTCTACTAATTTATTTACTAATTAGTATGACATTTTAAACTGCGTTTCAATCTGTGTGCCGTTCTAAAATGTCACCAGCAGCATATCCTATCTACATATTTGTTCTGAACACATCATTAATACCATATCATAACCTTTTAAGACCAAACCCATTCAACTAGGTCCAGACTTTAAATTAACGTTAATTCATTTAGGAAGCAGCGTAATGAACTTTGCTGGAAAGGTGAACCAGTTTTTACTATCTCAGTTGCTATTCGGATTTGAATATAAAGTGCTTACTGCTAGCGAGGCGTGATAAGGCGAGCTGTTTGCTTATTGCGTTCTAATTGGGTCAAGGATCTTATTTAGAGGATAAATATTTTTTGTGTTAATGCCAAGGTTATAATATATATGTTGTGTTCATATAGGTTGCAGACAACTTCTAAGACAAACTTTAAATAACACGAAACAACCAAAGAAACTCATATCGGGAATAAAGAAAAACGAAAATCATCGCATCATCATCATCATTTCAGCCCGAATTCATCCACTGCTGAACATAGGCCTCCCCGGGTCTAGAGTACCATTTGTCTCGATCCTGTGCCACCTGCATCCATCGACTCCCTACAAGCCTCTTGAGGTCGTCGCTCCATCCAGTGGAGGGTCGTCCCCCACAGCGTGTACCAGTACGGGGATGCCATTCGAGAACCGTTGTTTCCCAGCGGTTATCGGTTCTACGAACTACGTGGCCGGCCCACTGCTACTTCAGCTTGCTTATCCTGAGTCTTATGAGAATTACCTTAGTTTTACTGCGGATATCCTCATTTCTGATTCTATCACGCAGAGAAACCCTGAGCATAGCTCTTTCCATAGCACGCTGAGTGACCTTGAGCTTTCCCATACGGCCTGCACTTTACGCCGACGCTACACGGTGAACGTGTAGCGTCGGCGTAAAAATAGGCCACACCATCTCAACCCGTGGATGTCGTAAAATGGGACTAAGGGAGACATGGGCAGTAGCCCCTTACTTTAATATACTGTAACTTACTTCGGTTGCTAACTCCCCTGCCAAGTTTGGCAATCATGGCAAAAACCGCCTAAAAAGCATGAGTACGAAAAAACGAAAATGTTTACAGCCAAAACACAAAGAAGTTAAAACAAGAGTATTTATTCATGTATCATCATGTTGACATAGGTATCATCTTTAGAGGGGTGTAAATGGTTAACTGTATCTTTAGAGTCAAAGCCAACTTTACCGACTCGTGTTGCGTCCTGTTAATTAACAAGCGAGGCTCTGGCGAAACAGAGGTAGGGCGCATCGATACTGCCCATATGCACCAATATCCACTTCATATAAGACTGCTCCTGTTGTTAGCAACGGGGTGAAGCAACGACAGTATGAGCAAGCTAATACATGCACATTGCATGTTATATCTGCTATAACCGTACCACAAACAATGGCCCACCTGATAACCTGCCCGGCGTGTCCCAACACCTGCACGTGGGAGGACCTTTCTGATGAAACAGACAATGCAGTACAAGATCACCGTGTGTGTTCATAGTTTGACGGTTACGAACATCTTAATACATCGAAATATGTAACTGTGCCATTACAAAAAGTTACTAATACTCGTAATATTTCACTAATGTTAACATTCCTTAAGTGAGATCAATGTATGTCATGTATGTCTTTATTTATGTATGTCTTCACAGTGAGCGGATAGACTGTAGCATACGGCATCTGCTTCACATTAGGCCGGTCATATGCTAATATGATAATATTTATTGTTTCAATAGAAATTCGGGATCACGTCATTAATATATGCATGCGATGTTCCTATCGACAGATTGCTTTCCGGTCCTGTTTTCAAGATGTACAAATAAGCAGAAGAAGCTCAATATACGTAGGAGTGTTGTCATTTTTAGGCCGCTTGCAGTAAAATGGTTACCGTGGCCTATGAACGCTTGCAATGCAAGAATTATCACTCTATCACAACACAACATACCTTAGGAACTTACTGGTAACCTCACTCTCGCGTAGCAACATAACGACTCTGCAGGGAGTTGTTATTTAGTTGAGTTTTCTGTGAGGTAGAGGTACTCTCCCAGTCGGGCTGCGCCATAGCTCTATTACATTAGTTTTTTTTTAATATCGTGGGGAAGTTTACAAACACACGACCCTCCTGATATAAAGCGGTAACCGCAGCCTATAAACGTTTCTAATACACGAAGTATCACTCGCGCGTTGCTATCTCATTAGACAGCACCTCCTTAGGACATAACTAGTAAACTCAATCACTCGCAGGAACCTATAGAATATTATTTATCTATCTCCGTTGGGCAGGAGAACTAGAGGTTGAGAGAAGTATATCGAGCAAAAGTGAGTGGAGATATCGGCAGGGGTCGCCCTAGATGCACACGTATGGATCAAATAGCTGATGTGCTGAAAAAAGGGTCAAATCGTAAGCACCCGAAACCGAAGAGCATGCGTGAAGAGATTGATGAGTGTTGTGGCGAAAGAGTTATGTTTGGTCCGAAGCATGACGTTTCATAGTCTCTGCCTACCCCAATGGGAAACAGGCATGATGATATGTATGTATGTAAGTCCAATAATACAATAACAATACCTCCTTTTAGAGTGTAGTTATAAAATTATTCATTACTTTCAACCGTAATTTACTATTATTAGTATTTATTTCCATTATGAAGAGAACCACACATTGTGCGGAGTGAACAATTGTGTAAAATGTTCAACTTACTATGAATACAAACGGGTGCTGGATAGGGTGCTCACACATTATGCAAATAGGGGGACATTGATTGCTCGGTAAAACAAGGATTTTGCATTAGAAAGTGGGTACAACAGTGAAGGTGGCAAGGAGACTTTATTTATTAGTATTTAATCGAGGACTAAAAGCATACCATGTTCATTCAGTAGTTTATGATTGAATACTAAGATAATACAATTATAATGTTATGAAACGCACAGGACTTATTACTAAGATAATTGAGGTCATTTTTGAGGAGTGTGTGATCATGATATAACATAAAAATATTTTTATATAAATTATAGTTATGTGTTACTTGTAGAAATTACAGTTCAAGAGATACGATGCTAATATTTTTGTAATATTTCGACTATTAAGTATTTCTCCAAGTATTTAGTTATAAAAAAAATATGGTATGTAAGTGGATTATTTAAACGAAAAAAAAAACAAAAACCAACCAAATGCAACAAACACCTTTTTCCACTTATGTCTTCAATTATGTTCACAAATCATTAGTTGAAATAAAATGAAATCATTAATTGAAACAAACTTATCCATGTGTACTAAAACCCAAGACTGGGTTCAAATCTCATCTACGTAGAGGAGATATTATTTTATTTTAATTATTTAGATCTCTTTACGAGAGCTTAATACGTTTAATTTTGTGATCAAAAGTGATATTGACTGATGAGAAAACAGTCAATAGTTTTTTTGGACAACTGCAGCATTATTTTCGATCGACATTAACTTTGACGAAGTTATTTTGCTTTCATAATTTGTATTTTATTTAATGGTATTGACTAGGGCTTAGTAGCGATATCTCTTTAAAGAAACAATAGCCACGAATGAACACGTGACGAATGAAAAAGCTGGTGCTAGCATCTTACTTCTTAGGATCATTTCTATAGTAAGCTCTTTGCTTTACTTTCGCAGGCGATACCATGACGGCCACCTAGGAAACCAAATGACATGATGTTGTTTAGTAAAATGCGTAGCTATTATTCGCTAGTTCACAGTTTACGCGTCACTAATCGGCTTATTGGTTAAAATATCCTCTCATTGGTTAGTAGACTCGAATCGTAGAGATATTTAACAAGGTTTTCTTTTTCGAAAATCCATATAATAATTTACTCTCTTATACAAACCGTTCGGACAGAAAGTGTTAAGAGAAACCAGAGACTAATAATAGTCTGAACACATAAAGCCGTGTACCCTTCACAAAACAATCCTTATTAAAATAGTTCTCACGGGCCTCTTAAAAAGAACTTTTATTATTTATGTTAATTAAAATAACATATATATAAATAAACATATATATATATATATATTGATTGCTACATACTTTAATGTGTACAGATGTCCCTATATTCTCGATATAAACATGGTGGGCCCATAGAGCCCGAGTTGCACATGACCCGGGGCAGACAGTTGGGGCGTAACCTCTGTTAATACTAACCATATTGAATACAGGTGTACGTGAAATAATATAATAGATAATGGATGGTTTATCTTATATCGATTTATTCGCATATTGTACTGTCGATATGTAAGGGTTAAATCTATCTCTGTTGTTAAACCTCGAAGGTTGAGTAACAAAAATGTTCGGTAATCCCAGTAATCCTACTAATATTATAAATGCGAAAGTTTGTATGTATGGATGGATGTTTGTTGCTCTTTCACGCTTAAACGGCTAAACGGATTTGAATGAAATTTGGCCCGTAGATAGATTATGATCTGGATTAACACATAGGCTACGTTATTTGTTACGTTGACACCACGCGGGCGGAGCCGCGCGCAGCAGCTAGTACTATATAAATATGGGTTTTTGACGCCCTTTTACATTTAAGGCGTTTCATTTATTTACTCAATTTTGGGACATCAACAGGTTACATATTTACATTAACAAAATATATAAGTCGCACTTATTTCCGTGTTTCTTTCGTATTGTTCACCCTAAATACAGTAATCCGTCGTAAATAAACAAATAGGATTTCAATATTGTAAATTGAATGTGCCAATAATTGGATTTTTACAAGTGGATACTTTAAATCTATTTTTATATAAATTAAGCTTTAAAACTGAAAGTAATGTATTGATAAAAAGTTTGAGATACTTATCCACATTCTATAAGTAATTGTGATCGTATTAGATTCCCTATGACATTAAATATTTTTTATAATTTCAAGATTGTTTCTTAAAATGTCAATATTTGGGCGGTTCGCCCTATCTCATGAGATACTTTTTATAAATACATTTATAGTGTTATATATTTTAATTAATAAAAAAATAAAGAAGTTAGTCTGTTTTTTTACAGTTGTTACGCTATCCCACTAAAGTGCCTAACGCCCGACCTCTATTAGAAGCAATTTTTTCCTGAGAGCCTAGTCGATTCGTACACAATAACAAGGAAGTTGTAATATTTCTGAACTCTAATAGTTCTGAGGTTCAAGGTGTAGATATTTTTCCAGTCCGGGAACTCCTGCTAGCTTTACGCTATGCCCTCTAGATCTACCTATCGTCAGAGCCTCGTTTGCTAGTCAGCGCTGTCGAACCACCACTTGGCGAGCCACTTGCACTCATGTGACAGTCCAATTGCATACCTACTTCTATAAACACAGATGACAAACATATTGACATAATTGGTCTACGACCGACACAGCAATGCCAAAACAGTCTTACTAAATATAACACAACAAACAATGTGAGGTAAGCTTGTGGCATAACAGCATAACACTGAGCGAATGATGTCGCCAACCATTGTTGTGTAAACATAAGATGGATGGATGTTGTTAGGTAACAGTTATATCAGTTAAGTACCTGTATATATAAGGTATTGTTTTTGTAGGAAATAAATCAGAGTATAAGCTTTACATAGATTGATATTACGAGTACTATCACCTCAACGTCATGTAATTTGCAACTAATACGTTTGCATTTATGTTTATATACATGTTGTATGAAAGTTATAATATTGTATTCAATTACCAATTCAGGAGGTGGTTTTTTAATTTCTCATTGTATTAACTCACCTACTTAGGGCATGTAATTGTAATTGACCCAGAAATTAAAACTTTGTTCATATATTTACGTCGTTCTGTATCATTCTTAAGGTGATTTTTCACTCTGTCTCTCTTTGTGTATGAGTGTGTATATACATGCGTAAATATAGAAAAGATCGCGCTAATTTTTTCCGATACGCTGAAGCAATCTACATTCCTCCTTCTTCCATTTTATTTTATGGCCGTTGTATTTAGACGTTACTCAGCGCTTTAGATTTTCAGCATTTCGGTCGAGTACGTAACAATGTCTTTGTAACTTGCCAACTCCACTTCATTTTCAAAATCTATTTCTTTTTCAAAAAAAAAATGGGGAGGCTCGATGACATTGAAACAACGCCGACCGCAGCCTATTGATGGATGAGTTTAGTATTCTGAGTTAATCCGAGTTCAGTGGGCACGTTAAGCCGTTCGTTCCAGGTATTTTTCGGTACGTGACAGTTGTTAAGCAAAGAGAAGTAGGACCCGGTCCGGAAGTAACTCCACCTCACCGAAAACCTCAGAGAAATAACAACTCTCTGGTGGGCTGATGTGTATGATTGTAACATTGTATAAAAAAGTGCACCTCGCCCTTTATAAGATGCAACCTTTCTATAAAATACTGAATCTCCTTTGAAGGAAACTATGCCGTTTATATATTTTATACATTGAATAAAGTTTGCTGAAATTTTGAGAAAAACAAATTTAATATGAATTTGCATCCCAGTAAAAAAATAAATAAACACTAGATCGACTGGTTAATTGAACAAGAGGATAAAGTGATACTGAAATGCTCTGTCTTTGCTTATTTATATCTAGATTTGTACTGCAGTAAGTGTCAGGAGAACTAATAAAAATCGGTCAAGTGCGAGTCGGACTCGCGCACGAAGGGTTCCGTACCATTATCTATAAAACGGCAAAAAAACACGTTTATTGTATGGGAGCCCCCCTTAAACATTTGTTTTATTTTAATTTAATTATTTATTCTTAAAGTGAATATATAACTAAATATTCTGTGAATATTTCAAGCGTCTACCTGTTGCCGTTATCAATATCGAGCAAAAATGAGCAAAAAAAATCGGCCAAGTGCGAGTCGGACTCGCGCACGAAGGGTTCCGTACCATTATCTATAAAAACGGCAAAAAAAATCACGTTTGTTGTATGGGAGCCCCCTTAAATATTTATTTTATTCTATTTTTTAGTATTTGTTGTTATAGCGGCAACAGAAATACATCATCTGTGAAAATTTCAACTATCTAACTATCACCGTTCATGAGATACAGCCTGGTGACAGACGGACGGACGGACGGACGGACGGACGGACGGACAGCGGAGCCTCAGTAATAGGGTTCCGTTTTACCCTTTGGGTACGGAACCCTAAAAATCACGTTTGTTGTATGGGAGCCCCTTTAAATATTTATTTTATTCTATTTTTTAGTATTTGTTGTTATAGCGGCAACAGAAATACATCATCTGTGAAAATTTCAACTATGTAACTATCACAGTTCATGAGATACAGCCTGGTGACAGACGGACGGACGGACGGACAGCGGAGCCTCAGTAATAGGGTCCCGTTTTACCCTTTGGGTACGGAACCCTAAAAACCAGCGAACGTGCATCAAAATAGCTACAAATGTTAAAGAAGCGAGTGCTGTATATAATGACCGAGGTACGTAGCGCTCGGTTCTCTCTGCCTACCTCGCAACGGATATGGCATGAAGATATAGACAAATAGATAAATTTATGCTGTAAGAACGGATATATCGCAGCTAAAGGCAGTATTTTGTCTAATATTTATTTTTAGACAATTTTGTTCCGAAATGTTTATTTTCAATCGCAACGCAATTGGTACATATGTGATATCGATCGCGTCAATCGATTGTATTCATAAAGGAGAGACGGATCGCGACAGTGGGATAAAGCATCGATGCGCTCGCGTCGTGCGACACATGTATGTCTTTATTATTCTGCCCACGCGCGTGTGTACACGGCTTATTATCAACGAGTATGTCACCGATTAGTTATAGATGGGACATTTGTTTCGTAACTTGAAAAATGATACTTTAATAAAGCCATTAAGCAACATTGTGGGACTTATAAAACATTTTTGAGTACTTGATATTACAAAGAGAAGTGGTGAAAGCGCCTATATACATTGACTAAAATTTCGTACAAATATATTACACTACAAATATTTATCTGTGTATTTCCAAAATAAAGCTTGTTAAATGGGAATACAAAGAATAATACATGAGACATTCAGGCCAAGACACACAATCATGTTTATCTTATGCGAATATAGAATCCGCGAGACTGTAGGTGTAAAAGTACCTGTGGTTGGTTACGGCATCCAGTATCTGTACACTTTTAATTATACTGTAAACGCTCTCGCTTTGTCCCATAATCCATGCAAAAACTTCTTGGAGTGTAAGCTACTTATTATTATCGTTAGTGACAAAGCCAACATCACTATCACATCGTGGTGCATCCTGATTATTATCAAACGAACTGGCGAAAGAACTTGGAATTGCCATAACTGCACAGAAGACTCAAATAACTATTTACTGGATGAGGGTTTTGTGTTCCTGAGAGTGATTGCCTATGTCGGCAGCGGGGATGACAAAGCATGAGCTACTTGAATTGCATGCATTTATATGTTACGGTAACAACTTTACATCCGTTAGGCCATATGCTTGCTTGTCTATCGACGTTGTATAAAATGATAGTTAGACAGTTATGAATCAGATTGTATACTCCAATATCAGTGACAACCGGGCCAGACTATTTTGGGAGCGTCTTAAAAATGGAACGGTACGCTTGAACATGGTTAAGATATATATTTTACGTTAAACTAACAACAGCCCATCAAAATGGTGGGGCCATAATTCCATCGACTTCGCGATCTTTTGAGGCGGATTGTAGAAGATGCGAACGGCACTTGCTGTTCTGAGACTTTCGTCATGCCGTGTGTCTAGTTTACACTCTTTTCCCATTCTAGAGAAGCCACGTCAACAGTAACAACTTCGCTACCGTTTGGCTCTCCTTTATGCATGCTATCTATGGATGAATCTGCATAATGCAGCGAAATTCGCCGCCGACGATGCAAGATCAGTGAGGTACCCAAGTTTCAGTAGGTCCCTGCGATATGTCCCGTGCAAAGAACACTTTTTTGTTTTTAGACTATCTGTGTATTCACACTCTTTGGCAGGTCACGCCCAGGAAGGCCGCCCACTCGCGGGTCCTAAAGGTTACGATGTATTTGCTCACAAACAGAGCAATGATCGAGCGACACCCGAGGTCGTTGCCATTGATTTATTAGACGTCGATACTACTGATATTTTGGACATAGCTTATTTACAACTGTCGTTGTATAAAAATGTTAACTAGCTAAAGAAAAATACAGCTTCAATAGTGACGTACCTTACAGAGGACGTCGACTAAATAATAATTATCTGGTTGTAGTGAGTGTGATTATCAGAACAATTAAAAAGTGGAACGGCTTGCCTGCACATGTGTTACCTCCTTCCTACAATATGGGATCCTTCAAACGAAGCGTGTAGAAGCACCTTGCGGGCCAGCATGGTAGCGTCAATTGACAGGACACTGTAGTCTTTTGTTAGTTGCCGCTGCAATTTAGGCTCCTCTTTTTTTTTTACCGTTTACCAACAGGCGAAGCGTAGCCACTATGCTGAGCCAATATAAAAAAAAAGTTCCTGAGAGTTACTTTTTTGGCAGTTCATCATTTGTATTATAGACACAAGGTCGGAAGATGAAACCAAGTAACTTTTACTACCAGGACAATTATCAAATTAGAAAGAGAAAGCAGTGTGGTAGTTACGATGCGTTTTCGATCGCGTTTATAGTAGTCCCGTTCTGTGCCATTTGCGAAGGAATTACTCGGATTTGATCGAATAGATATGTGTACTTAAATGTGTCGTACATAGTAATATTTTTATCTAGTTCCCTTTGTCTATAACTAAATAAGAATTATAACACAAAATGTATCCCTCATGTTAACCCTCGTGCAATTGCATATGCATCAATCATGTCGCCATAATCCAACTTATCAGTAAAGCAACGTCGACAGTGCTCTTCCTCTTATCTCATTTCCACTTCATTAGGATTGGCGAGGTCCGCTATCTAAACCTAAGTATTAGGCGAAGGTACTGATTTTTACAGGGAGCGACTGCCGTCAGACTTTCACAACTCAGAGTGAAAACTAGATCTTTCTTAGGTAAGGTTACAAGTCTTTCAAAATGTAATTTCGTGGACGTACAGCGGATGACGTCACGATGTTTCCTTCACCACCGTGAAAGTAATAATAACAAATAGTTACATAAATCCGAAAAGACGAATTTATTAGCACATGTCAGGGTTTGAACCGCGGAATAGATTATCAATAGGCCGTCTCTTTGTCCACTGGAATATCACTGGTCCACTGCCCTGTAGATGGGTTGGCTTGTCTTCTTTGTGTTTTGACGTAATCGTAGACTTACCCCAACCTGCAGAGGGTATAACGTAGAACAATACTCTATAAATTAAATCGATTGAAGGCGCATTATATCAGCGGGGAATGAGTTTAAGTGATACTGACCTTTAAAATTTATCGACTTAGTGCAAAGATAGGTGAGTATTACCTGTTTGAAAAATGTCTCTCTGCCTACCCACGCGTATATATCTTTAATACTAAATCAGAGAAATTCATCATAATATTGGACGCGTGGCTAAATGGTCTTTCTAAGGTAATATATCATGTTTATCGGAGGCGCAGGACTCAACCCACAACCTCACAGTCAGTTATACATCCCGTCTTAACCTTAAAAGCCAAGATCAAATTGTATACAGAAGTTACATTTTATATAATCTTGCCTATTACACTAACGTACACACTGACGTATATATTAAAGTATCGCTTCCCGAATCTATGTAGGTACAGTATGATAACATATAGTTAGCACTTTTTGTGAGAAAAGAAAATATTTGTAATATACTACATAGTTAAAGAGAGCTCGATAGCGTCGTTGCGCGTGTAATTCTAATCGAACACGCAGGTTACAACAAAACTGTCCCCCTTCCTTCCTACTCCCAGTCTTCATGGTGCTTCCCTCAGTATGCGAGATAGCCTGAATATGCTGGGTATGCGTATTCATTGCGACCTTAACCAGCGTTATTACATCGAGAGCCTCATCTCAACAGCTTCAAGAAAACTCGGAGTCCTGAATAGGGTGCGCCGGTTCTTCACGCCGGACCAACTTTGTCTGCTTTATAAGACACAAGTTCGGGTCTACGTGGAGTATTGCTCGCATCTCTGGGACGGCTCCGCACATTATCTTCTTGAGGCTCTCGATAGGTTGCAGCGACGGGCTATCCGCATAATTGACGACGAAGAGGTCACCAAAAACCTAGAACCTCTTCAACTCCGTAGGGACATAGGCTCTCTAAGCGTATTTTACCGCCATTACCATGGCGAGTGCTCTGAAGAACTATTTTCCCTTATCCCACCCTCTCCCTTCCGTCATAGAACCACACGTGCGGGCTTGCGATGTCATGGTTTCACGGTTGAGAATATCTCTTCGCGTACCAAAAAGTTCGGCAACTCATATCTTTGTCGTACCATCAAAAAGTGGAACGCTTTGCCTGCACATGTTTTTCCTCCTTCCTACAACATGGGATCCTTCAAACGAAGCGTGAAGAAGCACCTTGCGGGCCAGCATGGTAGCGTCAACTGACAGGACACCGTAGTCCTTTGTCAGTTGCCGCTGCAATTTGGGCTCCCCTTTTCGCTTACCAACAGGCGAAGAGGAGCCACTATGCTGAGCCAATATAAAAAAAAAAAGGTTAAGCAACGTCGAGCGCAGCCTGTCTATGGCATGGGTTTATCTATCTCAACTCAAGTTTCTCCGTGCTTCGGAGGGCACGTTAAACCTTCGGTCCCGGCTGTTGTCGATAGATGTCAGTCGTTAAGCTAAGTCAGTGGGCCTCGGGCGGATTGAAAACACTGGCCTCCGGCAATCCGCATTTGAGCAGCGTGATGGAGTATGCTTTAAACCTGCAGTGGGATGAGTAAGGGTTGATGTCGTGATATTGTGAAATCCCATAATGATACAAAGCGGTTACCATAGCCTGTGCAGTCTTGCAATCCGAATATTGCTCACATCTTGCCACTTTGCGCTAATGAAGCAACTCCCCAAGAGCCTACTGGTGACCTTACTCATACAACACTTAACTTACTCTCCTAATTACTCTTCTATATTCTCTTGTTGACAAAAAATTTAATAAAATTACAAAAAATTATTACGTTGGGTAACGTTAATTTTTGAAAACTTACTATTGTCGACTTGAAAACTTACTATGATACCAAATTGTCAACCTGGAGAATTCAGTATCAAGTGTTGATATTCTGGATTCTTACCTGGAATCAAAGAAAATAAAAATAATCAGTAATAATACAAATGAATAATTAATCCAATGACAGTACTCAAACAGTGTATGATACGACCTCTCGGGGTCTGTACATTTTGGTGATATCGTAAGAATGTAAACAGTCATGTATTATAAGAATGCAGATGAAAAATGCTTCGTGAGGTTTTCACAATAGGGGCAAATAATCTATAGATATAAATTAATAAAGTTCTCTGTCTGTCTGTTTGTTCTGGCTAATCTTCGAAACGGCTGAACAGATTTTGAACAGACTTTCCCTGGCAGATAGCTGTTGTTATAGAGTAACTTCAGGAAAACATAAAGCCATGAAATTGTAAACAAATTTCAATTCCTCGCTGATGAAGTAGCCAGGGGAGCGTCGAGGACTAGTATTAAGAATTATGAAAGGAAATTTTCCTTTTCTGTCACTCAGTTCAATAGCACTATTGATCAAAATGATCACTATCTATTACAGTCATATATTCTGTGAAGCATTTAAATTTATTTCAGCTCTGACAACTTTATTATTCTACGAATTAAAAATAAGTTTAACCTATTATTTCACATAATCTTAAGAGTCCAAGAGTCAACTATCATGGTAAAGGTCTCAGTCAAATCCGATCACTTTCCCGTCCGAGACCGTCGGATTAAGATCCGAAATGTCAGTGGCTGTGACATTTTTATGCGACACAGCGACATTTCGTTTATGAGCGATACCATCGAGCCAATTAGAGATTAATTTTATTTTGATTGGAATGTGAGATCACAATGGAATTAATGGTGTGTTCATATCAGTAAAAAAATATTTTATTTCTTTATTTATATACACATAAAATCAGTAAATTCATTTTTTTAGGAATAAAATGTTTCTAAGAAGAATAATGCCCTCTAAATTTAAGATTTCAGGGTTAAGTGTTTTAATTTCAGTAACATTTTGTGTTGTTTAAATAAATTATTGATTTTACTTTGTGGGACGAGGAAATAAAGGAGGCTGTAAACGAACATTTCGAAGGCAAAAAGGGGAGTTTTGACGAGCTCGGCGGCGCAGTCGTGAATGACGCGACTTTGACACCAACGCTCATGGGTTTGATTCCCAACAAGACAAACATTTGTGTGTATGAACATGTCTGTTTGTCTTGGTCTGGATATTTTAAGAGAGATAGGGTGCATCAAACAGCCCGCCAGGGGAAGTAACTCCACCTCACAGAAAACCGCAGGCAAATAACAACTCCCTAGAGGGTTGTTGTGTTTCTGCGTGTGAGTGAGGTCACCAGTAAGCTCCTAACGAGTTGCTGTGTAAGCAGCAGAGGAGGCATCGCTCGAGTGATACTTAATATATTACAAGCGTTAATAGGCTACGGTATCTGCTTTACATCATGTGGACCGTATGCCTGTATGCCTTCCTACGTTGTATAAATAAAAAGAAGAATATTTTTGACCGGGTTAAAAGCCCTTTTTAATCAATGTAAGAAGTGTATTGAAGTAGAGGGAGATTTCGTTGAGAAATATTTTTTACACATTTCTATCATCATTTTTAATACCTTAAGATCAAATATACTACGTCGTTGGAGGTTTACAAGCATACGGCCTACCTGATGTAAAGCGGGTACCGTAGCCTATTAATGTTTGCGATATATTAAGTATCACTTGCACGATGCCTCCTCTGCTGCTTATACAGCAACTCCTTGGGAGCTTACTGGTGACCTCACTCACATGTAGGAACACAACAACCCTCTAGGGAGTTGTTATTTGGCTGCGGTTTTCTGTAAGGTGGAGGTACTTCCCCAGACGGGTAGCTTTGATGTGCCTTACCTCTCTTAAAAAATCTTTCGCACGACCCTATTTAATGCTTTCTCAAGGTCCACAAAACCTCAGAAAACCAGGCCCATAGCCAGATGCTTCTCTTCGATGTTCCGGAGTGAAAAACTTAATCCGTACATTCTCTGCCGCTTTGGAATCTTCCTCGATAATTTCTTATACTTTAGTTCAATACGCGATTTCGCCTGTTATTATTTCTTTCGCTTATAGTTAGGTTCAGGAACAAAATATACTACATCTAGCTAAGCCCAAACAAGATGGCTATATCTACAATATCAAAAGTGCTACGTCAATTTCTGTTCAGCTACTACAGCTCTAGAGGTAGAGAATATGTAATTTAATCTAAAAACTTAAGTTTAAAAAATGAGAACAAAAGTAACAGCATTATAAATGACAGCTAATTCATAATGTTAGTGGATATCTTACTTATAAAGTTGACAAATGTGGTCATTGCCTTATTTAATTAAACAGCGTGTTTTTATTGTTTTGAGTGAGAGTGACAATTTTATTACGCTGTTGTAAACGTGTTGTGTTGTGATTTATGAATTGACAGGTAACAAATTTGAAGATGCATGCAGATTAACTACACATGATTAATAATACTTTGTGTCTGTTGACAAGAATTAATATAATAAATAAGTCTGTCATAACTGATATACGTCATCAAATCTCTGTGCTCACTGTTTCGATTGCTATACTTTTATTAATTTCGTAAGATGATTAGAATAAATAATAAATATAAATATTGTCGCACAAATTACACAGCGCCACCTAGCCCCAAAGAAAGCGAAGCTTGTGTTATGGGTACTAGACAACTGATAAACATACGTAAATACATTTTTTTTTTGTAAATACTTACTTATTATACATAGGAAACACCCAGACCCAGACAAACAGACATGTTCATGCACACAAATGTTTGTACTGTGTGGGAATCGAACCCATGAGCGTTGGTGTCAAAGTAGCGTACCAACGCGTTTCACCACTGCGCCACCGAGCTCGTCTGATATCACGTGAATCTATACTCATTCTAATTCCTCTGTCTTCAATCGAAAGAGTTTAGATTATACTTCAGCGGTAGTGACAAACGCGTGTATTTCTAGCGTTCATTGACTACGGGAACGGCTTTACATCAGCCATTAATCATCTCGTTTGCCACAAGATGTAGGATAAATCATTAAAGAAACGTAGAAACCGACTTTAATAAGTTGTAACTTCACTAAACTTTTATGACAGTAATCGAGGAGCAAGGAGTTTCAGCAAAAAAATACCTTTTTATAATTTTATCTATATATCCATCTTTATCTTCATACCATGGCCCTTGCGGAGTATGCAGTAATAACCGGGCGCCACCGTGGTTCTTACACATCTGGGCCGTTCCTTTAACATTCCTTGCTCTTTTCCTGCACATTCGCTAATTCTTAGGGCTACTGACATTACCTTCTATCAGAAGGTGATACATGAACACGAACAAATTTGATCGTAGGTAGGCCTTCTCGGTTTCTACATCCTGTCACTTTTGCATTGTATATTTGTTTCATCATTATTTTATCTCGTTTTCTTATATGCCAACGAAGCATGTCTATTCACATCTTAACACATATATTTCAGACCAGCTCTCTTTTACATCGCCATTGCGGATGCGATCAGCAAGAATTACGTCACATATTTTGTGCAATGCTCACATTTCCACCGTATATATTCTACCCCTTCCTGTACGAGCTCGGTGGCGCAGTGGTGAAACGCGTTGTTACGCTACTTTGACACCAACGCTCGTGGGTTCGATTTCCACAAAGTACAAACATTTGTGTACATGAACATGTCTGTTTGTCTTGGTCTGGGTATTTTCTATGTATAATAAGTATGTATTTACGAAAAAAAAAAAATGTATTTACGTATGTTTATCAGTTATCTAGTACCCATAACACAAGGTTCGCTTACTTTGGGGCTAGATGGCGCTGTGTAATTTGTCCGACAATATTTATTTATTATTATTATTCATGTCATAGTCAGCTTTCACTTCCATAGGTTTTTTATATTTTAAAATCCCTAAAGTAGACTCCCCTAAATTTCTACTCGTAGGAATTTAACATGGGACAAAGCGGTCAACAGGATATTCTCAATAGAAGAATTTTAAATTTCAATGCACAATTAACAAAAATATACTGTAACATACACGCAGGTATGTTAAATAACAACTCCCTAGAGGATTGTTGTGTTCCTACGTGTGAGTGAGGTCACCAGTAAGCTCCCAAGGAGTTGCTGTATAAGCAGCAGAGGAGGCATCGCGCAAGTGATACTTAATATATCGCAAACATTAATAGGCTACGGTACCCGCTTTACATCAGGTGGGCCGTATGCTTGTACGCCTCCAACGACGTAGTATATAAAAAAAAAATTGAGCAGGTAAAAAAAATCGAAAATATATATTCAGCATTGTACTGTTTACCATTGGAGTTTGAATTAAAAGTCATTGCTATTTCCTGAATAATAAAATAGTAAAGTAGATAAGCTTATTACTATGTGGGTGATCTACATACCTACTGACATTAAGTACTTGAGTATATTTTTAGGATCTAAACAACAAAGTTTTTTTTTATTACTTTGGCCGGTAAGCGCACATATGATCGGCTTGATTCGATGGTATGTTTATAGTATATTAATGTTTTTTTTTATTATACTACGTCGGGAGGCATACAAGCATACGGCCCACCTGATGTAAAACGGGTACCGTAGCCTATTAACGCTTGCAATATATAAAGTATCACTCGCTCGATGCCTCCTCTGCTGCTTACACAACAACTCCTAGGGAGCTTACTGGTGACCTCATTCACACGCAGGAACACAACAATCCTCTATGGACTTGTTTAGGGTGCGTTTTCCTGCGAGGTGGAGATACATCTTCAGACAGGCTGCTTTGATGCGCCCTGCCTCTTTTAAAATATACAAACCAATACTTACAGCCATGTTCATGCACACAAATGTTTGTCTTATGTGGGAATCGAACCCACGAGCGTCAGTGTCATAGTCGCGTCATTCACGACTGAGCCACCGAGTTCGTCAAAATGCAAATAAATGTATGATGATATATGAATTATTAAAATAATCTAGTTGGTAATTTTGCATAATAACGGACTTGGCTTCATTAAGGAAGTACCGTGTTACTTTAATTTAATTTACTTTTTTAAATAGTTAAAATAATTCAACAAATTTTCCGGGAGTATACGCGTACGCGCTAATGACACACTGGATATGTGCGTTCCAGGGTTCCTCTGTACGGGTTGAAAACGCCTGCTAGTGCTGTCAGCCTACGCACGACTGTTTCGCCGGAGCTGCTGCACCGCGCTGCACCATCACGCCTAGTCTCCGCTGCACCATGCCTACCTACACCTTCGGTGCGCCTGCTGCACTTCAGGTGAAAGCTAAGGGTAGTTATAGGCAACTGTAGCAGAAATCACGACCTCACTCGCGACCTTGACCTGTATTCTTATTATATTTCTTCATTTCTTTTCTATTTTCTTTTAATAAAACTTGTGGGTTACCTCTTGTATTTTCTTCATCTCAAGTAATTACCGGTAATTACGAGAGGTAACCGTAAATTCAAGAGGTAACCCACAAACCCCTTCTTGCTCCAGGGGCAGTCCCCCTGCGACAGACTAAAATTGAAAAGAAAAGGAAATGTTTTAGTCGTTTTAAACTTTGGTTATTGAGAGATAGGGATTTTATATTTCACTAATTACTTTACCTAAATATTTATCACTATAATTCGTAATTTACTTGAAATAGTTTTCACGGAAGGTATTTTACTATCCTCCCTCTTCTTAGCGTTATCCCGTTTCCTAATCCATTGGGATTGGCGATGTTCGCTACCTAATCCTAAGGATTTGGCGAAGATACTGATTTTGACATGGAGCAACTGCCGTCAGACCTCCACAACCCAGAGGGAAAACTAGACCTTTTTTAGGTTAGGTCTTTCGAAATATAATATCTAGGATGTGCGGGTTTCCTCACGATATTTTCCTCCACCGCCGAGCAAGTGATAAATATGTATATCTAATAAATCCGAAAACACGAATTTAGTGGTACATGCCAGGATTCGACGCGGGGACCTGTTGCTCAATAGGCCGGTTCCTTATCCACTGGGCTATCATTGCTCATAGATTAGGAAGGTATTCTACTATAACCATATATTATTCTCTACTATACACATATATTATAACTCCATAGATAAGAAAAGATAAATGTGCGTTTACAGTCATTTTTGTTAGAATATTTTTATTGCCGCTATTAATTAATTTGTGTTTTAGTTTGTTAATTACAACTTTATAAAAGAGTACAAACACGTACGAAGGCGAAATATATAATTTAATTTTTGTAATGTATGTATTACCTTTTTTTTATTCTACTCACTGGAATAAAAGAGTATATGTAGTACCTATGCTTATGAGAGTAGATATCATAGACCGAGTAAAGCCGATGTTTTTAAAAATTTACACGGAATAGCACATCTTATTATTTCTCACGGGCAATATATATATATGCCGAATTATGAAGATCTAAAGTCTTATTTAGAATTATTCTAGTCCAAAATGTAAAAAACGGACGTTGTCTGTTTTCATATAAATTTATAAGTAATTTTCATGGTACAGAAATCCCTTTCACGTAATCCAAATAGTGAGTATTGCTTAATGTTAAAAATACGTTAGAAAATATTTCTCTTCTTATGGTCTCGAAATTGCCATTCCATTCAAGATGACAGGCTAAACTATATCCGAAACTGTATCAGGCTAACATCTACGTTATAAATCTGTTATAGTAACAATAAGATAAAACATGTGGGTGCTAAATGCTTTTGTGTCATAGTGCGTTTAGTTTTTTGAGTAAAATTATTCATGCCACCCGTGTAGGCAGGCTATCACAGTGTCTATCCAGTTCGCCTACAATCCATTGTCGCGGCAATGAGTTGTTGTTCGTACATTCCATTTGTCCTGCCCGGCTAAAGATAGGCCGGAACTAGTTTAAAACTATCTATAGGATTGGACTTTACAGCATTAATAAGTTTAGAATGCGTGGGGACGTTTCTAGAGTATGCAAAGACATGGTTGAACAAGCGTGCATACATCGTCGAGCCAGATGTGTTGCATTGATTTACAGCATTTTGTAGCGCTTAGATTTACCTTTTTGACGTAAGACACCACATTACATTCAACAGGCTGTTTATATAAAGTTGGTAGACAAAATGTTTGATCTTGTGAACATATTTTTTTTATTATAATGAACGTTTTGAGCTGTGCTACTAGACGTGTTCAACTGTTGACTACCTATAAGCAAATAAGTCTGAGAGGAGAGGAGGGAGAGGGGTAGGTCTATATTTAGTAAGATGTATTCGAGACCCAGGAATTAAAAATCTGACTGAATCTGACATTCCCGAAAGTGAGTAAGATCACCAGTGAGATGTAAATGTGGTTGTGGAGACGTGCGAGAGATACTTCGAGTGTTGCAAGAGTTCATAGGTTATGGTTTCACATCAGGCAGGTCGTGTTGTTTTTTGTCATGTAGTGTGAATATCAAAACAAGAAAAGAAAATATAGCTTTGGCCAATTTAACACCAGACTCTGATCACATTCCAGTTAATTGAAAGTTTTCATTTACACGATCTAGTTTACTGGATTCCTATCAATCGAATAGATTTCAGTTTAGCAGCTTCAGTGTTTCAAAGCCGTCTAAAGGCTATCAATGACTGACTATTAATAGTGCAAATTGTTAAATGTTTATATATAAATATATTGATACAACACATTAATGTTAAAAATAAACAATATAACATCGCCTTCACCAATTTGTTATTATTCTACATTTTCTTGTTACTTTTTGCAAATAAAATAATTTATGATTTTCATGAGTTCGAGCTCTCCTAGCCATATTAATTTCTTACTCACGTTATGAATAAAATTATAGAGATAAACTGTAGAAAAACGTATCCATATCCTTAACAACGATCAACTAACTGATAGTCGAAACAAACAAAAAAACGGACAGCTAAACAAAACCAAAACGTACTTCAAACAGCTTTATTGTTGATCTTCGTATAAATTTAAAGTGCTTCGAACTGAACTTGAAAGAGCAAATGTTCCATATTAAATGATAGTACCTATCTAGTCTAAGGTCCAAGAACCGGTATACATGACACTTTATATCTTTTCTCTATAGTACAAGTGGAAGGAAAGCAACAGCCGGACACAATCTGGGACCTTTCACTAACCTCCGGTGTTGCTCCAAATAGGCGAGACCCCACTTTTACGCGCCAATAAAATGGGCAGTCAATGTTTTATAGCGACTAAAAAATAATTAATTCAACAGCGCACATCACTAGTGAATCTACAACGAAAATCTACGCTGATCGATTTAACTTGCCACTTTATTTATACATTGCTGTTTTAACAAAACATCGTCAATTTTAAAATCAAAACTGAACGGCAATGTATATCGGCAAAAATTAATTTCTTATTCATATGTATTTACATAGACTATCTCCGGTGTGTTCTAGTGAAATTTGGAATCGAAATCACCTATTTAAGGGGGTTATAAACGAATCATATAACTCGATTACGATCATCGAATCAATAAATTTCAAGTTGATATTTGCGAAAGAATTATTATCGATGGGTATCTTTATATGTTTGTGTTTGGAGAGCCATTTTATATTCTTAATCGCTAAAATATTCTATACATGCCACGATTTCGGAACAGATTTGGATTTTTATATATATATATATATAATGTAAACATATCAAGTATAATATACGGGACAGCGTGTAAATATTTTATATTTAAACTTAAAAATAGTTTTTAGCGGTTTTTTCTAGCTGTAATATTTATAGTTTCAACCTCAATTTGGAGATTATAGGAGTTACCGATGACCTCAACTATCATCTAAAACTACCAGAGGGAGACTTTTTACAAAAATCGTCTGCGTATGTACCTATGTCTCACCTATTTTTACCGCCAAGCAGCTATATTTATATAGCCGTGTTTTGCTATGAAGGGCAGAGAAATTACTGGGTACTGTGACGGTACAGTGTTGCCAGTGTCAATAGGCTGTGGTGACCGCTTACCATCTAATGCGGGCCGCATGCTTGTGTTTCAATCTGGTTGTAAAAAAAAAATCGTTTTTTACACTAGCAAGGTCTTAAGGTGCGAGTCTGATGGTATTAAATAAATAAGCAGCGGCTTATACCAAACAATTTCTACTATCCAAAATGTTAGAAGCCTACGAAAATTTGTATACTAAAGTTATTAGATATATTGCGACCCTGTAAAATCAATATTAAACTATATAATGACTATTCCGTAGAACTTTTTTGTTCCGCAGAAATCACTGGAGATGCATTGCGTATATATATACGCGATTCTGCAATATTTAGTATCTTTTTTTAAACAGATCGCTTTCCGCAGGTAATATTGCGATAGCATTATTGGCAGATCAATTGAATATTGACATAGGAATAGATGAAAGATGTTTCTTTTCAATGTGCGATGAGTAACAAACTCGCATGCGTACGTATTTAAGCAATCTAATATTACGTTACTAAGTTTCGCTGTTAGGTACTCATCAATAAGTATTACACGAATATAACGATTCATATTATGAATATCAGCTATTATTTGTGCTATATTAGCTCAACCATACATATATATATATACATATATCTATAATAATCTTAGTATCATTCAAATGAGGTTATGTATGTGTATAATTGTGAAATCTTCTACATTTGTACATAGAAGTATATATAGCTCTCGCGTTGATATCCCTGCTGCTAACAGAGCAAACTAATCATAAGCTTAATAATAACATTAATAACCTCACGCACTCGCAGGAATAGAAATATCCTCACGAAGGTTATTATTACATATATGTTTTACAGTGTTAAAAAAATTCTTAATCTATAATCTAATCTATTCTTAATTAGACAACAAGGAAAATCTTATTTATTTAAATGGACATGAGTGGGGCGTATTTATTATTTGATATTAATTTTCAAAGCTTAGGCACGTATTTTAATAAATCTGTGAATATAGTTTCACATACATACATATACTCACGCTTGTCTCCCATTAGGGTAGGCAGAAACTTTGGAAAGCCATGTGATGGTGATTCAAACATGCCTCTCTTGCTTCTTCCACACTATTCTTGTATGCTCTTCAGTTTTGAGTGCATTTGATTGTTTAATAAGCCCTATTTTCTATATAATTTACTTATTTATAAAAGAAAGGAATGTTTTCTTGTGGTAATATTATTATCTTCTACATTTAACATAACGTATCTATATGATCCGTTCGCTTTTTACCAAAGTATAAACAAGGAACAAAGAAAATTAAAGAAAGTGGAAAAACTTTAATTTTTACTCTGTAGTTTGTTAATTGATAATCTGATATATAGGGACAAATATAATGGAAAGCTATGTCTGTAAATTTTGGGTTTCGTAGAAAATAAAAATGCCTACCAACTGCATTTTAATCATCATCATTAAACATCGTAGTAAATCTAGTTATCGAAAATTAGTAGACTTTATCTCACCAACGTGTACAGTACCGTATGGATCTATGTGCACGGCCGAACTTTGACTTGACCGCCATATTTGTTACAGAAATACCTTTGAATAAGTACGACAACATCTGACGTTGTTCAAGACCTAACTAACCTTATAGGTCTCATACAAATAGAGGACATAAATACTGTGTATTATAATCAGAAATGCAGCCGATAACTGCGGCCGGGGTGCATGGCACCGCCCACGCGCCACAAGTGCGCCGCCGCCGGTCAACCAGTGGTGTAGATTAGATAGTGGCACAATAGATGTTGCAGTCCTTTGATATTTAGAAAGGCTTTGGTGACGCTGGCTAACATAAATAAATAAATATTGTCGGACAAATTGCACAGCGCCATCTAGCCCCAAAGTAAGCGAAGCTTGTATTATGGGTACTAGACAACTGATAAACATACGTAAATACATTTTTTTTTACAATGATGATGAACATGAATATTATTTCAATCTAATTTTAGTATATAGACTCGTTTTAGGGTTATTAGGCTGGTTCTTTATTCAGCAGTGATAGCCCAGTGGATAAGGAACCAGTCTATTGAGCAACGAGTCCCGGGTTCGAATCCTGGCATGTACCAATCAAATGTACTACTTAGCAAAGGTTAGGTTTTCGGATTTATGTAGGTACATATTTGTATTTATGACATGTTCGCGGTGATAGAAAACAGCGTGAGGAAGCCCGCACGTCTAAGAAATTATATTTCGAAAGACGTATGACCTAACCTAAGAATAGTCTGATTTCCCCTCTGGGTTGTGGAGGTCTGACGGCAGTCGCTCCTAATGTTTAGGTAGCGGACCCCGCTTATCCTAATGGATTAGGAAACGAGGTAACGCTAAGAAGAAAAAGGTCTTATGCTTCCTAAAAAACTATATATCTAGATCGCTTTGATGATATAGATCGGTTGATATATATAGATCAGTTTGTTATTTATCTCTCTGTCTGTTACTCTGTATGTCAAGATTATACGTTCTACAGAATCCAAATGTAGACGGCATCATCGTTGTAATTAATTAGGTATTTTGTGTGTTTATTGACTATTGGATAATAAACAATATTTTTTTTAAATACAGTGTCCGTATTGTTGAATACAATATATATATCACATTCAATCATCACAACAACTTACAATAAAAACGATCCTGTAACATTCTGCCGGCAGGTGTATATATCATTCTATTTATTATATGTATATAACTATGAGAATCTTATATTTTTTGATTTGTGACTCTTTAAGATTTAGTCAGAGTGAGCTCCTCAGGAATCTCCAAAGGAGTCGCTGTGTCAGCAGCAGAGGTGGCATGGCGCGAGTGATGCTTGTAGTGCAAACGTTCATAGGCTATGGGAACCGGTTTTCATCAGGTGGGCTGTATGATTGTGTGTCTTTCAACATTGCATAAAAAAATACAAATAAATGTAACTAGGAAAAACAAATTCAAATTTCCTTGCTTTTTGGCAAATCATAAGTCAATTGACAGTGATGATTTTTATTTGCGATTTCTTAAAAGAGCGTCAGACAGACGGACAACAAAATAAAACTTTAAGCAAGGGTTTTATCTCTTTCTTTTTGAGTTACGAAACCAAAAACAAAACCAACCATTTCTATAAACAATTTCTTTATATTTGTACCGTTGTTCAGGTAACAGTTAGAGTACTAGTTCATGGTTACAGGTGTATAGGTATAAAATCCATATTTATTCGCAGTCTGCCAGAGGGTTACCATTACTTACGTAACGTGTGCGCTGATTCAGCCTGCCGACCCCAGCAAATGCTGTTTATTGGCTATAAAACTGTTATGGATTACGCTTCTACAGTATTTAGATTTTGTATTTTATGGGTTTTAATGGTAACAACGATCAGTCTACTCTTTAGAATTCCTTAGAGACCGTGTAAAAACTAAAATGCTTATTAATACGTAGAGTGGCAAACAAGCATATCACTCACCTGATATGACGCGAAATGCATAGACAACATCATTGATATGGTTTTGAATGAATTGAATAACCGGAGATTCATAGTATTAATTAATATTTACTATTATATTTCATATAGAGCTTGCGTGCTTTATGTAACATGTTAAATTAACTTATTATTATAAAAATATTGCCAATAAGACTTGTGTCCGAAGTTCGAAGATAGCTTTTACAGGAACGTAGCGTTGAGCAATATGCGCAAAGCTTTTCCAAAATATACATGATCTTTGTATTCCAGCAGTGGAAGCAGTAAGAACTGCTAGTGTATAACTAAGATTGTGTTTTTTTATAAATGTATAAAGCCTATACATGTACTTAATAGCAAATATCAGCTAAGCACTCGAACTCGACTATCTTGTTCATATGTTTCTTTAGCTGCGTGACTAGTACATAACAGATATTTGTCGATTTAAAATAAAATTAGTGTAGTAAGAAATATTTTTCTTCCCTAACCTAACTCTAACATAAATTGACCTAAATCTGGCTCAAACCAATGCTGAATCTTTTCCGTGTCATTGAGACTTTTGCTCCTCTTTCAATTAATTACAACTTCATATCTTTTACTTGTATCTATCTATTTTTACCAATTTAACCACAACAATGAAAATTATCAATAAAAACACTACCCACGCCATAATACGTTTTAATTTTTCTAGACGTACATTCAAAGTAACCATATGCCCCTAGACAAAGCTGGCATAAATTACCTCCGAGGCCCCATTGCTAAATCTACATAAGTAATAAAAACAATCCATTGAAAAGATATAAATTACAAATAAGCTTTCAAGATAGAACATTTCAGCTATATATCGTTTACTTTCGCTATTACAACACCTTTTGTTCTTTTGAAAACTTGAAATCGAGTTGCAAATCGCTAACGGACACTATCTCGTCTCATTCACAAGGATACCCGCAATAAATCGATACCTCGCCGCACCCACGCAACACATCTGCGTACCAAATATATTGGTGTGCGTGCACGGTAGCAGATCTATATCGAGACAAGTGGAATGTTCACAAGTGAATTGCGTCCTACGAGAGATGAAGATCGAAGTACCTTCTTTATTGGCCGATTTGTTGTTTAGAACTACTGGAATACAATAACGTGTAGACTTTAATGTAAGGAGGTATATTAATAATACAACGGTTGATTTTGCTAAAGAATAACTCCTTTCTCCTTAGCATTATCCCGTTTCTCAATCTAAGGATTCGGCGTAGTTATAGATTTTGTAACAGAGCGAGAGACACCTCTACAACTTCGAGGAAAAAACAGATCTTTCATTGGTGAGATCATACATCTTTTCAAATACAATTTTCTGAACGTGCGGGTTTGCCCTCAATGAATTATTTCACCGCCGAGCAAGCGATAATTACACCTGCAAACACGAACTTAGTGGTACAGAACAATCCTGCTCTGGATTCGTACCAGGGACCAGTTGATTCATAGGCTGGTTCTTTATCCACTATGCTATTACTGGTCACTGAAGAATAATACTCGTTCGTTGTGTTTAAAATTGTTTCAGAAGAAAACTTCGTGGCTGTTAGCAACATTATTTGCTTTAGTTTTCGTCCTGTGTCATACCGCTTTGTTGTGATTCTTCACCAGGCTTAACAACGTTGACGTTAGGTTTAGTAGTAGTAGGGTTGTCAGGTGGTCGGGTTCGGTCTAGATTTCTTATGCCTATTCCCAATAAAAAACGGAACGGAAGGTTTTCGAACAATTTACAATTGTATTGCTCATTCCGAATGATTCACATTTTAACGAATGGTAAAATCGAATGTAAAATACAATTACCTGTGGAGATAAACACAAAAATGCGAATTAATTACGTACGTAATTAATTGTCATTAAGTTTAAGTTCTGCTAACTCCTGTTGAAGATAATGTACCATAAAACATGTATTTATCACTTGTTAAGTATTTATGATAATAATTAAATCTGTTGCTCTAATCGTTTATTACTTTCTCATGCAAAAAAGAATAAACTTACAACATATGAAATATTTTAATTTTATCGAAGAAGAAAGCTAGCACCATAAATAAACCATTAGGAACCGATAGCTGATAGATAGATCATAATATTAATAAAGATTGAATGTGTAAAACATATTATGTAAATGTATGCTGGCATATGAGTATTAAATTAATGATATGTTAGGCCATTGTGATGCCTGGATTGGTAACTGATGGATCGTTGTAGATAAAGTTGAACTTAAATAATAGTATATACCCAGCTGGCCAACAAGTCCTGTACTTGAAAAATATTAATATGTCATCAAGGGGCCTTTGCATAGGTGAATAAGAATACTATACTTATTTAATACAGTGGGAGTGTAAGTGGTTTAAAGACATACCGTCAAAATCAACTTCATCTACACATAATGCACCCTGTCGACTAGTAGGTAAGTGGGTTTCCAGAGGAAAAGATTTAGGAAACAGCATTATTTAATGTGAAGCAGCTCGAGTCAAATATCTTTAACTTACAGATGTATGTAATTATATCTTCATGCCAAATCCCTTGTGGGGTAGGCAGAGAGAACTGATCCCCATAAGGCGGTCCTTACAAACCTTACTAGCTTCTTTAATATTTATAGCACAATGCACGATCGCCTCGATAATATGACTCGGAGGATTGTCGATTGCTAAAAAAAACAAAACAAACGAAATCTAAAATAGTTATAATAATAATCTAAGATTTTAAATTGAGTGACTGGTCCCTTGCAGAAAAATGGTGAATTATATGATTTAAACAATTTGTAAGTGTTCTGTTGTATTCCTGTAAGTGAGTGAATCTATGATTACAGAAGCTATAGTCCTTGTATTGCGAGCGTTTGTACTCTTTATATCAGGTGGGCTGCATGTTAGTTTGACTCCCGACGTTGTAAACAAAAGTTACTGTAATCGCATCTCACCTGATGTTCATATGTCCATAACCCGAAAAAGGATTTAAATGTATGTACAGAGACAGAAACTAAGCCCGTGACTCCTGATTATCGTAGCCATTTCTATTCCCTCCACAGCTGGATAGTCGTTAATATTTTTCTTAAACAATGATACACAAAATGAATATTAATAATATAATACACTATGTATTATCAATCATTAAACAGATGAACTAAAATACCGCCAATTTGTATTGTAATAATAGGGTAAATTTTAACTACGTAAAACATATTATGGGAAGTGTATGTAAGTGCGATTGGCAACTTCCCCTCAAACCCAGAGCAGTCTTGCGTAATCTATGATACAGGTCTTGTTTGACATGCAGAGCTGTGTCATTCTGCTGCTTGGTTATAATTCGACGGAAATCCGGTTTCGATATACTGGAGCAAATTATTTAGAGGAAGTTATTTAATTTTACGGTCACCAAAGGCTTTGTCGTAATAGGTAACGATTTCATGCACTCAGTCCATATTTAAGTACTAGTGGATCTCGTGCAACGTGGTATGCGCGTATCCAGCTATCCCGCGGAAATATGAAAAAAAAAACTGGCCAGTAAGCGTGACATTACTTGTATTGTCGAGTATAACAAAAAAACATGTGAAGTACATATTTCAATATTTACAATTTATGATAAAAATATATCTACTCAATTTTAAAGTCGTAATCCGTCTCATGATAGTTTCATGTAAAGTTAAACTACCCCTTTTGAAAGTATGTTTTCAAAGGTGTGACCTTTGAAAACATACTTTTCCATGCTTATCAGTGAACCTTTCGCTTGTCTTTATATACATATATTTATTCTGTATTATTTCGATTGGGTACCTAGATGGTTTCGATTTCACTATTGGACCCTATATTGGACCAGATGGTACTGCAGTCGAGTTTGCAGGATTTCTTTTGCTTCTATTAGGGCAGGACAACGTCTGTCGGTGTATATTATTGTAACATTATATTAAGTCTCTAAAATATCACAACAACATGAATAAATCGATTTTGTTTATTATCTAGACCCGAGAAAGGTTTTCCCGCTTCACTTATTTGAATTTTCAAAAAAACTATGTCATCTATATCGGCGCTATGTCAATTCGATATTTAAAAACGTTAAAACATGTAAGAAGATAACATTATGATGATATCAGCATGTCAGTAGTTTCGTCTATATGAATATGTTACGTAAAACTTGTATTAATGAACAGCTCATACATTGATAAATCATATACATTAAAATGATAGAAGTCTCAAGACGAAAATGAACTTAATTATCCGAACTCTTACTTCTTTGTACGGTTATTTCATTGTTCCTTTCAACCATACATTCTATCAATAGACTCTTCTCATAAATCAATAGCAATTTCTGCCCAGAGAACAACAATTTGCGCTTCTCTAAAACAGAAAACGCTTTGAAATTCAAATTCTAATATTTATACGCACTTTGATAGTTATCTAACTGAAGAGAAAGTAAGTTACAGCACAAATTGATCTCTCCCATGAAATCTAGCATGATTTGAGCATAATTTAACGTTGGAGGGTACAATAGTTGCTTTAGTCTGGTCATTTGACAAAAGTCCCTGGAGGATTTTAGACATAGATTAATAAATAATGCAGAGGGTTAGTTATTAGTCAATTTCACGCGTGTCTGCACTTAGCTTTTCTATAATTTATGGTTGCGTTTCAGAGTACAATAGAGACCGCATGTCGATGTTACAGGTCGTGCAGAGTACATCGTCACTTAGAGACTTAATAGACTGTAAATGCGTCCATTAACACCGAAAGCCATGTAAGGTTGTTTCGTGTGATTTATACCTCTGAAATAACTCAATACTGATTCATAAAAATGATACTAATTTTGGAATTCATTCAAATAACATCATAAATGAGAAATAGGCTTTATTAAAATCACCGCCATGTTAGTAAACAAAATATATAGCAATGTTTATTTCCGATCATTCGAGGATATCTGCACTTCCCAAAGGCTGACTGGTAGAGATTACCATGCTGTTAGCATTAGACCCGCCTTTGTATTCTCAATTTGTGAATAAAGTTTCAATAAATAAGTTGTCATGCACTAAGTATTAACAAATTATTGATTAATATTGTCTATGATTCCCCAATCTCTATGCAAGCTTTCACCCTTCAATACAAAAACTTCTGAACAAAATGTCATTCTTTCAACCCCATCGGTATAGGCTATAAAGTTTTCTGTAATAATCATAAGTATATTTACTATGATTGACTAGACATAGCTTTCTATTAATAGCGGACTTATTGAACACCAACAACTTTATAGGACTACAAGTTTAAAAAAAACAGAAGAGCCATACCTGCAAAGAATTTGCATGCTTATTTGTTTTGAAGGCTTCCTTTTAGTTTCACCCTGAAATGTATTTTAAAGCCGTAATTTAGGGTCTAAAAGTTTAGAACCCTTCTGTGCATTACTTCTAAGAACAAAGCTTAGATTTATTCAAAAACGTATATAAAGATAAATGAACTCGTAATTGGAATCCGTTTTTCCTTACAATACTTAGTAATCTGCCCAGTAACCGATAAGTTGAGAACTCGCTGAATACTCGTAGCACTGCGTCACCCACGCGCTGTCGCAACGCGTCGCGTAAATATCGCCGCAGAGTCAGAACTACCCGCGGTTACTTATCGTAGGCCCGCGCCAAAGAGAAATCGACGCACTTGTGACACTTCGCACGTCCTAATAGTGTTAGAGATAGTTTGAACTGTCTAGATGTCTAGGTCTACATTGATATTAACTTTGTTTCCTAAATTAGCATTTTTGTTCACAAAATTCGTTACTTTCGTCTTGGGTAGCAGTTATTCATATTAGGTAAAATATACTTACTTACGTCTGGAAATATTTCGATAATAAAATCGGATAATTACAATCCGGGCTTTAATCTATTAAGGTTAATTACTTTAATTATAAGATATGCTATTTTTAGTATTTATTGTTCAAATATATATTGTCTGGTATTGGCAATAATAAGAGAAATGAGAGAGCTCGATAGCGTCGTTGCGCGTGTCATTCTAACCGAACACGCAGGTTAAGCAACGTCAACCGCAGCCTGTCTATGGATGGGTTTATCTATCTCGAGTTTCTCCGAGCTTCGGAGGGCACGTTAAGCTGTCGGTCCCGGTTGTTGTCGATAGATGACAGTCGTTAAGCTAAGTCAGTGGCCCTCGGGCGGCTTGAAAACGCTGGCCTCCGCCAATCTGCATTTGAGCAGCATGGTTGAGTATGTTCTAAACTCCTTCGGTTGAAGGAAGACCCGTATCCCTGCAGTGGGATTAGCAAGAGTTGATTTAAGATTGGCATAAAATACTCTCCAATTAACAATTAAGAATTTTTTAATACAAAATGAATAAAACACACATGTTTATTTTGTTAATGACGTATAAAACATGAATAACAAGGGTCATACCATATGCCAAGGTTATAAAATATTTTTTCTTTTCGTTTATTGTATAAGACTAGCCATAACATTTAATTTAAATAATTAATTGACTCATATGTACAAAATATCCAAGTTCCATGTATGTAACATAGTCTTTCTAAAAACCATTATCGAATAACAAAATAAATTTCGAAATATAATTTCGTTTATAGAATAATATCAATAATTAACATCACTATTTCAATGTCACATATCACTTCCCTGTCAGCCGTGGTCGTGAGCGCACGTCGAGAATACTCATGTAATGGTCCTTTATTTAGGACCATAAAACTATATCAACCGCAGCACTGGCCGTAATCGGACCATCTGATGATAGCGGCGCGGCCAAGATGTGCCCGTTTGTTTGATATCATTATACGCTTTATGACAGAATAAGAGCTACATAGCTTGGTATCGATATTACCTATAAAATAGTTGCACTATTGTAATAGAGGCCATATTATTTCTGTCATTACTTTATTCAAAGAGGCAATAATTAATTTCTTCTTAAAGTACATTACCTAAGCCACAGCATTCATTCAAATTTGGTTAGAATTGTACGGATTTTGATACTGATTTTTCAACTAGCCTAATGGAATCGAAGATGTACGATAAAAAAGCACAACCCGAAACTTTCTTACTATATCTAATAGAACTCTAAATATGAAAAGTTACCACTCATGCGGCTGTCTTTTAGCGGACGGTGTGGTATGGACACTTTCTTCGAAATAAAGTTAGGACCAAACGGGAGCGAATGCCGCGTAAATGCCAGTGAAACTTGAGAATCTGATTTTTACATTTTTCACAGTAACATTTTCAACAAGTTCACCTGCATGCATGCCTCCTCCGTTTAGGTAGTATCTTAAATAAAACAAAAGCTAAGAGGTGCTGATTTAAGCATATTCATTTATTTAAAGTGTTACGAATCATTAACAAATTCCTTTGGATTTATTATGATGATTACTTAGTACCTTTCTATCCTAACAGGTGCCTCTCTTATTAGTTCGTCATCATAAAAATCTCGGCAGGTTCAATTACTGCTGTCATAAAATACGAGATTAGAACGTAAGGTGGGTTGGTCAATTAATAAAAACACAAATAAATCATTCGCACTTGATTATAGCGCGACATAAAATGTGATATTGTTTTTTTAATTAGTCTATAAATAACCAGTATACTGTTCTAAATTAAAGTGATGACAATACTAAAAAGTCGCAAGTTTCTAACAAATTCAAAAAATAGGTACCTGCTTCGGAAACTCTACATAGAGCCAGGTGCATATTAAGATATGTTGATGTGATGCGACAATAACTAGCTTATTGTTGGATCGCCTCACGGGTATTAAACAGAAGAGCAAATTTGGAGAACACGTAAAAAATCAATTAAACACTACAATTGGGTCAAAAATGGGGAATTTGTTATAGAAATACCAATACAACTTTACAGCGAATATTCAAAATCTTAGCAATCATAAAACACGATTACTTAAGAATTATTACTAGGCTATAGAGATTAATCAAAATATCTATTTCTTAACTGAAGGTCAGGTAAAGTCTATCATTGCCTTTGTTCAGGAAGAATAATAAACTTTCAAAATTACAGCTACAACTTTATGCTTCTACGAAAGTACTTAATTTTATTTACTAAAATTTCAAAATATTAATCGTTACTCATCGACTGTATAGATGAGGATTTCGTCGCTTAACAATATATATCAATATTGCTCTATGCCACGACATTTGTTATGTTCAACCGATCTCACAAATATTCCGGTATTGACAAGGGCATTACTTATGTTTTTACCCTACAATAAATTTGAGAGGACATTTAATACGTATTGTACTCGTATAAACAATATAATGCTTTGTAATGTCTACACGTTTGTATTTTTCATTATTCCTACTAATTTGTTACTATATTATATGGCTCTAACATTGTTCAAACATATTACTTATGTCAGTCGCCATCTTAACAGTACGGAAACGTACCATAAACTAGAGTAGGCGCACGCATGACCGATGACTTTTTATGACTTGACATTTACGCGACATTTGACATTACAGGCCGCCATCTGTCTAATTATTATCTGTGGGTGTGGGTTGTCAATGCATACCTAAACTGGGTTGCCCGTGATTGATATCGCTCTGCTACTCTACAACCGGTTCTGTGATTAATGCCTCATAGTGAATGTCATGCGTATGTTTCAGTCTAATTAAAACTCTTCCTCTATTTAAAACAACTGTCATTTGTTTTTTATTATTGATCAATAAGTATTGTTTGCTTGATTAAACCTATACATGTACAACTGAAACTTGAAATTAATTTGAATATTTTATTATTACTGGAGCGCAATTATTTTTGTATTACCATAAGTTCTTGAGTATATTATGTCGCTTGCAGATAAATTAGTTGTAGTAATACTTGTAAGATCTATAGCTAGATAAACTATTTTACATTTTAAATTACAATATACGTAAATGTTGTAACTCACTTATACAGTACATGATAGATGAGTACTGTTAAACCATTAATGGGCATATAAAATCTGTTAAGTAACAACTAATATAAAATGCAATAAAAACACTAAATTTTATATTAAACAAGTACAAAATACAATGAAAATCTAATGAAAGACATAAAGGTGATATTCAGGACAATTTAGACTTGTCATGATTGGGTAGCATGAACAAAATTCAATTAATCTGTCTACAGTGTAAATTTCTTACGGGTCATTCAAACTGACATATTCTTGTAAATGTAATAACTTTTAATATTTTATTTTATATAGGTACTCTAATGAATTTCATTTATCTTGTCGGATCGTGTTTGAAACACAAGACTCTTATACTTTGCAAACTGTGTAATACAATAATTGCATAATACTTATTACTAACATCCTATTAAATCCTAAAGGTAAATTGTTCGTAATTCAATCTTGTTTGTGAATGGACCATATAAGCTCAATAATTCAATCTATATGTTAACATCAATGGATCAAATACAAGGAATTTTTACAAAAAATATGTTCCCGTTATTATGTTGCTAGTAATATTGGATTTTAGAACATTATACACTTTAGCCGTAACAAATATATATAGTATTTCATAAAAAGAATTTTCTCTGAAAATACACCTATATATAGATAAACTTAAAAGTAAAACCTTATCTAAATACAAAATTTGATCCATATCGTTAGAGCCGTTTTCGGTATAAATGAGCATTTTTCATTTAAAGTAAATAGAAAACAAGCACATATAGTAATATTAGTGGGCTTCGACCTGGAGACCTTTGTGACGGTAAAAATATATACGGTAGGGTCAAATATGTAATAACCATAATCTCCAATAACTGGTTAGTACCAGTTATTGGAGATTAGTACGTACGTTTTAATAATACCAGCTACATTATACAATAAACATAAAATATATTTTTTTATATTCATTATAAAAAATCGCGTTTTTTTTTTCAAGAAAAGCAGCTGTACAGACAAAATTTACACTTAATATAAAATTTGGTACAAATTGTTACAGCCGTTTAAGAGATACGAAATATATTTATTTATATGTATACCTAGTCCAGCCATAAGTTCTGTTACAAATGAACATGCATTTATTTTTTTATGAAGTAATTTAATCTTAATAAAACTTATATGTACATATTTATGGAAGTCTCAGCAAAAAAATAAGAAAAATGATTCTATTCAAAATGGTCAACTTTGGCTTTCGGCATGTCGTTTCGAGCAGGTCATGTCCTCTAAAACTGACCATAATTTGTAATCTAAGGGGTTCAGATCTGGACTAAACGAGGGCCAGTTTTCCGCTCTTATAAAATCAGGAACGTTGATTTAGAGCCAGGTTTGGGTAGTTCGTGCCTTGTGAACAGGTGCAGAGTCCTACTGAAAAGTCCACGGTACATATCGACTCCAGGGGGTCGATATCGACCACTTTGAGAGTCCCTCATTTAGGGCATGTCCTGTATATCGACGATAAGCGCCGTGTTTCAGGTCTATTTTATTATACACGACAGAGTCCTAGCGGGAATCTTCATTTCTCGCGATAAGATTTTTTGTTTCCTAATAGGGTTTCGGCGAATTCTGGCTTTAACAGCCTTTGTAGTTCTAACAGCACGCGGTCACCCCGACATTTTATTGTCTTCAACAGAGGAAGTATTGGTATATCTGTTGATAGTACGATACACGAACATCCGGCTGATAGCAAGCTTTTGAAGTGTCTTGATAATGACCGACGACAATACCCACTTTGTGCAAGGCAAATCACTGCAATCCTATTTTCTTTAACAGCGTATTCCATATTGTAATTTGATAATAAACACGAAAAAAATATGTAAAACGGCGAGAAATGGAAAGAACTTATTAACAAAATAACCTCGTTCCAAAATCAAAATAATTAAAGAGTTGAAAAAATGAAAAGTTATGTAACAGTATTTATGGCCAAACTAGTTACAAGAATTGCTCGTTTTTTAAATAATAGTAAAAAAAGGGTGTAAGCTTGATGCCTCTAGCTGTCTGTCTGTATCTGTGTTATAATAGTTCCCATTCGATAGAGGAGAAGGAGTAGAAGTGATTGCTGAAACTAAAGAAGAAGCATGTACATGATACACGATTAAAATTAAAATGCAGTGATTTAGTTTTTTTAATAGCGCAAATGTTACAATTGGTCATAATGGTACACATCCTCATTGGTTTAATTTATTATTATTGTTAATATTCAGATAATTCTTCTCTCATATTAAAACCCTTAATATGATTTGCATAGTCTTTAATATATATATCGATTGTAAACTAATTGTATATTGCCATTGAGATTTTTGAAATAAATTGATGTCTGTTGAATGAATTGTCAGATAGAATTGTCAGTCTATGATAGAATTGTCAGAAATTTAAAATTTACAGTAACATGCAACTGGAAATAAAAACAAAAAACAGATAGAGTATTCAATAGGGCATGCAAGCAAAATACTCGTTTTTGACAGGTGTGTATGCGTCTGACTTTTTTTGTGATGTTTTAGTAGTTGATGATTTCATCGCAAATAAACTTAATTTTCAATTTGCGTGGACATAATAGGCCGTTACAGACACGCTGTCTACAACAAATGTTATTCATTCAAGAATTACATGAATAGTAGAAGAATGTTAGAGTATATTTATGTGTATAACTTTTGTTTAAATTAATTGTTCAATAATAATTATATTGGGTACCACTGGATTATTTGTAAAATCTATCTATTTGTAAACAGATTTAGAGTTTATATCTAAATCACATTATAACTTCCCGGAGGGTTTGTACCTGCGATTACGTAAGTGAGGTTACCAGTGTGTTCCTGAAGGGTGCGGTGTTAACGGCAGGAATGGCATCACGAGAGCAATAATTACTACATTGCAAAACACCAGGTAGGTCATACACTTGTATACTTCCCAATATTGTAAAAAAGAAAAAATATAAATTCGACGCTAGGTTCTGGCTTCTCTTTTTATACAAAAATTATATTAACTAATGCGTATAGCGTGCTTTTGTTTTTTTTTCTGTGAAGCGGCTACAGCATTAATGCATTGCAAGTGTTCATAGGCTACACTTGCAATGCATTAAGTATCACAAACACAAAATATTTCATATTCCAAGACAGGCTCAAAAACATTTGGTTATCTTATGCAGAGTATATGCAAAAATGCAATTTTAAGTAGGTTTTTCAGACTGGGTTCTAATATGGATATCGAATCCAAAACAGTATATTTAATTTTTTTCTCACTCAGTACAATTGTACACACGTATTATACAAAAACTACTGAATCGAATAGAATTTTTTTACGAGTAATAGTTTATTTACAGTGTTAATATTAGACTAAACTATCTATCGACGATTTTAGACGAGCTCGGTGGCGCAGTGGTGAAACGCGTTGTTACGCTACTTTGACACCAACGCTCGTGGGTTCGATTCCCACACAGTACAAACATTTGTGTGCATGAACATGTCTGTTTGTCTTGGTCTAGGTATTTTCTATGTATGATAAGTATGTATTTACAAAAAAAAAATATTTACGTATGTTTATCAGTTGTCTAGTACCCATAACACAAGCTTCGCTTACTTTGGGGCTAGATGGCGCTGTGTAATTTGTCCGACAATATTTATTATCAATATTTATTATTTATTATCTATAACTTGACGCCCGTCACTTGTCACAGAGCGAACTCAGAACCGAGCGCCGTATGACTCGGTCCCTTCACACTTCACGCGCTTGCTCATGGATCTTGATGGTAACTCCCAATTAATGTAGCAAAACTAAACTTAAGTTGAAAAACGACGTACGAAATTAATTGGATAGCTATAGGTTCAAGTTTCTAATAAAGTCAAGTTCAAAAGGTCCAAAGCAAGGACAGCAACGGAGCTATTGGACGGGCGATTTTTTTTATCACCTGTTATTGAGTTATGTTGACCTCGGCCGAGTCGCCCAGAGGTAAAACGGAGCATGACAAAAAACAGATTAGTTTACTGACTAGTGTTGCCATATGATAGAGGAATTCGCGGAAATTTTAATTGTTTTCAGATAATTTAAAATAAATGGTATAAATCGTAAACTAAGACATCGTAAACTGCTTTAGGAAGTAATATTAAATTTGCTTATATATATATTAATAATATTAAACTGCCTTAGAAACAAATTTGAAATTTAATATTAGGACTTTTTGAAAATTTGAAAGAATATGCCGCCATTACGCATATGTGGAGTTTAATGGAGCATATGCTTGAACAACAAAATATTTCATTGCTACATACCAGTTCTTGAACAATAATATCTTTCCCACTATTATCTAAGTTATTTTTTTTTTATACAAAGTCGCAAGCCATGCAAGTTTACCTGATGTAAAGCGGTAACCGTAGCCTATGAACGCTTACAATACATGAAGTATCTACTGGCGCCTTGCTACCCATGCTGATAAGACAAGAATTCCTCAGGAGCTTACTGATAACCTCCCTCAATCGTAGGAACATAACAATCCACTAGGAAGTTGTTATTTCACCGCGGTTTTCTATGAGGCGAAGGTTAAA
The DNA here is from genome assembly GCA_947507595.1 of Pyralis farinalis. Taxonomy (NCBI): domain Eukaryota; kingdom Metazoa; phylum Arthropoda; class Insecta; order Lepidoptera; family Pyralidae; genus Pyralis; species Pyralis farinalis. Next base: position 8,353,035 of record OX382272.1, on the reverse strand, counting down.
CTCCAGTTGGACAGCTTTGATGCGCTTTACCTCTCTTGAAAACATTCACACTAACACAAACAGGTATGTTACTGGATAAATTCAGCCCACGAGCGTTCGTGTTAAAATAGCATTGTTGAACACTCAGCCAATGAGCTCGTTAAAACCTTTCTAAAATCCTAAGAAATTGCGTAACGCATGGTCCCAGCACTGTTAGTCATATCTGCCACAGTTTTTGTCACCACATTGTTGTATACCTACGCGTGCTGGTCAGCGGTCATTTTTTGTGACTATATATTGTATGATACATAGCTTGATTGACAATATCGTATTATATAATTTGCACATACTTTGTACAACTTGATACATTGGAATGTTTATTTGAAAAGGAATATTTTTCTAGAAAGAAGAAGCCTATATTTATATACTTTTAAATATTAAAAGTATAGTGCTTTTCGGTCTGCATCACTTCATGGTCATCTTTCTCATTGGCAGATACCGTAACCTTAAGGATAACCTTAAGGACAGACAGGAAAAAGAAGACTATAAAATACCGGGGTGACCGCGTACTATAGAGAACTACAGAGGCTGTTAATGCTGTTAAAGCCAGAATTTGCCAAAATCCCATTAGGAAACAAAAAACCTGATCGCGAGAAATCAAGATCTCTTACCCACTAGGACTTTGTTGCGTATAATAAAACAAGACCGGAACTCGGCGCATATCGTCTATATACGGGACATACCCTAAATCAAACCGTACAGTTGAAGAGAGTGTATCGATCAAAACGCCATCTGTTCCGATACGCAGCTGTTCGGAAAGGCACAGAAATATACTCTTTACTGATGAAAAAATTTTCACGATTGAAGAGCACTACAACAAGCAAAATGACAATGTGTACGGACGCAGTTCTAAAGAAGTCACCCAAGTGGTCGGAAAGGTACAACGGGAGGGGGGGGGGGGGGGTGTCTTAGTACCGTGGACTTTCCACCAGTACTCTGCACCTGGTCACAAGGCATGAACTACCCAAGCCTGGCTCGAAACCACGCGAACGCGAACGTCCCCCTGGACTTTATTAGAGCTGATTATTGGCCTTCGTCTAGCCCAGATCTGAACTATAAATTATCCCTTAGACTACAAATTACGGTCAGTTTGGACATGGCCTACTCAAACCGACACGCCGACATTGTGTCTCTTAAGAAATATCTGGAATAAGCAGTGGCTAAATTTTCCATGGAAACATTGCGTAACTCCATAGATTCGTGGCCAGACTGGTTAAAGGCCTGTATCAAAGCCAAAGAAAGCCATTTCGAATACAATCATATTTTTTTTGCTGAGACTTCCATAAATACGTATATATAAATGTTATTACTTCATAGAAAAATAAATGCATATTCATTGGTAACAGAACTTAGGCCGGACTAGGCATATAAAAATTAAACCTTTTAAGTAATGAGAATCTATAAAAGTACGTATTTTATACACAAATGCAATGAACACAAACGAAGTACTAATATATGCAAAGTTTAATTAAAACTTGACGATGGTAAGATGTACTATCTATGCTTAATACTTTGGTGTAAACACAACCTGTTCTATCACACTAAAATTGGACGTACACATGTCCAATATGAAGTTGATAAGCTATACATTTTATCAGAATATCATGTTACTTTCAGGCGAACTTTATTTAAATTACACTTGCAAAGTCGACATTATTATATTATATTAGAACTTACTTCTTTCACATTTTAATGAAGACCTTTTCAATTACTTATTTGAAAGTTCTTATTCCATAAACTTTTTAATTTGAAAGTAATTATTTGCTATAATTACACGGACTTGTCACAGGAGTACACTCATGAAAGAATAATTAAGATATAAAGAAAAGGGGACTTTAAAAATATCATAGTTTTATTTGGCAAATTTATATGAAACCACCTTGGGCTGTATGCATTTTAATAAAACATTGTTTAAATTAGTCTAGATAGACAGACAGACAGATAAAAATAGTTATATTGATTGGGTTTTCTTAATGTGCAAATAACCTTTATGAAAAGAGAATGCTTAATTTGAAGACATAGACAGGTAGGGTATCAAATTTATTTCGACATAGTCTGACGAAGCAATCAATTTTATTACTCTTAGAAGTAAATTATCAACAAAGATTGCTCTAAAAGATGTGTTAAATTACTTTACAACAGATTACAATAGTTATTAAACGTGAAACAATACGATAATGTTAAGGTTGAAAATATAGGTCTAAGATTTTGCAGTGGGCTTGCTTAGCAAATGTAGCAGTGTCTGCATTCGTTTTTTGGCATAGGCCAGTTTGCTTACTTACAGAATACCCCACAAGCAGATGAGTTGGCGTTGGCTATAATGTTAACAGTGTGCCACCCCAATACTGTTAGCTTCCTTGCGATCGAATGTAGTATAAACAATATTTTTTTAGATTTTTTTATTAATTAGACGTGGTCGACAATATTCAGGATAAAATTAAGCTTTGTTTAATTCAAATCATATTCTATTTATGTGTAATTTTTCACGAAAACCCGTTCAACCATTTTGTCACATATCTCCAAACAGCGTTACAAACTTTCTTATTTGAAACATTAGTGGGATATTGGCGTTAAATCTGTGTTAATGTAGCAGGTCTATGCCACTAATGAAGTCATTTTATCGATGGCTCAATAATTATGAATACTAAAACAGTTATAGCTTGAATAATGTTTTCTTTGACAATATCAATGGACATGGATATCGGTGCCTCGAGTGGTTCAATGAAGCATAATTACAAACAACAAAACAAGCTACAGGTCGCTCCAGTTTCCCGCGCGGCGGGGTTGGCGGCCAGTGACCTGGCTATCTCAGATCGCAGCCTCCGACCGGCCAGATGCCGAAACATGTCAGCCAGGGACGGACTTTGAAATATGTCGTCATAAAATATTTAAGTATAATAAAATTACATATAAATATCAAAAATATTATTAACAAAGCGCTAATAGTATCATTATAATATTTTACGATACGTCGGAGCTAATATATCTATTACAAAACATAGTCGTTTAGAAATATTAATGTATATTTCAGCTCTATTGGATGTATATACGTACTTTAAAATGGACCTGGCATGTTATACTGAAACGATAAATAAACCTTTGATTAGTGTTTCGTATAAATGTTAATGGAGATAATTTAACTGACATTTCATTTGCCTTAATCACAATAAAATATCTCTAGTTTACAATTTATATTAACGCTTATCTATCTATTTCTCATAATATGTTCGAGCCGAAGAACCGAGCGCTACATCATCACATCACTCGGTCCTTATACGTCTCACTTGTCACGCTACGCAACTCACCAATATACTGTAAATAAATTTAGATCGAAACTAAAGTCATTTGTAACGAAATATTTACAATGTTAATGAATTCTAAATGTCAAAATAGATAATAATGAATGCAAACGATGACGAGCATGTATAATATTTGTTTAATTTAAAATATAATAAAAAAAATACGAGAACTTGATATTATTTAAATATTTGTCATAAATTATACAAATTAAGAAATTACATATTTAAAGCATATGAGTTTCTCATGAAATTAATTTATAATGATTAATTAGTATTATAAATAGATTGTGTTTACGTCATTTGTATAAAGCGCCGATTTGATTTAAACAGTAAGATAACGTGTCATATCTTCATTCGGCAATGCACGAGTGGCACCCCTGTTACTTCAAATCTGAAAAAAGTCATTGCGCAACCTAGACTAGTAAAAGAAATTTGTTTTAGGAATATCTGACGACTAGAATACATATCAAGTCGACGCAAAAGCTTAGATTACACATTATACGAAATAAGATATTTAGTGCAAGTCTTAGTCCGTCCCTGTCATAACCTTTAGCTCGCGGCTATCGGCGCATTTAAAAATAAAAGAAGCAGCGTTAATAACGTATTTTACCGAGACCGCATTTGGTGGCTACCGCAGGCACGTTGCCCTGCCCCCGGACGCGAAGACTGCCCCCGCGTCCGTCCCTGGCCGGTGTTTTATCTTGATAATTAGTAGATATTATTTGATGCAATGGTTAAGCGTATATGTAGCACGATTGGGGTCGAATCGGTAGCTTTTCCAACAGACGTCGTGTCTCCGTCTGAGGAATAATTGTTCTAATTGCAACCCCAGTTCCAAGCTTCAATTGCCTTCATTAAGATTTTCTGTACTTCCATCTAATTTAAAACGAAGAATGGTGCAAATGATCTATGATCATACATAACCTCAAAATGACCTGATTATATACTTCAAATACCTATGTAACTAATTAAACTAAGTTGTTACTTTTCGTACAGGATCATCTAATTCATAAAGTAATTTTGTGTGCTTACAGACTATATGCTCCAAAAGCCACCGACTGTCTGCTTATACACTCTTCAAGCAATCAGAAAATGAATATTTATTTATATATTGTGTGTGAAGTGAGTTCATCGATAAGAATGTTCACTTAAGAATCGATAGACTCGTAAGTGACAGTAAAAGTTTTTTACTGTCACTTACGTGCAATTTTTAAACAATTTATATTAATTTCTCAATACATTATTTTAACTTTAGACGTTTATTAGCAATAGTTACCCCCGGTCGAGGTAAATATATCTACCTTTACCTCAGGTAATTGCAAACTATGTATCTTTCATTTACTCTATCACTTACATGGACATAATATTTTTGAATACTGTCATTTTATGAGTATTGATAAGTGGTAATGTATATAATGAGAGGTGGGCCTGTCCCAGATTAAAAAAAAAAGTGATAATGTAGTGAAAGTCAATACTTAAACTAAAGGCCTCTATACCGTGTGCAAGCTTAGTATCGTTGACTATTCTCACAGCTGGTCTCTAAACCGAATCACAAGGTCCTAGCTGCTATCCAAGTGCTCCCATGTGCGGTCAGCCTTCTATAATGTTGACGAGTTCGATGGTGCAGTGGTTAGCAATGCTACTTTGATACCAACGCTCGTGGGTTCCATTCCCACACAGGACAAACATTAATTTGTATGCATGAACTGCAAGCGTATTGCAAGCGTTCATAATCACGACAACTGTTGTACATCAGGTGTGCCATAAGTTTGTATGTCTCCCGACGTTGGTTAAAATACAAGATGGCGATATCAGGAGCACAAGGAATAGGCGAGTGCGCATAAAAATAACTAAGAATTTATGGAAGCGAACAAGGTGGAGAAAGATCGGGTCTTGTGGCGCTCAATTGTCATTGCCTACCCCGCAAGGGATCTGGCGTGAGATGAAGATAGACAGTAAACTTAACGACAAACATAATTTTTATGTAAAAAAATAATTCAAAATGTTTCAAAATTATGTTTTAATTTCTTTGGTGGTGAAATAACTTTTGAACACACCGATATATTTCGGAACACGGAACACCTATATGAAATCTATGTTTGTCTATGCGTTTGTCAGTGTGTGCGTTTTTTTCGAATATTCGAATTTTGATTTCAGATTCGGATTCAGCATAAAAAAGTAGAATAGGAATGTTCAGGAACATTCCTACCGTTCCTATCTCTTAAGGAACATGGTCAAAATGGCCTACAAATAAAAAAAAAAATGTTATATAATTGACGAGCCAGGTGTTCCTCTGGCAATGCAAACTTGCGCATTCTCAACTGGTTTTATATTGCAACCGTTTTTGACAGAAATTGAATTTAAAATAATGCGTTTCTTATTCAAAATTACTTAAAAATATTTGCATACAAAAAAGACGCAGAAGACGTGAGAGGCACACCCAGTGGAATGCGACATATTACGGCAGAATGCGGAACGTTTCGGATCTTTCTAAAGGTCGGATAAAAAATATCGGAATCATACATGTTTCATTCATGAATTTAACTTAAATTTCTGATAAAGCGCTGTTAAGCAATTAATATATAAGCACGTATTCGTTGAAAAGAAAATCTTACAGAATGATTTAATCATAAATGTATTGACGATTTTTTCACATTTTCAGAGGCTGGGAATCGTTACGGTATCAAGACTTTATTTGTTAGTGCTTTTAAATGACTTTAAAAAGCAGCTTTCCTATCTTGAAACTAAAAATCAAAGGATTGAGCGTGAAAAACCCAAAAGGAAATGTTTCAAATCCAATCTGCTACCCAGCTTAAATGTCGTCAAGCTTCGAAATATCAGTCAGTAATTTTTTTCAACTTTCAGTGGAATTTAGAAAAACTCTCGGCCTCTTTTTATTAAAAAACAAATTAAAAAGGTTATTGTTATAAAAAATGTGTACAACATTGAGGACTGTTTTCAGTCTCGCCTCATAGTTATTGCATGTATCATCATAAATTTCTTATCGCCTCGTATTTAAATATATATAATACTTGGCTGGATTACCTGACCTGCTTCATGATTATAATCTAAACGTAATGACGTAATTACTTATTTTAGGAATATTTATATCATTACTATCAATTTCAGACACAATAGCATATTGTTTATTAATTAATTCATTCATTTTTTTTCACAAGAGAAATAACATAATAACCTACATACAAAATGAATAAGACGTGTGGAAAAATTATGTTTATAATGAAAAGGAGTTATAGATACGTAGGATTGTATTCTGAAATCTGTCTGTTCGTTCGTATATTTATCTATCTATTAGGTTGTTATGTTGTTATATCGGCAACTAGTTTGCAATATAGGAAATTTTCAAGTATCTACCTGTTACGGTTTAAAAGATACAGACTTGCGACAGACGGATGGACAGATCGATTAGACGAGAACGGGCTATTCTTAGGGTACGAAACCTTAAAAACCTTTTCATTATCAGTGACAAACCATTTAACTTTGGTGAAGATTTGATGATAAACGAAATTATTGAATAAAAACAAAATGTTGATATCGACGTAAACATTAAATTTTTAAAAAAAGAATATTTTTGAACAGGCGTCAAAAAACAAACTCGGTTTCACTTTTTTTTATACAACGTCGGGAGATATACAAGCATATGGCCACCTGATGTAAAGCGGTTACCGTAGCCTACGAACGCTTGCAATGCATTAAGTATCACTCGCGCGATGCCACCTCTGCTGCTCACATAGTAGATAACTCCTTACGATCGTACTGGTGACCTCACTCATACGCATGAACAATATCACCCTCTAAGAAGTTATATGGCTGCAGTTTTCCTTGAGGTGCAGGTACCTTCCCAGACAGGGTGCTCTGATATACCCTATCTCTCTCAAAAACACCCTGACGAAGACAAACAGACATGTTCATGCACACGAATGTTCGTCCTGTGCGGGAATCGAACCCAACACCAACGCTCATATTTAAGTCAAAGTAGCGTTCCTGTTATCATCGTGCCACCGAGGTCGTCGTATTTAATCTAGTTTTATAAACATCGCAATTAAGGAATGCGCAGCTAACCATCTGATTAGTTATTGTAAGTAATCGCACGTTAACATATAAATCGATACAACAGCATAACAAATACAATTTATAATTTTATCAGTATAAATCTGTATTCAACACGTTGCGAGGTGCTCAATCTTGCAAAGAGACGAGAAGATTTACATATTTAAGCTGACACTTGAAGGGTTCTCAGACACTATATTGATGGTCTTTCTATATATCATAGATCTGTGTACCCAACTGTATTTTAAAACGGGTATTCGCATTGAATAAACATTTTAATCCCAAGTACCAGAAAACAATTATATCTGACAATAATCCAGATTAGAATTATTTCTTGACAATATAGTAATACAATATTCAATTATAACATTGTAGTTAATACTAAATGAAAATTGTATGTAGGTATATCTTCATGCCAGGTCTCATGCGGGCTAAGCAGAGAATACCGAACGCCATAAGAGAGGATCTTCACGTCTCGATCGCTTTTTTAATTCATAGCTATTTTAATGTATACGTTTGCCGCTTTCTAGGGCATCTGGTGTATCCTTCTGATGAAACACGACCAATTGGATCATGGTAGGTGAGTCTCGGTCTTTCTATGTTCCTACGTTCTTTCAGCTATGCGTTGTATATCATTGTCGTTATTCTTTCATCCTACATTATTTAATGTTCTAAAATTAAAACTGATTAACGTAAAGTTCGCACGTTTTCTCCTTCCTAGAGGTGTCCCACGTACTTCAAATTGCATTAGAAAAGTCAGCTACCTGTGTGTTTTGCAAAGATACAAATTTTTACATGGAACGAAAACCAGAAACCTTCCTTATGTCACATGTTCCTAGGTCCCACGTCTTTTGAAATACAATTTCATGGACGTGGGTTTCCTCATGATATTTTTCTTCATCGCCGAGCAAATGATAATTATATACATGTATGTAAATCCAAAAATATGATTGTGTATATGTCCATACCAGGATTAGTACCAGGGGCTAATTGATTAACAGACCAGTTCTTTATCGACTGGGCTGTCCCTGCTCTTCTATTGTTTGTATTACATTAACTATGGCTAGTAGCACTATAGTAGAATAAAGGCGATAGGAAGGTAGGGCGCATTAAAGTAGGGGGAAGAACCTTTTTTTTTTTTTTGTGACGCGGGGAAAAATGCGTTACTCACACCACCGGTGCCTGGGTGGCCTCCGGTGGTAGTGTGGGACTCCCCGTCGGCTGTCCGACGGTATACCCACTAAACGACCCAGCGAAATGCCATCGGCCGCGTTGGTGTGGTGCCCCGGATCTGTCAGCAACAGGGCTCAGGGGGAACTCCCTAGAGGGTTGTTGTATTGCTTTGGTAGTAGAGGGAACAGAAACACGTAAGTTGTTACATTGCTAACGTTCAATGTTTTTATGTTATTACCTCAGCATAACATTTCAAACGGTGGGCCGTAAACTTTTGTCTCCCTACGTTGTGTAAATTACCTATTGTATTGTAACTGACTAATTGCAACAGTTACTTTTGTATTGAGTAGTATAAAATGTAATGACGAAAGTCTATTCCTATAAAATTTCGGTTTGAGACGTATTGTTTACATTTAGTAACATTACTAGGTCTAGCTAGACCATAGGTTTCTTTATAAGGCATTAGATACGTAGTATTAGTATATTACCAACTATTATTGCATAAAACGGCATTAATATATTTAAAAAAAAAATGGCCAAGTGCGAGTTGGACTCGCGCACGAAGGGTTCCGTACCATTATCTATAAAAACGGCAAAAAGATCACGTTCGTTGTATGGGAGCCTCCCTTAAATATTTGATTTATTTTAATTTAATTATTTATTCTTAAAGTGAATATATAACTAAATATTTTGTGAATATTTGAAGCGTCTACCTGTTGCCGATATTTATTTTATAATATCGAGCAATAATGAGCAAAAAAATCACGTTTGTTGTATGGGAGCCCCCTTAAATATTTCAATTTTTTATTACTTGTTGTTATAGCGGCAACAGAAATACATGATCTGTGAAAATTTCAACTCTCTAACTATCACGGTTCATGAGATACAGCCTGGTGACAGACGGACGGAGGGTCGGACGGACGGACAGCGGAGTCTCAGTAATAGGGTTCCGTTTTACCCTTTGGGTACGGAACCCTAAAAAGATGTCACTGGGTACATACTACAGCCTTTGGATATTTCCTAAGGTTCAATTTCTACCATATAATATATACCTACCTATTTCTATCATTATTGCTAATGTGAGGAATTTTGTCGTTACTGACACTGTTTTGGTCTATGTTTACTAACTATAACTTAGGAATATGTTCTTGTAATATGTACGACTGTTTGTGTCATAAATATATATATACATCATTCTTTTCGAAGAAGCCTCTACGCGTTGGATTCATATCCCCGTGCACGCCTATCAAATGACCGGGATTAAACCCGTGAAAAAAGAGATATAATAATAATAAGTCTCATTTGAGATGCCGTAATAAATATATATATATATATATATATATATATATATATATATCATTCTTATGTCTGAAATGATTAAATTACAATCGACATTAATACTGGCGTTATATAAATCGATATTTGTTGCCATCTCTCTCCACAGGCAACTCTAAATACTTTTACTACACTAATAATACTCGTACAATTTACTTAAGGAGATTAACGCCAAAACTACTTCTATTTTCTACCAACCGCACTCACTGAGGCAGGGTTGCATACTGGAAAGTTTAGATTTATTAGATGTTTATCGTTAACACATATTTCACACTTTCATTTCAAATGGTGTTATTCCTGCAGATATTAATAAAACGTGTAAATGTTAATTAACAGTTTTTCACAGGAAATCGTCTTGTAACTGAAGAACATAAATATATTAAAATTAACATTGCTACCTTAATTATGAGAAATATTTGAGATAGCTTGTTAATCGTAGAATGCAAAGAAAATACAGGTATTTTAGTTAATATATATAAATTTAATTAAACACGCTCAACAGACAAATGTAATACTTAAATTTACCATCACAGTGGCCCAGGTGAATAAGCAAAAATATTTTTTTAAAATTTTAATATAATTATTTTGCAAAGCAGACATATTGGTTGCGTAAATATTTTTCTAATGCTTTATAGCGCAATTTTCTCATTCTCCTCTTGATTTGGGACAGAACCTCGAAATGGATGGCAATATCGTAGCTATTTTTCGTGTACAAAATAAATATATAACATAGTCAAATTATCGTTATCAAATACGATGACAAAAATAATTTATATATTATAACTTAACAAAACGGGCGATGTCCAGAAATCTATGAGAGCCATTCCTGTGCAATCAATAAACCTTGACCAAAATATAGGAATATTCAAACAGTTAAATTTTAATATAAATATAGGCTTGTATTTTCATATACAAAATAATTTTACAAGACATATTTAGTCTACGTAATCCAATTTAAAGGATAGGTTCATATATACATCATGTAAATCCCTATCACAGTAGCAGGTGTGCGAAGTGACATTGTGTGACGTTTCCTGGTTGCTCGCCGCGACAAGCTCACGTCGTGCAGAAATAGATCGATCTATGGGGTTCTTTGTTAGTACAAGTAAGTACGATTTTATTTAGTTTCCAGCCATGAAACACAAAGGTAATTAAGGTGAAACAGTACTTATACACGAAAGATATCTGCATGTGACTGCTATTATAACGCGCTTATGTTGTGAGTTTGGCCGAACTTTAGATGCTTTTTAATACGAGTAATATCCACTTGTTTCTTACATTATTCGATAGAGCATAATAAAATTGACAAGAAAATTTCATCAAATTTTATATTAATAATAATAATAATACATTACATCATTCTTTTCGAAGGGGCCTCTACGCGTTGAATTCATATCCCCGTGCACGTCTATCAAATGATCGGGATTAAACCCGTGAAAAAAGAGATATAATAATAATAAGTCTCATTTGAGATGCCGTAATAATTAGATAACATAAAGTAAAGGATACCTTACTTATTTCAAGTTTTCCTAACTAAAATCCGTGAGTGATTCATCAATTTACATTATTTCAAGCAAATTCATCTAATTATGCTTTGTGTACTTTCACCACCAATTAGTTCATGAAAACTAGCGCCGGTCGACGCGCACCCACTAGCGTTAATAGATGCATGCAGTCGCTACCATGGCTTCTCCGTTCGTGTCTGCCTCAGCTGTTGCGGTTTTCTCAGCGGTTGCCCACCATCTGGAACAGCAACTGCATGCTGTCCTGGTTGCTATGGCTGTCTATGCAACACATGTGTCTGGCACCTCTGCTGCTACAGCAACTCCTTAGGAGTTTACTGATGACCTCACTCCCATAATTCTCATACCGTAATACCGATAAGAATAACTAAACAAGATGCAGATCATAAATCTTACTGTAACGAGCTATAATCTCTATGTTGCGAGCATTTCCGGTTAACTATGTTAACTATAAAGGAAAGGCGTGAAGAGGTTTTTTACAGGGTCGGAAACCCACGTCTGAGATGCTTGGTATTGCAAATGCCCATTGGCTACGGTAACTGCTTAGGCAGACTTTACTTTTGTTTACCACCTTAGTCCACCTTAACGGTATAAAACCATCCATCTCACATCAGGCAGGCAGTATTTTAATTTGTTTGTTATGTAACATAGTATAAGAATAAATAAATAATAAATATTGTCGGACAAATTACACAGCGCCATCCAGCCCCAATGTAAGCGAAGCTTGTGTTATGGGTACTAGACAACTGATAAACATACGTAAATACATTTTTTTTTGTAAATACATACTTATTATACATAGAAAATACCCAGACCAAGACAAACAGACATGTTCATGCACACAAATGTTTGTACTGTGTGGGAATCGAACCCACGAGCATTAGTGTCAAAGTAGCGTAACAGCGTGTTCCACCACTGCGCCACCGAGCTCGTCGAATAGTATAATTAGAACTACAGTGTACGGTAGCATCTCTAAAACATAGTATTATTCATAAACACTAAAAGACTTTAGTTGATTGTGTGGTCTGCGGGTACACCAGACTGGCAGTGGGAATCTGCGGTTTCAACTACTCCCGCCATTTTGCGTTAATTAATATACTTTTAAGAAAGAGGCAGTAGTAAAGCCTCGTAAATATGCTTACAAATATAACAAAACCTAATAAAATATATACCAACAGATTATAGTACAAGATATAGTGACGAACTCGGTGGCATAGTGGGGAAATGCGCTGTTACGTTACTTCGACACCAACGCTTGTGGGTTCGATCCCCACACTGGCAAACATTTATGTGCATGAATACGTCTGTTTGTCTTGGTCTGGTCTGTTTTCGAGAGAGGTAGAGCGCATAAAAGCAGTCCATCTCGGAGAGTACCTCCACGTCACAGAAAACCGCAGCCAAATAACAATTCCCTAGAGCGTTGTTGTGCTCCTGCGTATCAGTTAAGTCACCAGTGAGCTCCTAAGGAGTTGCTATGTTAGCAGCAGAATTGGCGTCGCGCGAGTGATACTTCATGTATTGCAAGCGTTTATAGGCTACGGTAACAGGTTTACATCAGCTGGACTGTATGATTGTATGCCTGCCGACGTTATAAATAAACCAGGCACCGTCAGTTAACAGTCTGCTTCATTATCCACTGCCACGTACTGTACTGTACTGCTATGTATCACCCAGACCAAGACAAGTACACATGTTTTTGCACAAAATATTTATCCGGTATCGAACCCACGATCCTTGTAAATGTTGCGTCGTTTACCACTCTACCAGCGGGCTTGTCAAAAACGTACGCTGGAAGCAAGTTTGATTGCACCTTTACACATTTCCTCGATCAGTATACAAGTATACTGTATAAAATTATAAATATATATTTTCGTATCTACCATGAGCAATATCGATTGAATTTCAAATATACGCAACAATAAATTGAGAACAATTAATTGGGATATATTGCACAATTAATTCGATCTCAGATAATATGCAAATGTATTGAGCGGTTGCTTTAACCGCTGTATTGATATTAGTACCCCTATGTTAAACCAGTAATAGATGAATAGAGGCGGTGTATACCACACTAACTGCAGCCCGCGACTACGTCCGCGCGTGTCGTAGTATCCCGTGGGAATAGCTTTTCTTAGTTTATTTATTTATGCTCAGTTTCTAAGGGTAGTATCGTGATCTTGAATAAACTATAACCTTCCACAAGACTTGGGCTATCAAATGCACAGCAAACTTTTCAAATCCATCTGACAATTTCAACGATTAGCGAATTCAAACAAACAATCAAAGAAACAAACTCTGTCACTTTATACCTATACTAGCTTTTACCCGTGGCTTCACCCGCATTTTTTTTTAATAAATAGTATCCTATGTTACTTCTGATACCTCCAAGAATATGTGTACAAAGTTTCATGATGATCGGTTCAGTAGTTTTCGCGTGAAAGCGTAACAAACAAACGGACATTCACATTTATAATATAATATAATTAGGATTAGGTATTAGTATCCATCGAAAGTACACGAGATTCATCGTTGAGGTCAAAGCCAAACATATTTTTTATGCAATGTACTTTCCCTTTAATAGAGGTAGGGCTCATCAAAGCAGCCCGTCTGAGGAAGTACCTCCGCCTCACAGGAAACTGCAGCCAAGTAACAACTCCCTAGAGAGACATCGCGTGAGTGATACTTTAATGTATTGCGAACGTTTATCAAAGGACACGGTAACTGCTTCACATCAGGTAGTCTGTATGCTTGTATGCCTCCGGACGCCCTACCTCTCTAAGATATACATATATGTATTGTAAAGAAAACATTTCTATATAATATGTATCTTCAAATTGATAAATCCAAAGATTCGTGGCCAGACAGATTAAAGGCCTGTATCAAAGCCAAAGGTAGTCGAAGAGAATTATTTATTTTATTTGTTGCTGAGACTTCCATAAACATATTAGTTTTATTAAGATTACATTGTTTCATAAAGAAATAAATGCATATTCATTTGTAATACGACTTATGGCCGGACTAGGTATACATATACAATATTTCGAAACGTGTGTATTGTTTGTGAGCACTCCTAATTTTTCTATGATTTTTTTATGTGTGAGTTGGACGGTTTAGATCCATAAATGGACCACGTAGGTGATGTTACAATTGGGTTCTAGGTCTGTTAGGTTCTGTAACATGTTCATAAAAGTGTGGTATTTAGGTCCATGCTTCATATTTCACTTACACGAGGTCGTATGTAATGCGCCTTACCTGAAAAAAAGGGAATTATATTTTAGTATTTTTGTAACCAAAATTGTCACAGAAAGTGTGCATGATGCGTTATAACGTGGGATTCTGGCTAAAGTGACGTAATTCAAAAATACGTCTTCATGTTTGATAATAAAATCTATTTTTCAATCATAACTCAAAAAAATATTCCTTATATTTAAAATGTTTATAAAATTTAGAAATATAAACATTTAAAATATATCTCAAAATGCCAACATACATTAAAATTGAAAGTATGTGCACGAATGCACTCATTAAGCTCTTTCATATCATACACAGGGCAAGACCTATTTCTAAAAAAAAAACCAATTTCACATTTAATAGAGGTCAGCACAGCATGTTACATGCCAAAATTCAGATTAGTATGTCTCATAGTTTCCGAGATAAATTACTGTGATAAGTTTTTGGCGAGCCCGGTGCTATAGCGGTTATTTTGACACCAAGGGTCGTGGATTCGATTCCCATACACAGGACAAAAATGTTTGTGCATAAACATGTCTGTGTGTCTGGTCATTTTAAGAGAGGTAGGGTGCATCGAAGCAGCTAGACTAGGGAAGTATCTCCATCTCACAGAAAACCGCAACCAAGCAGCTAGACTAGGGAAGTATCTCCATCTCACAGAAAACCGCAACCAAGTAACAACTCCCTAGAGGCTTGTTCTGATCCTGCGTGTAAGAGAGGTTACCAGTAAGCTCCTAAGGAGATGCTGTGTTAGCAGCAGAGGTGGCATCGCGCGGGTGATACTTAATGTATTGCAAGCGTTCATAGGCTACGTAACCGTTTTACATCAGGCGGGCCGTACGCTTGCACGCTTCTCGACGTTGTACAAAAAGAAAATTCCAGTGGCGGGCAAAGCCGGAAATCGGCAGCGATTGGAGATGAGATGTAACATTCGTGTTCGTATGAAAACTGACACACAAAAAGCGATGGCAGCGTGCCGGATCGCGCTCGCTTTTTATATGCCAGGTCGTATGTTACACGAATGTTACATAAAATCCTATCCCGGACCGCTTTCTCGCTATTCCCGCCTCTGTGGGTTTCAGGTTTTAATTGCTCTATTATTGATGGTAACTTAGAATTAAATGATAATTACAGGCATAGGTAATTTACAACAGAAATGTACGAAAATAAGCAACGAGTTTCAAAAATGCTCAGGGGCAGCGGGCATTTCTCAACAAATAACTATTTCATTCGGCTAGTTTATAATCTTGGGATAATAATTATGTTACAAATGGTGAGGTGTCACAACAAAATAAACATGTTTCAAATTAACTGTCGCCTATTTATACTGTTGAAATCACACGCGAATAAGCGTCATTATTAATAATGGCCACAAATCACAGTTATGCTTAGTGAATTCCTAAGTTTCAATGTGTTTAATAAGTAGTTCATTTTATTCGACGTACAGATCACGCTTGATACGAGAAGAACAGTTATAATTGTTTTCACTTACCGAATAATAATGGTGCACTGGTCAAAGTGTTAAGCTTGAGTGTTAAGCTTAGTTGTACAAAGGCCTGTGTAAATATTTATATTTGAACATTGGAAATTGGTAGTGTACCTATTTTGTGCGAGTACCTATAATAGAGTAAATGGGTATAATTTCATTGATAAGACGCCATTACTAAGATTAGGTTGTGAAACGATGACACGAAATAGTGACGCTTTCTTTCGCATTCCTGTTTTTGACGTGATACGACTTACATTTGGATCAGTAGGGAGTCGTTTGCAAATATGGTAATATCGCATATAACTTTAAAACTACAGCACATTTGCTTTATTATTTATTATTTTATATTACTACAGGAAATAAGCTGATCGCGTGAAATCGCGCCCAGAACGACGCTTTAGGAAACTAAATTTGCCATAGCGCTGTGTATTACTATATACACAGCGCGCGATGTTAGATTTAGTAGTTGTTACTCAGTTACTTACATTGATAAGCTAGTTAGAGTCATTGAAAATCGTATTCAGTATTATAGACACGCGATAATCTAGCGGAATGATATAATTCAAACTTTAGATGTAATTATAGAGTCACCAAATTAAAAAAAATGCACGTAAGAATTGAAAATTTCTTAGCTTCACAAACTTGCAAACATTATTTATGGGTTATAAAATTATATATATATAAATATATATACATCCTCATCCCAAAGTGCCCTACGTGCCTAAAGATATTTTAACTTCAAAAATAATAAGATTGTATAGAAAACCAGCAATGTATTCTATTAATAATGATATTTTATTTTCACCAGTACGCATTTGTAATAAACACTGTGATTACTGTTATTACACGCAAATCAATTTAAAAATATCGCGTGACCGTAACTAAGTATTGTGTAACCTAATAAATGAAGGCACACACGTAGACCGATGTGAAGGTAATAACGAGGTAGAACAATTGTATGGTCGTACGAAGAAAGAAAATAGAGGGTAATGATAGTGATTTGTGGGGACTTGAGGCTACCGAATCAGGGTTAGTGAAAACATCTGGCATGCTACTGAGGCTGGAAAGGAGTACAAAAATACCGAAGGTTTATGCTGAAATAAAAACTTGTTAGCTTTTTAGACATAATGAAATGTATTCAAGTATTTATTGCTTTCATTTTGTATACATAGGTCTCATGTTTATACATTTTGTTCCAAACATGAACCCCGATAGGGCACCACAATATAAATTATAATGATACATTACTGAATTTTAGAACTTCAACATATTATGTGAATTGAAATCATTATCAATATTACTGTCTGTCCGTCAGTCAAGACCCCATTTCTCCGGGACTTTTTTGACGATTTTCCCATTTGCCTATGAACCTGAAATTAACATCAGATACTCAGGTCTGTAAACCCTTTGAGAAGTGAAAAAATCAACTTCTAAGTCAACGCAATGAAAAGATACGGCTGTTTATGCCTCGTTTACGCGTATATTTTGACACTCGTAAGGGAATCAAATCCTGTAGGGTACTTCCCGTTGACCTAGAATCATGAAATTTGGTAAGAAGCAATGTTATGTAGCACCAGTATAGAAAAAATCCGAAAACTGTAAATTTGTAGTTACATCACAATTTTTTAATTTGCGAAAATAATTTTCGGAAAATTTTTTACTCAGTGTGCGAGTCGAACTCGCACTTGACGGTTTTTTTTTATTATTTC
Organism: Pyralis farinalis; assembly: GCA_947507595.1. Lineage (NCBI taxonomy): Eukaryota > Metazoa > Arthropoda > Insecta > Lepidoptera > Pyralidae > Pyralis > Pyralis farinalis. The sequence continues at coordinate 8,335,166 of OX382272.1, read as the reverse complement.
AGGTACGGTATTTAATATTTCCGGTACAGGATTGAGTAAGTCTATTTTTGTGTCGAATTGAGTACTTAAAATTTCTTCCCATATTGCGAGTAATATATTAAAGCTTAATTTCAACTCAACCCTTGTCCATTCATATTATATAAAACACAATAAAATATAGACCCACAATTAACCACTTTTCACACCCATTGCACGACGGCTTAGATAGCGTATGCAATAAAGGTGCGTTTCTACTAATATGTTGCGTTGGTGCGGACGACTCTCGTTACTTCTGATTAGTCGCGCCTCATCGCGCGATGTCGCCGTGATGTCGTAGGTAAATTGTCTAGGAATAATCGGGGTGTCAATTCTAATATACTTTAGTTGGTTACAACAGAGTGGGAAATAATGGTTTCCCTGTCCACGACGACGTGTTGTTTCGTTTGTAATACATGTTACAAACACGTACTTATTATTTTTATACAACTTTATAAGAATATGCAATTGACATGAGTCTAATTGAATACGCAAGTTGGGCAGCGACGACCGCAATCTGTCTATCGATGGGTTTAGTAGTCTTGAGATTCTCAAGCTTCGGAAGCCCCGGCTGTTTTCGATAGATGCACACATATAGAGCGCAGACTGATTGGGGATCTACCTATTAGGTACTACTGAAGTTTACCAGTAACCTTCTGAGGAGTCGCTATGTTATCATCAGGGATGGCAACTCGCGTACTATACTTGTAGTATTTGTAGGGGAGCGTATGCAATTTACATGAGGTGGGCTATATGCTTGTATGCCTCTCGACATTGTGTAATATTCAAGCGGGTTCAAAACCTACCTAGTTTGCGTAGAAGCTATACAATTTAAAAACATTAATGGATTTTTCAAATCAAGGATACTTCTGACTATCGTACCAATAAACAATCATAAAACTATACAAACATACTACAGCTATGATGGCTATTTCACATCAGGTAGGTTGCTTCTTTGCCACCCAATCCTTTAAAAGACGTGATCTGGTAAAAATACTTAGGTCATTTTCCGTTGAATCGTGTCACTTTTTTTATGGAAAAGTAATTGTTAAGATTAAATAGTTTCCAGGTTAATAGTGATGCCTAAAATCGTAAAAAACCACATGTAATTAAATTATCGAGCATGTGAATGGCTATAATTCTGATTACAACACTTGACGGGACAATAATAGTATGTCACACGGAAGTGATCGTGCAGTCAATTAAAATACTTTCATAAAAATGACACCACATTCGTAAATTGCTGTGTCTTCAGAGCTACTATAAATTACAATGCTCGTGTACGACACATTTGATTTAAGGTTGAGTATTGATTAGTTAAAGTGTTTGAAATTTAATTACGGAGTTCTAAGATATCTGAGTTACGATGCGGACGCGTAGGTTATGGGATGACGGGGCGCAAATATGTCTGTCGGTATACCTCTTTTTAGACCATGATCTTTGCAATATCGCCAAAAAATGAGAAAAGTCAAAAATAAATCACAGTAAGTCTTATATTTTCAAAAGTGCTTACAAATTATTTTAAGTACTATTTGCCACTTTAGTGTACACTTATTATTTAAATATAAACATTTTTGTTTATAAATACCTGAAAATATATATTAATAATAATAATTAAGCGTAGTATAGTTTGATCTAAATCGGACATACGACTATTAACGACTGGCATCTCAGCACTGCACAGCACCTGAAGACGCTCCATGAACACGCGTTGTAAATGCATGGTGCTTGAGGTTCATATTCCCGAAGGCAGGCAATCGCAGCAACGACCGCAGTAACCGAGGCAGACATGACTGGAATAGCCATGGCAGAAACGGCATGCATCTACTAACGGCAGTTGGTGGGGTGGCAGCCGATGCTAGATCGCATGAACTAATCGGTGGCGGAAGCACACGAAGTATTTTAGATCAGGTTACAACTTGTCTTTTGCTAAATAATACCCGAATATTTTAACTATTTAGTACCTATATCTTTTTTGAGGTCTTTATGTGTAACTATTACTGGTCATGTGTATAAGTTTTATTTTAATTAAAATTAAAATTCATAGACAATGATAACCACTTTATATCAGGTAGGTCTTATGTTTGTTGCAATTAAAATATACACAACGTAACTTCGAAATAGTCCCGGCGACTGCAGTAATTATAATCAAACTAGGTGTTATGAGTGTAAGTATAAAAATCTAGGCTTTACCCGAGGTTTATAATATAATTTCACACTTGCATTATATGTATGTGCGTAATAATCTCTAAATATACAAATCGTTACAGTCGTTTTCCCAGACAACCGAAATATATATATATATATATATATATATATATATATATATATATATATATATACACAAGAACAGCTCGTTTAAAGTAATAAGATGTATATAGGCATTCTGCAAACGACGCGTTGCGGACACGGCAAATCACGACGCGTGCCAGCAGTAATCACGCGTGGCAAACGCGGAGTGGTCGCGTTAGGTAAAATCAACCTTTACGACTCGTGTCGACTGCCATCTATCTTGTCGGAACTGCCTATTATTTCATTGTGGAATTTCCTGCATATTTGTATTGACAGCCCAGTCAACTCAAAGATTTTTTTTCTACAAAATGGAAGCCAACCGGCATAGCATAAAATTATTCTACTGCCTGTTTTTACCTTCAAGTCATGTCAAGATGCTAAAGCTCTACATAGAGTGGCATGTCGAAAGCGATATTATAAGTTCTAGACTATGGACAACTGGAATCGTTTTATTATTATTTTTTGTTTCTTGACTTATATTTAGACATTAAACCCAATTGATGTTAAGGAGTTACCGTTGGCTATAAACACTAACACACACCTGTGAGCATTCAGAGTAAATTAGCTCTAGTTCTGCAGTACGATAGCAAGTCTTTTGCACTTCGATCACTTTATTGACAAAAATAATAGGGGTTAAAGTATGAAATTGCCGTTTTATAGTGATAGATACTTTGAATTGACATTAAATCTTAATTGTTTTGAGATTTTCGAGTGAAAATTTTTTCACATGATACCTATGAGGGTTTTCTTTTAAAAAATGTGCAACATTTGACATTCGAATTTCATTTGATTTTTTTTTATTTAGCTTAGACGGTAAAGATGGATACTTAGAAAATCCGAGTAATTTTTGAATACAAGTTACGAGTAACGCGGCAGAAACGGCTCGCAATATCAATGCTGCGTTTGGAGAGGAGACTGCTAATGAACGCACCTTGCTTTTTTTTGTTTAAACGCTTTCATAATGGAAACTTCGACTTGAAGAACAAACCACGTGGAAGACCGCCCACACAAGAGAATAAGGCTGAATTGAAGAAGATCGTGGAAGCCGATCCGAGTCAAACTACCCAGGAATTAGCGGCAGGGTTTAACGTTACAATATTGACTCATTTGCTTAAAATAAATAAGATAAAAATATAAAAATGGGTGTCTCATGATTTGATTGATCTGCAGAAAGAGACACGTATTGAAACTTTTGCATTGTTGAATCGGTTTAGAAATGAAGGAATATTGGATCGAATTGTGACATGTGATGAAAAGTGGATTCTTTACGATCTTTACGATTATAACCGTAATCGAAAAATGCAATGGCTGACCCCAAACTAAACGCCACAACAGTGCCCTAAAGCAAAGCTTACTAATAAAAACGTAATGGTTACTGTTTGGTGGTCTTTTCATGGTGTTCACTATAGCTTTGTCAGGTCTACCAGGCAATAACAGCAGATGTTTACTGTGGCGAACGAATAATACAGGCGAAATTGGTGATAAAACAGCCCCGACTCGTGAATCAAGACCTCACATTGCACGAGAAACCGTTGTAACTCTACAGGAGCAGCAGTTACAAACCATACGTCATTCTCCGAACTCGCCAGACTTTGCTCCAACTGACTGCTATTTTTTTCGTAATTTAGACAACTTTCTACGTGGTAAAAAAATTTCTTCCCAGGAGGCAGTACAAAATGCTTTCACACATTTTGTCCAATCTAGATTCCCAGAGTTCTATCGCAAAGGCATAAATAAACTTCCGATTAGATCGCAGCAATGTGTAGATAATGAGGGTAAATATTTTGATTAAACAAATATATTACATCTTAGAAAAAAACGAGTTTTAATTTTTCAGTACAAAGCGGCAATTTCATACTTTAACCCATAATATATACAGAAATCTGTCACCGTTAACTTTTGAGAGAAAATCTTAATTTGCGTGTTTTTACTAAATCGTGCACCTACCATCAAACAAGCTTGCAATCAAGTACTCTAGACATTTCGTCAAGTGTCGTGTGTCGCCGCGGACACGCGTGTCCAAACTCTGATTGCACTAAATTATACATCGCTATGTGTTTTGCAAAATGACCGGCTTAGGTAATGTAGTTGAGGGTTAACGTTCTGCTGATTGAGCTGTGAAATCAGCTGGAATAGATTGACTTGATCTTTCGCCTGTGATAATGATTATTCTCTGTTTCTGGTCGTAATCAGTGAAAGTTTTAGTATTTTGTTTAAAAGGAGAAACCATCAACTGTCTTATGATAACAGTGATTAGACCAAACAGTTGGTTTTAAGTAGGTTTACATTTGATGCGTATCCTAATAATGACGCAAAATATTTAAGCAATTGGATTTAAACTACTTTGTGTGCTTCCGCTACCAATTAGTTCATGTGAATTAGCGCCGGTCGGTACTCACCCTAACGGTCGTTAGTAGATGCATGAGGTGAGTGCCATGGCTGCTCTGGTCGTCTCTGCCTCAGCTGCAGTGGTCGTCTCTGAGAATGCTCGTCTCTGGAACATGAACCTCATGTATTCGCCACCGTTGCTTTTTCGTGATTTGGACAATTTTCTACGTGGTAAAAAATTTTCTTCCCAGGAGGCAGTACAAATTACTTTTACACAGTTTGTCGAATCTAGATCAACAGTTTCTATCGAAAAGACATAAATAAACTTCCGATTAGATGGTAGCAATGTATAGATAATGAGGGTAATTATTTTGATTAAATAAATATGTCACATTTTAGAAAAAAAAAAACAGTTTTAAATTTTCAGTACAAATCGGCAATTTCATACTTTAACCCCCATACTTTCATTGGTATACATATACTTAAAATACATAGATAAGACCTTTCTAATCACTCGGCTCGTTACGTATATATGTATATTTGAATTATTATTATTGACTTATATTCGACGAAAAGTTTAAATAAAAAGGACAATCGACAATCACGTCACTAAGTCCAATCGACAGATACAATGATTTTAAAATGATAAAGTGCAAGGTCACTTAGCGCAAATAAATACTGAATAACTAAAGACCCATACATTCTCAACAAGACACAGGCAATAACTGTTAACAAAAGGTGACGGAAATGTCATGTCTTATATTGTAATGTAGTTTTATTTTAATAAACACCTTTGATGATATATATTTATTATTTTATTGTATTCCTTTGTTGTTTTTTTACTAATCTTTGGGCAGAATCAGATATTGATTTTTAACAATAAAATATAATGTGCTTAGATTTATTATGACCCATTTAGTTTTTAGTGACTGCAATAAGAAATCTGTTAAAACAATTTTGCACTGCCACTTTGTGTACATATGAATGGAATAAACGTACATAATATGTCAAGAAGAAACCATGAAGAAAGAAGAACAGATGTTAAAAGTCATATTCATATTTAAAAATTAACATAAAATGAAAGCACATGTTTGGTTGTTATTTTAACAAAAAATCGTTAACAAATCAGTATCTATATTTAAATAATAATGGACACAGGCATCTTGGGATATTTTAAGTCCTATTTTATAGCATATTTTACACAACATTGTCACTCTGTATAAATTGGATTTAATAAAACTTACAACCTAATAATAACATTCTTAAACAGATTGTCAGGTTTTTATGGCACCTTGGAATCCTCATTTTTACGTTTATCTATAAAATTTCTACTACCAATATAATTGTAATAAAAATCGGTACTGAGCATGGTGCCCTCCACACCTTTCACTGAATACCAACATTATACATTTCAAAAGCACATAAACGAATTAGGTACGTATTATTGTAAATAATAAAATTTCTCTGCTACAACGAAAAACGACAATTCAAAACGTAACAGTAATTTAGAGTTATTTAAAATAGACCAAAAATAGTGATGTGTAAACATCGATGGTGCCTTTAGTTAATTGAATTGGTTTACAACTGTTAATGATACTCTATTAGTTGGTTATAGCTACGCTGAGCAATAAATACGTTATTTACACTCAAACAGGTTATAAAGTAACTATAGAATTACAAGAAATCCCAGTGAAAATAAATCTTCAGCATACATACTATACTTTTATTGATGCGACATGAGATTTCTATGACCAAATAATTAGGTGTATGTCCTTCAAACTGTGGAATTGTTTTCTTCCCTTTTAATATTTTGACAGTCGACCGACGACACGATATACGATAGAATCACGGTCCAGTCAATGTATGATAAATTGATAATACATATTTATCAGTCTCAAAAATTACTTTGAAGTAGCTTGTACTCGTAGATCACTTTTGTATTATGGTCCATTCAAATAATTAACAGACAAAAAATCAGATAAACATAGATATCTCTGTATTTCTGGGTGCTGGCTGGTTGTGGATTCCACACTCAAGTTTTATAGGTTTGATATTTTCAGATTAAGCTATTATCGAAATTCGCTAGCTAAGATTATAAAAATCATTCATCATAGATGTTGCACATATGGCATAAAAGTAACTTAAGTAATTTGAGAAATACTATAATTCTCGCTCGCCTCTGTACTATCTTTACTATACACATGTAACTGTTTGTATTTATATGTGCAATAAAGAATTATAATTATAATTATTTCATAGTCATTTTAAAATGTTGACTTCAGAATTTTAAGTGGACTTATAAATAGTAAGTTACGACGACGAGACTATTACACTGTGGATCCGATTTCAAACGTTATCCGAGATGAGCTCGTGAAACAATCGAATTTGTGTACATAAGGCACTTCACTAAGCATTAATAAAGCCATACCTGTGACGGCCGCCATTACCTGTCGAATTTACATCGCCCGTTAGACCCGACATAAAAGTCGATAAAACGCGTTTTTATCGACACCGCAATCCGCGCCTCGTTGGCTCATCGATAATTTCTTCATTTTCATAAACAGTGTCTCCGCGCAAAGCGAGGCAGTTATTTGTATTATTACTTAGATAAAGTCGACCGGACGAGGGCGTTTTTTGGTAATTAAATAAAAATCTGGTTCATTTTGCCGATGATATATAACAATTTAGTTTACAACTGGACTAATAATGTTGATATATTTGAAGTTAATTTGTACGGTGTTTTGACTACCGGATTTTAAAGCGATCGCGGGGTCAATGGTCCGAATGACTTTCTTTAAGATATCTGTATTAAGATACCTCGATCGATTCGAGTAATCAGTGTAATGTGAAATGGAGTGCGGTTACGTACGATTAGGTGAAAGCATTGCAATGCGACGCGAATTGAGAATATGAGAGTAAGGGGCATTCTGGGGCATTTGTAATTATTATTAACAACTATTATTCCCCCTACCTACTACGGACTTATAGTACAGAAACTTAGATCCTTAACTTGGATCGAGTATGTGGCGCTCGGTTCTCTCTGCCTACCCCGCAAGGGATTTGGCGTGAAATTATAGATAGATAGAATTTAGATCCTCATCGTTGGGGTGGCCCACAGTTTGAATGCCACACAGCGAACGATGAAGAGATCTATCTCTGGAGTTGACTTAAGGAGTAGAATGTGGAACGTGGAGGTAAGGTGAAGAACCAAAGTTATCGACATAGATCCCAGGTTAGACAAGCTATAGGTTGCTAAATGTACCGAGTTAGTGCAGAAGGAGGAAGGAAGCCCTGGACTGAAAGTACTACGTATGGTACGACATAACTTTAGCCATTTCCCTCTTTGTGTCTCACTGACCTCACGAGCAGGACTCTTCTTCTGAGGTCAGTGATCCACGTAGTTACAATTGACAAGCATACGGTGAAGAGTCTTCGAAAGGTCGTGTACGTAAGTGTATATAGATTATAAAGCGGATGATGCCAAAATTGATAATAAAAGCTTTCAAGCTTCATTCGAATTCAGATATAAGGTAACTGCTAAAATAAATCTTAAAATAAACGAGTTATTCTCACTACCACATACTGGAAACTCGATTCTCCACCAGAGACGAACAGAGTAACTGTGAACATCGACATAACCCATTCTACTATCGACACTCATTGCTAATAATAAATGTACTAACAAAATTTTCAGGGGTGATGTACGAGTATTACGTAGCTCGGTGTCAGTCGTGCAATGCCTTTGACCATATCTAAGCCTAAGATACTGATTTCTACTTGGGGCAACTGCCGTCAGATCTACATAACCCATAGGAAAAACCTTTCTTAGGTTAGTTCACGACTTTCTAAATAAAATTACTTGGAGTTGCGGCTTTCCTCGCGATGTTTACTTCACCTCCGAGCTGCACGGCCGTGGTGCACGGCAGTTGAGCTTCACTTGACTAGCCATCTGTTTGAGGTTTTTAAATGCCTTATTTGTCATATTGCTGTCTCTCACTTTGCAAAGAGGGGAAGTCAATTCCAAAACTTCCTACTCCTACAAATTTCTTCTGATTAAATTCGTTGTGAGTTCCAAGGCAGCTGTAGTTTAACCCCCGGGATGGCAGTGAACTTCACTGTTTATTGCCTTTTTGTTGGTCGCCGCTGTTAATTCTGGCTACACAGGAGACACAGTGGTGGGTATGAGTGGTGGGCCTGTCCCGTTTCACCTCCGAGCTAGCGATAATCACAAATAAGTACATAAATCTGAAAACACAAATTTACTGGTAGGTACATGTTAGGATTAGAACAGGGGACCGGTTGGCTGGTTCTTTGTCCACTGAGTTATTACTATACTTATTGTTTTAATTAGGTTTCGTTAATTATATATGACAACTATAAACTATCTGGTATGTGTTACTCTCATTTCAATCTTCGAGTCTAGTGAGGTTTTATTCAAACAGTCACATGTGCAGGAAGTGATTTGTATGAGCTAACAAATAATCTTGGTTATAGGATACCTGATATCAAGGTGATACTAAAGAGATTTGGAGCTCCTCTGTAGTGTAATCACAGAAGTTCATTTGTTAAATTATATATACAGTGTGTCAAATCTGACTCTGATCTAATCTGAATTTTTAATAAATAGACTTCATTTTCATTATTCTACTCTAATATTATAAAGACGTGATGTTTGTTGTTTGAAGGTCGCAATGTCTCAAATTACTAATATGAATCTTAAAGTTCTAACAGTCATATGCAGTTACATTATCCCAGTTATTTCAAAGCCAATACCCTCTCGGATGCAGTCGTGAACAACTGCGAATGATAAATCTAAAATAGTAATTGAACAGTATGAAACAACATATAAAAAATACAAGTTCTTATGCATTCACTCTGTTTTTTTCGAAATTATTGTAAGGAGTCTTAGGACCTAAACAAACGTGGACGCGTTTTTACTTATATAATAAAACGTGCATTGGTTTGCTATCATCTATCTATATTATAGCAAACCAATGTACGTTTGCCTGCACATCAACCGTGTTTTCCTGTGATAGTTTTGTGAAAGAAAGTAACAAAAATTATCTACGTTTGCGCAGCGCCTTATGCTCATGTTGATATGATCCGACTCAGATATCATACCACATAGGGAATTAAAAACGAATAACTTTTTACACCAAAACGGTTTTATTTTGCAGTTATCATATTTTTATGCTTAAGGATAATGCCCCTTGCTGCCATCTCATTTTCCTCGATTGTTAACCATCTAAAAAGGATCCCAAATTAGACCCGTTTTTATTATGCGTATGTTACAGGAATGGGGTGACCATATTGTAAATAGTAAATATAACCTAATATTTACTATTAACAAGTCTATATGACACATAGGTAATAAGAACATGACATTCTAATACGGTAGTCAAAATTAGTTGATATTGTTTAAATTATATTGCGCGAAATGTAAACAAGCATATGATACTAAGCTAGCGATGCTTAAAGTGTCCCAAACGTTTATAGGCTACGGTAATCACTTTACATCATGTGGGCGGTATGCTGGTGGCCTTTGTTTACAAGAAAATATTAAAAGATACAAAATAATAAATAAAATATCACGTCTGTATCCATCCAATGAATAAGATACGCCGACGCTTAATGTGGATTCATACGATTGAATTAAATATCCCTTTTTAATAAAATTTCAAAAAATATCCGAAAATATATACGCACTGGAGAAAAACACGTATGCATTATCACACTGTATCGACGCTTTCTGTATTCCAAGCATTCACAGGCCACGGTAACAGCTTAGCATCAGGTGGGCCGTATGCTAGTACGTCTTCGGATGTTGTATAAGAACCGTTGTTTGTGTCGGAGGCAGTAATATACCTATGACTTCATGCCAAATCCCATGCGGGGTAGGCAGAGAGAACAGAGCGCCACATGACTCGCTCCTTAACCACCTCATTCATCTTTAACATGCACAGCTCTTCGCATGCGCGCTCGCCGATTTTCAATGCGTGCCATCACCTGATAAAACATACAAGCACACAAAATCATTATAAACTACGCGTGTATAAAACCCAAGTGCGATGAGAAGGAACCAAATTATATCAAACATTACTTTAAAAGTTCCTGTCCCAAATTATGTCGTTACTTTAACGACCTCTCAGCCTCAATCGTAAAAGAACATGGAAATGTTTCAATTTGTATCATTAGCAGAGGTATCCGAATTATGTTGGTTATTTTGATTCTCGGACAAGCCTTTATGCAAGACTGGCTACTGATCGTGGCTTTATATACTGCATATGGTTTGCTTTTTACTTTTAACCCTCAGGCCCCGGAGAACTGTTGTTGCTGCAACCGTGTTTTTCAAAGATTGTAATCTTAAAAACGTCTTGTTTGATGTTGTATCACTGAAATTTTTAAGAGAGGTATATATAAGAGAATAAAAGCCAAATAACAACTCTTTGGAGAGTTGTTGTGTTCCTACGTGTGAGTGAGATCACCAGTAATCTAAGGCTTTGTTAGCAGCTGAGACGAGTGATACTTAGAGCATTGGAAGTATTTATAGGCTACGGTAGCCGCTTAGCATCAGGTGGGCCGTGTGCTTGTATGCCTCCTGATGTAGATTAAAAAAAAAGACAAGCAAACCAGCAGGAGGAAGGAAAAGTATGCATGAATAGGTTGATAAATGGTGAAGAAGCAAGAGAGGTATGTTCGGATCGGTGCACTTGGCATTCCATAATCTCTGCCTACCCCAAAGGGTGGTAGGCGTGATGATATGTATGTATGAAAAATGAGATTGGTGGCTGAATGGTCAGTAATGCTACTTTAACATCAAAGCTCGTGGGTTCCATTCACATGCAGGACAAACGCGCGAGTGATACTTCAGATATTGGTAGCGTTCATAGACTACCAAACCCGCTTTATCATCAGGTAGGTATGTTTATATACACTTGCTCTGGTTGTTATTAAGAGAGATAGGGTGAATTAAAGCAACCCTACAACTGAGGATATACCTCCGCCTCCAACAAAACCGCAGCCAAATAACAACTGCCTGGAACCTGGAGCGTTGTTGTGTTGTGAATGAGGTTACCAGGAACCTCCTACGGAGATGATATCTTGGTAGTGGGAGTGGTATACTTAATGCGTTGGAAGCGGTTAAACGCTACGGTAACCACATTACATCAGGCAGGTCATCAGCTTGTACGCCGCCTATGTTGAAAAACATATTATAAGACAAAAAATAATAAATAAAACGTCGCTTCTGTATCCATCCAATAAATAAATTGTACAGGCGCTTAATGTATTTTATACGATTTAATATGTTTTTATAACAAAATTTAAATAAAACATCCGAAAATATATACGCATCGGAGAAAAACACCAGCAAATTATCACGCTGTCAGAATGAAGTCATAACAAAAACATTTCAACTTAAAAGTCCGGTCCTAAAGTGTAACTAATAAATAAATCTTTAAAGAACCTTATAAAAACTTAATGAAAATTATTAAGCTGATATTATAAGAGATAATATATAAAAAGTGGTCGAAATAGGAACTTGACATTTCCATTGAGAGGTTAATAAATAAGACAGCGAAAGGCGGGGTTTGCGCCTACGCACTTATTACCAATTCAAAGAGCAATGTTATGAGACTGTTTAGAGATGCTTTGTCATTCATTATTCTTTTAGTCGTACATGGTTGACAAACGGATAGACAGCGCACGACCTCTGGCTTGCAAGGAAAATGCTAATATATGTGTAATTTAGTTTTAAGTCAAACACATTTAAAAACGGGACATGCTGCTGACTAATTCTTATGTTACAAAACGCACTTATTATAAATTCTAAGTCTCATACGCAGTAATATAATAAAATATTAAGGATGTCCAATATGATACAGGTTATGTAAGGTGAAGCCATTTCAGCAGTATTTGAGTCTAAATTTGATAGTGCATGATTATCGTCGTCAGAGTGTTATTCCCGGTCGCGACCTACGCTTTCGCTACCCAGAGGCCGCTTTCCAGCTTTAATCCACGACTTCGCGCGGTCTTCAGCATACCTAATACTGAGTCCACTGGCATGCGTGTCATCCCTCACGACGCAAGCCAGTATTTCTTGGGCCTACTCCTTTTACTGGGACCTGGCGGAGGTGGCTTGGTATAGGTACCATTTGTTCCCCACGTAACTTGCCGCTTTTCGCCAGACATGGCCGTACCAACGTAGGCAACACTCTTGCAGTTTGTCTGCTATGTTACAGACACTAAGGTCACCGCGAATGTGGGAGTCCCTTACGTAAACCTTTACCGTCACTCCACATATCTAACAATCTAAATTTGATTTTTATAATACTAATACAATTCACTTGTTAAATAGTTGAAAACAATACTAGCATATCTATTTAACAAGCCAATTCACATTAATATTGTACGGAACATTATTTCAATACAATCTATTCGATTTGACGATTTTAAAAAATCGAACAAAATAAAACAAAACTACTTTAATATTAATAGGAAACACTTTACAAAATAGATTAATTATTCTTAAAAAAAAAAATAAGATCAATAAATTGATGGAAAATAATGTACAAATGTTAAACTATAAATCTTACATCGATTATTTTAGGCGAGAATACATTAATTTAAAGAAAATGGACCCAAAGTATAAATTATTGAAAACAGAGTAAACGCTGAGCGATTAATCTTTGAGGCCACAGATAAGAATATATTTGAATAACATCACAATATTTACAATCGACAATTGATAACGTAAATTTTGTATAATTTACTTAAGAGAGAGTATCTGAAATTTGCAAAGTTAACTCAACAATATCTATTGTCAAAATATCGAAATAAAATAGAGCCTATAGGGATAATTATAGCTATTAAAATTATCGGGCAATTCGCCGGATTGTCTATATTCTAGTGACACAAGTCTTTAATGTTATGTTACAATTACATACCTGCTTAGTTGTTACTTTAATAAATGAAAAATGATATATTTTAATGGGGAAAAGTTACGCAGTTCAGTCTATAGAGGTTAAAACCGTCAAGGCTTACATAGGAAAAAAGAGAATGGTAGAACGCTGCCTCCACCATACAAAAAGTTCACAACTAAAAACCCTCCTTGCCTAGAGTTATCATCATCGGTATCGTCATCGGTACCCAAGAAATGTCACTCTCGTATTGGCAACACTTCAACCTTTCGCAGTCTCTAAAACACAGTGAAATACTAGGAAGTTGTTATTTAGCGATGGTATCTTGCGTGGTGGAGAAACTCTCCAATTGAGTTGACTCTTCAGTTGTCCCAAACTGGAGATATTAATGAGCATGTTCATGCTACAGTAGTCGCATCATATTAGGCAGATTGACTAATTGTTGGCTACTCAAGTGATTTACAAAATGCCTAGTTTTGACAAAGATAGTTATTGTAGCGATTAATTTCATAGTCAACTCGATTCTATTAATAGCTTCGATGTAGTTTAGTGCCAACGGTTCTGTATTAACAAAGTGCTTAGGTCGTATTCAAATGGACCTAACTAGGCGGACTAAGTTCATTAGTGGGCACGGTTATATAGTGCTTTATTATGCGACCGTATAAATAAATTAAAGTGGGAGCTTGTTGGCGTAAAATTCGAATTAAGGCTTTTGATAAGGTCTGGTTCACACCTTCCTATATCGCTTTTGAAAATGTACGGTATAAACATGTTTAAAATTGAAAATGTTTATCGTAAGTGAAGAAAAAACTTTGTACAGATTTCAAGCACATCTTCACGCCCGCCGTGCTGTGTGCACGGTGTTAAGATTTGACATACTTAATATTATATAAGAGAAGTAGAAGAAAAAATTGATGTATGTTGAGTAGAGTGATGTACACAGACATAAAGTTTTAAGATTTACTTGTAATTTACTCCCTATATTTCTCTGCGAAATTACTTGAAGTAAGCTTTTTAAATGTGATGAATTATGGTCGAATTCCGACCACTGGGCGAACAATATTATTTATAATTACTAGATATCGGTGCTTTATTATACGGTATTCACTAGGGCTTAAGACAAAATGTAAACAAACAATAAAAAAGGGTATTTTTAGTGTTTTATCACCAAATCAACTGTCATCAAACACACACGATATATTTAGTAAAATGTTTAAAGTTACTTGCATGTAAATATTATGATATTATTACTAGAATTCCAATAATAGTTTCCATCCTATTTACACTCTTAAATTATATATCTCAATAAATTACACGTATAGAGTTAAGTTTTCATAATTGTGTGCACTAAGAAAGGCCCTAAATTGTTGTTACGAGTATTTTCAAAGAATGCATGTTTTATATAATTATATACTTCCCAGTGCACGTGCACAGTTAATACGAGGTATGATAAATTAGTAACTTTTGTATTTATCCGGATTGTATTCGCCATTATTACTTTTGACACAGATGTCGTAGCAAGTGGTTTAGGTCGTCGATACTTGTTATTATTTCTTATTTCTTTTTGTTAAAGTATTTGTTTCTGTTAAATTTCATAGTAGTTTTTACGAGTATATTCAGTTATTGTTAAATTTCAACAGAACGTTGTTCTGTGAAGCTGCGCCATGTACTGTTTTTGCTTTACTTCGCAGAAGAAAAATCGTTTCAAGCCTACTTCAATGCGTTCTACGATACTATTTCTATGTTATTATGGCGTGTAGAAAAGTCTTGATCTCAGCGTACCGATTCGTAAGTTTGAAAACGTATGCTTTGTTTGTTTACACTGTGTCTCACGTCATTGTTTGTTTGCATAATGAATGTTCAACTATACACGTATATGCACTATATACTTATATTGTAGCACAAGCCACAATGTAAGTTTTCATATAATGGAGCAGACTGTTTATGCCGTTGTGCTGCTTAGAGAAAATTTTATCATATAATATGACTTTAAAGTATTTCTTTGACAAAGTGATATTCTTAAGAGTGCCCTGTCTCATCTAATCTAAAAATAATAACAGATCTGTAAAGCATAAATTATGCAGAAATTAAGGCTATGAATTTTAGTAAGTGAAAGCTAGGAGCAAGTAAATTCCAGTGTAGGTGTACACCCTCCCTAAAACTAGTATCAAATTGTTGCAATGCAAGCAAAGTCACGCAAAGATTTGTTCGAATACCAAAGCTATTTATAACGATAATTGTCTTCCGTTTCAAGTGTACGTGCACCTTACTTCGTTTCTATGAAACGAAGATTTATAGAAAACTAATTAAAGCCCACGGTTTCGACAATATCTGAAGTGCAGCGGTAGATTTTTCTAGAAACTATTATCCAGTTTATCTTCTATGTCTGCCATGTAGTAAAATTACAAGGCCCAGCATTGGTAGCGGGGGAAAAACACGACGACACGACGTACCTAATCCTTCTGTTAACTAAGACAATATGCTAGATTAGATATTTTATCAGAGGGAAACTTTGTACAAAAGTCGTCTGCGTGGACACCTCTGCCTCACCTATTAATAGTATTTCTACCGTCAAGTAGCTTATTTATATAGTTGTGTTCCGCTTTGAAGGGTGAGATATGGTAGAGAATTTACTGGATACTGTGACGAAAAATTCTTAGGTCACAAGATTGGCAGCGCGCGAGTAACATCCCCGTGGTATTGCGAGCGTCTATAAGCTGCGGTGACCGCTTACTATCTGCTGCGGGCCGCATGCTTGTTTGCCAATCTAGTTGTACATAATATATATATTTCTATATGCTACAGTGGGTGTTTCCCATTGTGAGGACCATTGTATAGAGAATTGACCTCTTATCCGACGGCCTTTGGTTCCAATCCTGCATGTACCACTAAATTCGTGTTTTTACATTAACGTACATGTATCGAAATCATCGTGAAGAAACCCTCTCCTCTCTTTTTAGGAAACCTAACCTAAAATGGTCGGGTATTCGCTATGTCAAAATCAGTATCGTCGCCAAATTCTTAGGTATATAGCTAATTTTATTGGCTAGTTAACACAGTTTGCGTATTTTATTAACCTCGTTTCAACAATAGTCAAATTAAATTTTATTTAATTAAAATATTCTTCTTTTATTGGAGTTTACTCCTTGAGAAACGATTTTGAGTTATTTATAAGGCCCGGTACGGAAATTTTATGCGGAGTAAAATAGCGAACCCTGCCAAATCTTAATAGATTAGCACTAGCGCATAAAGCTAAGAAGAAGAAGCTGTTTCCCAATACACGGTTTTTTTATACTACGTCGGGAGGCATACAAGCATACGGCCCACCTGATGTAAAGCGGGTACCGTAGCCTATTAACACTTGCGATATATTCAGTATCGCTCGCGCGATGCCTCCTCTGCTGCTTACACAGCAACTCCTTGGGAGCTTACTGGTGACCTCACTCACACGCAGGAACACAACAACCCTCTAGGGAGTTGTTATTTGGCTGCGGTTTTCTGTGAGGTGGAGGTACTTTCCCAGACGGGCTGCTTTGATGCGCTCTACCTCGCAAAACATCTTGACCAACACAAACAGACATGTTCATGCACACAAATGTTTGCCATGTTTGGGAATCGAACTCACGATCGTTGGTGTCAAAGTCACGTCATTCCCGACTGAGCCACCGAACTATTCGAAAGGGGTTCGTGTTTTATAAGGATCTACAAATATATGAAGGACCTTATACATATATTGCCGAGCTCGGTGACGCAGGGTTAGTAACGTTACTTTGACACCAAGCTCGTCAGTTCGATTCCCACACAGGACAAACATTTTGTTTGCATGTATAATTCTTATGGTCATACACTGAGTTTTATAATTATTTGTAATTTTGTGACTGATATATTATTGTAACTATTATTTGACATTTTAAATTCATAAGAGTAAGAGTAAACAATAACCGCAATAAATTCTCTCTGTGTCAGAATGGTACCAATGTGCATTGTAAATTGTAATTATTGTATTTTTTTTTTTTTTATAATTGTTGCATGCCGAAAGGTAAAATGTAGAAGGTGCTCATAAGAAATATAATGTTAACAACTGTTGTTACCTACATTTGCAAATAAATGAATTGAATTGAATTGAATTGAATTGAGTGTTTTTACGAGAGATAGTATGTACCAAAGCAGTCCGTCTGGGGAAGTACCTCCATCACCCAGAAAATCGCAGAGCCAAATAACAATCCACCGAAAAGTTGTTGTGTTCCTGCTTATGAGTGAGGTCACCAGGAAGCTCCTAAGGAGTTACAACGTAACAGCAAAGGTGGAGGTGGATAATTAATAGATTGCAAACATTCATGGGCTACGATAACTGTTTTATATCAGTGGGCTTGTACGCTTCTCGACGTTGTATAAAAAAGTCTATGCACGTGCAGATAACACGTAAATTTGCACGACTGCTTATACAAATAACCAAAACAAAATACCGTCTCTAATTATCGCTATGCTTTGATACGTGTACACGTGCAGGTATAACATTATATGACGTCAGCAATTTTTGTAATTTCGCTTGTTTATTTATACGAAAACCATTTTCATGTAAATGTATAAGGTATACCCAGCGACGTATCAAAAGGCTTATACACCGTCATTATTGTATTTTAAAATGGCGCAGGTAGAGATCTACGTACAGTTATTTATTATGTCACTTTACTCTAACAAAGAGATAAAATAATAGTGCATACCTGTCGTTAGAAAGAGATGAATATATATCTTAACACATTCATGCATTGTGCCGAAGTACGTATAGACGCGACGCGAGAGCGTGCCTAACTGCATGCGAGTTGGGCAATTACCTTACTTTCGTATTGCCGTTCTAGAGCGTGTACGACGTATCTATAACTATAAAAAACATCTTAGGGTATACTAGTGTTTTTCAACCTTTCATGACACGATCCCTTAAATATGTAAAATATTTTCGCGACCCCCTTCGCTCCGCTCTATTTCTAACCTGTATTTTTTACGTTACATTTTTTTTTTTTTAAATATTGGCGGACAAATTACACAGCGCCACCTAGCCCCAAAGTAAGCGAAGCTTGTGTTATGAGTACTAGACAACTGATAAACATACGTAAATACATTTTTTTTTTTTTGTAAATACATACTTATCATATATAGAAAATACCCAGACCAAGACAAACAGACATGTTCATGCACACAAATGTTTGTACTGTGTGGGAATCGAACCCACGAGCGTTGGTGTCAAAGTAGTGTAACAACGCGTTTCACCACTGCGCCACCGAGCTCGTCTCATTTTCGTCGTTACATTACTAATATCAAATTCGTGTAACATGTTCATTTATTGTTATACTTCTGTTTCAGCTAAAAACATAATTAGGTACCTACGATAGAGTTTTTACTGATGTTTCACGACCTCCCGTGATTGCCTTATAGGGGCTTCGCGACCCTCTAGGGGGTCCCGACCCACACGTTGAAAACACAGATATATGCAATCTTCACGTCAGGTCCCATGCGTACGATGAACGAATCTATGGGGAACTAATGAGACCTATTATACATAGTAACTCAATTCACCGCTATAGCGCTAATACGCTACTTTTATTGGCTAGGTCTCGGAGCAACATAGCGGCACTTATCGGCTCATTGGTTAAAATATCCTCCTATTGGTCAGTAGGCTCGAATCGCGCTCAAACACGTTTTTGTGAGCGCGGGTTGTCTTCATGCGCAGGCACGTGGTTCATTGTTTGTGCTTGCAGGGTAGACAGAGAGTACCGAGCGATACAACGTACGTATAATAAGCGGTCTTTTACCTCGCTCGGTGCTTTAACATTTATAGCTCTTTTCATACACGCTCACCCGTTCCTAGGGCTCCTATTTTTGTGACTGTAAGTATACCTAATTAAGTAAATTGTTTAACTTTATCATTACGATTACAATGAGAGTTAAGAAATTCATTAAAAAAATATGGTATTTGTCATAATATTATTTTGTGACTGTTATGTTCCGAATAAATGTTAAATATGATGACGACAACTTCTTTTTACAACAGCACCGCTCACCGACGGCGGAGAATTCATCCTCGCTTGCTTGAACCGCAATAGTTGCGTACTATGCGGTTCCAGATTTTTTTTCTGTCGAGAACTCTTAACTTGTGGAATGAACTTCCAGCTCAAGTTTTCCCAAGGTGTGGGGTTATTCGAGGAACGTGGGAAGAAGTTTTTTCAGCAACGCATGAGCGCCTGGTGTAGGAAATGACTACGGTAATTGCCACCTTAGTGGTATAAAAATCTACCTACTTCATACCCAACAGTGGTTGATTTCAAAGGATGTCTCAGCACCATGTTAACTTCATCCACTTATACTCATCTCACTTATGCCCGTCACTTGAGTTTCAATTCAAAAAAAGCTTAGAGTATGTGCTGCAGATTTATGGATCTTTGGTTTTCAGAAACAATCATACAGCGCCATCTAGCGCGATATAAGGGAAGCTTGTGCTGTGTGCCTATATAACTGATAAATATATATACTTTTTAAAATACATACTTATTATATACGCTAACCCACAACGGTTTCTCACGCGTAAGATAGAAAATAATATATAATATTCGTTTAAAGCTGCCAGGCGACTTGACTTTTTCCGACATTATTAACATTTATCGTCATATTTCAAGCCACCTAAACCTTCCTCGAGATTCACACTGTCTATTGGTCAAAACCGCATGAAAATCTGTTCAGTAGTGTTTCGGACTTTGTTTTATAATATACAGTGTAGGTATTAATATAGAAAATATCAAATCTTGACAAAACAAACAGACGTGTTCATGCACACAGAAGTTTATCTTGTGTGGGAATCGAACCCATAATACTTCGCGTTAAAGCTATTGCTAACCACTTGACCGAAAGGTTCGTCAAGTTAGTGAAGTAGCGCGATTTAAGTTGTGTTTTAAATCGACTGAGAGCTACTGTCTTCAGTGTCTTTGTTGGATTTAGCGACTGTAGCAATACACACTAAAGCTGGGACAGTATAACGTGTCGACTGAAGCACTGGGGTACTCGTAGTTATTGTACCCATCCCTAGACAAGTTGCGATTGATACTGTTTGACTTGAGTAAAAGAGAATTTAGGCTGGCACCTACGACGACGCTATGGAACAACAATCCATTCTGTATACTATAATACGAGTATTATAAATGTGAAAGTGTGTTTGTTTGTGTGTCTGTCCTTCTTTCACATCAAAACGGAGCAACGAAGTGATGTGATTTTTTTGTACACAGATAGTGAGAGGGTACGAAAGTGAAATAGGCTACTTTCTGTCGCGATAAAATAGCTAACTCCCATGAAAACAAACTGTTTCGTTCGCCTTTGACCACGCGGAGGAAGCCGCGGGTTAAAAATAAAACATAGCCTTTTCACAAGTACCAATCGCTCACCAAGTATGTGGGATTGAGAAATGGCGGCAATTTGACAATTACGGCTAAAGTTCTAAACCGTTCACACCAGTGCCATCGGTACCACTTGGAGCCACTCCACTCAATTGATATGGTATAACGGGTAGATGAACGCAGGCCAGTAGTTAGTAGCAATTAGTAGAAAGTGTAGCACTTAAAATAATTTTTCTGTCATTTTAGTTTATGAAACATTAAGTAAAAATTGGTTTATGAACCTACAAGAGAGAATTTATTTTCTAAATATACGTTAAAAAGCGATAAAATACTCTGTGTCAGCAACGCACGAGTGTCACCCATGCTGTTGCAAATGTTAATAGACTATGCTAACTGCTTATCACCAGGCAGGTCGTAGGCTTGTTTCACATCTAATTGTTAAAAAAAATACAGTGTATTTCCCATAAAATTTGTATAGGAATTTACATTTGTTTATTACAATGTCAAATGAAATTTATTTAATTAAAAAAAACATGAGACTATATACATAAATAGTAATTTAACAATATAACAAAGTGCTTAGATCTTAATTTGCGGATGAGACTTTCAACAGCGTGTGTCTTGTAAAGAAAATTAATAAAAAAAATACAGCAATTTCTTCAGAGATGCTTTCTTTATCTAGTTTCGGATTCCTTCTGTTCTCATTTCAGTTTGACGAGCTCGGTGGCGCAGTGGATTTAATTTCCACACAGGACAAACCTTTATGTGCATGGACATATTTGTTGGGTCTGGGTGTATTTAAGGGAGGTAGGACGCATCAAAGTAGTCCGCCTGGGGAACTACCTCCTACTCTAACTATCTCACAGAACCGCAGCCAAATAACAACTTCTTTGAGGGTTGTTGTATTCCTATGAGTGAGTGAGGTCACCAGTAATCTCGTTAGCAGCAGAGGTGGCATCGCACGAGTGATACTTGATGTATTGCAAGAGTTCATAGGATACGGTGACTGCTTTACATTAGGTGGGGCGTATGCTTGTATTCCTCCCGACGTTGTATAAAAAAATGGATTATCGCATGAGAATTACCGAAGCGGGAATTTCCGAGAAATCTGACTTTAGTCGAGACGAGCAAAAATGTCTCAAGAATTCGAGAAATCAGTTCAATGAACACTTACACGAAGCACGCGTGCATCATGAGCGTTCTGTCTTACGATATTATGTATGTTATATAATTGTATAGCTAATTTTATTGGCTAGTTAACACAGTTTGCGTATTTCATTAACCTCGTTTGAACAATAGTCAAATTAAAATTAATTTAATTAAAATATTCTTCTTTTATTGGAGTTTATTCCTTGATAAACGATTTTGAGTTATTTGTAAGGCCCGGTACGGAAATTTTATGCGGAGTAAAATCAGGTGAACGCGTTAACAAAAAACGGTACGCTTTAAAAAGAGACAAACATATACATCTGTAGCGATATAGGTTAAGATAAGGTGCGATAGAGTGAGATAGAAGTACCTAAAGGATTTAACTGAGTTTTTTTTATACAACGTCGGAAGGCACACGGTCCATCTGATGTAAAGCGGTTACCGTAGCATATGAACTCTTGTAATACATTAAGTATCACTCGAAAGAAAAATCAAAGATACATATAAAGATGAAGATAAAGGTTAAGGTGAAGGATAAGGGGAACGCGAAGGCGAACACAACAAAACGCGAAAAGACAAATATACCGACCGAGTATTGTACGTGTGTTAGTACGTGTGTGTGCGCGCATGCATATTACGAAGCTTTCATTTTTATGTAGTACTTATTAAACAAATCATCAAGTGATTAAAAGTATAAAAACATTGGAAAATATGGAAGAAATTGATTCGAGTCGTAAAGAAAAATCCGAAAAACACGTAAATGCGGTTAATTCGTAAGGCTGGTAGGATATGAACTATAGTTCACATTTACAAATAATATAAATTTTATTCTTATTATTTTAGAAGATGAATTCATTTTTCTATTCGATCACCCACTTTTTCTATTCGATCGATCGATTATTTTCGAAGCAAGTTTTTTAAATTGTAGCTCTTAATTTCGTTATTAAAACGTTATTAAGTTCTTTAGTGCAATGACACTATAAAGACATATCACAATGTGTGTATACAGCTAAATTGTATGTATGCGTGAACTTAAAATACTACTTTTCACTGTGCAGTCGGCACGCAAAAGATATGACAATGTAAGAAACATTAAAGGCAGTGAACCTTTTCGCAGCGACATATTCATTGTTTCACGAAAATGACATAATTGCACCCACTGCTCGCATTTCATGCCACTTACGCTTTGCGGTAGTTTGTATGACATGCATTTAGATCGAGGCTAAAGGTCGACATACTATGTTATTTTAAAGAAAACTAAAACAAGTTTTTAATGCCTTTCCTCTCTGTGCGGTCGTCATTTTTGAAGGACCCAAACAGCAGTGAGAGGTAGGTTCACGCCAAATCCCTTACGGGGTAGGCAGAGAGGACCGAGCGCCACACGACTCGATCCTTGCATACCTCACTCGCTTCTTTAACATTCATTGCTCTTTTTATGCACGCTCGCCGGTGTCTAGGGCTCCTGATATCACCTTCTGATAGAATACGACCAATTTGATCATGATAGGTAAGTCTTGGCCTTCCTCGGCACCTACATCCTTTCACTTTTGCATTGTATATCTGCTTCGTCATTCTTTCATCCTGCATTCTTTCTACATGCCCGAACCAACGGAGCATGCCTCTTCTTACTTTAACACCGACGCTCTCTTTCAGACCAACTCTGCTTCTAAACTCATCATTGCGAATACGGTCTACAAGCGTTACACCACAAATTTTGCGCAACGCTCGCATTTCAACCGCGTTTATCCTATTTTCATGCTCTCTCTGCCATACCCAGCTCTCGCTTCTATAAGTAAGCGTTGGAACCAGCACTGCATTGTGTATAGCCAGCTGCGCCTTCTGGCTCAGGTTTTTACTGCCAAGAAGTGTTCCCAACGCTCCATTCACACTATTCCCAGCACTCACACGCCTTTCCACATCTGCGGTATACCTTCCATCACTGCTGAAAGCGCATCCAAGATATACAAACTCATCCACTTGTTCCAAAACTTCATCATCTACCGTAATCCTTACATTGGTTCTGGTTTCTTCTCTTTCAAATGTTCTATCTTCATTGTATAAAAAAATATACATGATGTACAAAGGTGGAATTATCCCTATACTGTACAATCTCTTCCAGTTGAAAATTTGAGTGCCTAATTGGAAAGCACTTGATAGAATTATATCTTATGATAATTAGACAATTGTTGAGTTAACGTGCAGTACAAGAAAAACCATCACCGTATGTTAGTACATATATTTATGTTTCACAAGAAGATGGCGATTCCCTCGGTTACCTGGACTATTGATAACGACCAGTTCCTAGACTACTAGTGATGTATTGTATACCTGAGTAGCACCATGCTGGCCAGACGACCGGCGTCTCAGCGTCCAGCGCGCGACGAGCCGTCAGGGTGCCCAGCATCAGAACGGCACGTCATCAGCCGCCGCCCGCCCCAACATCGCAACCCCTAGGGATGAATGAACATGATGAAGTGAATGGTAATGTCAAACGGTTAATTGGTGGAAGCTTTATCGTACAAATAAACAAAAAATTAGATTTATTGTTAGTTGATGTTTACTGAATGTGTTTCGATGTGAAATTTAGAAATAAAAATAAATATTTACATCGGTAGTGTCAAGGTTGTTAAAAAAACGGTAAATAGGTATAGCCTATAATGTCAGGGAAAAGTCATATTATGTTCATTTTTTTTTCTTCACTGTTACGTATAATTTATGTAGGTACAAGTTAACGACAAATGTAGAATAGAAATTAGCAATAACTACGTTCTAAGAAATAATATAGCAAATTTTAGAGAAATCCTACATAGCTCAGGAGAGTTTAGACAGTAGTACAGTACATACCTACATATTAGAACTTTTCCGCTTCTATCTATTTTTTTTTCAAAGATACTTCGTCCATGCAGGTTACTTTTAATTTCACGTATTGGTCTACATTGTTACGCAAAAACAACACCCGGCATTCATCTTTCCATTGATTTATGTGATTATTTACTCAATTAGTTTATGTGGGTTTTCGATCAATTGTTTACACCGATATTTGAACTGATATAATAGATAACGTAAATTCCAAAATAGCATCGAATAAATAAATATACAATTAAATAAAACATTTATACGAGTACTGTTGTCATATGATATATAAATACACTTATTCTTATCTCTAAGTCGATGGCGCGTTTTATTAGAATGTACTATAGTTTTCTGATTTATATTCTTAGATCTTCATCGATGTTACAACCTGAATAACTCCAAATAACTAGAGTATAATAGTAATGGCTTAGCAGCCCAGCAATTAACCGTTTGTTACCTAGTTCAAATCCTGACGCGTGCATGTACCTACTACTAAAATTGTTTTGGGATTATTGTACATATTTGTAATTATCACTTGCTCAGCAGTGGAGGGAAATATCGTGAGGAAAGCGCACGTTCAAGAAATTATATTTCGAAAGACGTATGACGTTATCTAAGAAGGCTTTTTCAGAAAGAGAAGCCAGTCGTGCCATGTAAAAATCAGTGTCTTCTCCAAATCCTTGGGCTAAGGTAGCGGATCGCACCAGTCCTAGTGGTTTAGGAAACGGGATAACGCTAAGAAGAAAAGAAACTAGAGTGTTGCTTACGAATGATACCGTGATATTTGTTTTACTAGAAATTATATTTTTTACTACCTGCCTACAAGACTATCGCTAAGTTAGCTTGTACAAGAAAAGCCGTCACAGTATGTTAATATACTCGTGTATACCTGAACTATTTATAAGGCCTAGTTCGCGGAAAAAAGAAAAAACACACGGGGTGTGGCTGTATCGTAGACACGGCCGTGATTTCTACATGAATACGTCTTTATTAATGGGTGAACAGAAGTAAGTTAAACTAAAAGGATATTATATAATGCAGAGAAATAATCTCCAAACGGCACCGCTTTCCCTACGCCCGCCGCGCGTGAGACGACACAATCCTCACTCAACGTAGCGAATTGATTAGCTATCAAGTGGTCTTATAAAATTTTGGATGTAAACTATAGGTATGTACTCGTAGCTACAACACCAAACTGTATCACCCGATTTTGTTATCATCAATTTTATGAATTACTTACTATGGCTTACTACTTATACAAATTTTCCAAAATAAATAAATAAAAATTGTGATTATATAAACAAATTCAACAATTGTGTCAGTATTTTGTGTTAAGTATGCAGATGCTTCAGAATAAAAATGATTTTGCATACTCAACTTCTAAATATATTAAAGTACTAAAAGAATATTTCCTAGTCATCGATCAAAGACACTCAAGATACATATCTCTAAAAAACATGAAAGACCCAAGAGTTCTCAGTTACAAATTACATATAATACAGACTAGTGTTTACATTACTATTAAGCGGTCGACAAAAAAAAATAACATTTGTTACAAACACGCTAGCGGCACATTAAAATCGAGTTACTAATAAAATCGACATCGATTTGAATTCAGTAGAAGATTCCGACATGCGTCTGGTTACGTCACTAGTGAACCGAGAATATAAAAATAGAATAAGAACTGAAGCTTCTATAGAATAGTCATAGGGAAAAACTAAAAACAGCTTTTTTCTTTTCATGGTTTTCGATAATTTACGATTGGGTGCGGAAAACCCGGAACGGTCGCTTGCGAGAAATCGATCTTCTACGGTTCAGATCATCGGATGCTGTCAATATTGGAGGTTAATACACTATTTTTTTTTTGTAATCATTGTTAACGGTCATCACCGATGAAAATATTTTCTTAGCTGTTATTTTTCACGCGTTACCTCTTGATAGGTAAAATATTTTCAAAGGTTAAAATAAGATTTTTTTCTTTTGACACACGTCTGATAAAAATTTAGAAAATAAAACACTCGGTTCTCCCTAATTACTTAGGCTACGGACTTGGAGTGAAGATATATGTTGATAAATTATTAAATAGGTTATGTCCATAAATTAATAAATATTAAAAAAATATCGATGACTTCACGGCAAATCCCTTGCTGGGAAAGCAGAGAGTACCGAGTGCCACATGTCTCGATTCTTACACACCTCACTCGCTTCTTTAACATGGTTGCGTAGTGGTGAAACGCGTTGTTACGTTACTTTGACACCGTAGCTCGTGGGATCGATTCCCACACAGGATAAACATTTGTAAGCATGAACGTGTCTGTTTGTCTTGGTCTGGATGTTTTTAAGAGAGGTAGGGCGTATCTATGCAGCCCGTCTAGACAAGTATCTCCTCCTCTTACAAAACTGCAGCCAAATAACAACTCTCTAGAGTGTTGTTGTGCTCCTGCAGGTCAGTGAGGTCACCAGTAAGCTGCTATGGAGTTGCTGTGTTAGCAGCAGAGGTGACATCGCGTATGTGATACTTAATGTATTGCAAGCGTTCATAGGCTACAGTATCCGCTTTACATCAGGTGGGCCGTATGCTTGTATGCCTCCTAACCATGTATAAAAAAAGCTTGTCTGTCTGTCTTCGAGAAGTGAAAAAATTAAACTTCTAAGTCAACGCAATCAAAATATACGGCAGTTTATGCTTCGTTTATGCACAAATTTTGACACTCGCAAGGGAATCAATACCTATAGTGTACCCGTAGACCTAGAATCATGAAATTTGGTAAGAAGCAAGGTCATGTCAAACTGTAAATTTGTAGTTATATCATAACAAAAAAATATGTTTTTTGCGAAAATAATTTACGAAAATAGTAATTTATGGAACCCTCGGAGAGCGAATCTGACTCGCACTTGACAACTATTTTTATTTGAAAGTATGTCGCTAGGACTCGATTATTATACGAATTGTTATGCGCATGCGTGTACTTAATCCATATCTAGGTTATGTTATATTGTTTACTTATGTTTAATGTAACAATTGTCGATACTGTATAAAACAATATTGGCAAAAGAAATGGGTGGGCTTGTTTTTTGTCGCAAATTTAATCAATTGTAGACGTAATGTTGGACAATTGTAACCTTAAATCTGTCTCAGTATCAAGTTCATTTCTGTATATCGTTTTTATCATGACCAGGTGTGTAAACCCACCCACGAGATGCGAGGGAGTTCAGTCGGACGCGCCAACATACGTTTTTCACGTATCTGCCAGTCATCCAGCCACCAATACGCAAATCTTTTCGCGAACCCCCTACCGTCGAGTGGCGAATCCCTAAGCGCTCGCAGACCCCATTTTGAGAAAAACTGGTCTATAGAATCAAAACTTACATCATCTGCACGTACTACACCATACAAGGCTCTGACAAGAGAGTTGATGATAGAGTAATATTTCATAAGCAGCCCGATAGGGCGATGCTCCTTGAGCTGCAAATTACCACTAGACATTAGTCGGGGAATATGGCGCCTATGTATACGATACCATTCTCATAGTCTAACCAGTTGAGAATGCGCAAGCTTGCATTGCCAGAGGAACACCTGGCTCGTCAATTATATAACAATTCAATTTATTTTTTAATTTGTCGGACATTTTGACCATGTTCCTTATGAGATAGGAACGGTGTTCGTGAATATTCCTATTCTACTTTTTTATGCTGAATTCGAATCTGAATTCAAAATTTGAGTATTCGAAAAAAAGCGACAGACAATTATATAGATTTCATATAGGAACGGTGTTCCTGAAAAGGGAACTAACATACACATCACATACCTATACATACATATATATATTGGTTACTTTGAACTCATAATATGTTGCATTAAAAGATTCACATTAACAAGGTATTAGTGACAACCCTCAAATTATAAACAACTACAGACGTTCCAATTTCAAACGAGCAGCCGTGCGGCCGCTAGATGTGTCCTCAATGCACGCGCCGCGTCTACGACGCGACGCGCCGTGTCTATGCCCGCGGGTCGCGTTCTCGTTCATTCTAGGGTTGAACATTATATCAGATATTTCATTACTTTTATTAAAATCGATTTTTTAAAAGCTTAATTCATTGAAATTCTCTAAACGATTTATGAATAACAAGTATAATATGCTGATTTAAGTAAATCTCGATTATTTTTAAAAGGAAATTTCAATGCAGTGAATAAACCTCTTCCGTTGCTGAGCAAGTTGTATAAAATACTAATAAATATATTTAAAAACACTTGAATAACTCCAACAATCAAGCATAAGTTACATTATAAACTTATAGTAAAATCGATGGAAAACAAATTTACATTTATATGGGATGACAGCCCTACTTGCGAGCCAGGTGCTTCGGTCGTGCGCCGGAGATCGTTCGTAAACTCGGTTGCACTCGTCAATTGCGCGCAATTGAGGCTTTTTTCCGAACGTCCATTAGAGAAGACACGCGAGCGTTCCAGGTGACACCGGGGATACAGCGTGATTTTATTTGTACGTTAACCGACGGAAGAATAAATCTTGTGATGATAATATCACGGCATATGGCCCCTTAACAAGATTCAATTAAAGAAAGGGACATAATAGTTATCGAGAAGAAGTGTTGGTTTTTTATTGATTTATTTTTATTAAATAGTATGTGTCGAAGCTATGATATAACGTAAAAAACATAACATGTACGCTGGCTAAATGAACGAAAATACCTATTATTATACAATTATCATTGTAGCGTATTCGAAGAGTATGACACGATGTCTCAATTTTAATTTAATTAGTTGATTAATACGAGTATCTAAGTGAATTACGCGCAAACAAAAACTTAGAACAAACTTGTAATATAATACTAATATATAAAGCCGAAGAGTTTGTTTGTTTGTTTGAATGTACTAATGCCTGGAACTATCAGTCGGATTAAAAAAAGTGCATTTGATAGCCCAATTTTTGAGAAAGGTTATAGGCTATTCGATATGACCTTTAGAAGGCTAGGAAAAAGAAAAACAGTATAGAAAAGACGGTTCTTACGGGATATCGGGATACGCACGGATGTAGTCTCGGGGTGCAGCTAGTATTTTATATATTTAAACGAGCAATTCTTGTATATAATATATAAATATATTTCGAATAATTATCTCTAAAAGACGAATCACACAAAAAAAAAACATAAAAACGCCCAACTACTTACCTAAATACCGATCTAGTATATTAAGGATAAGTGTTATGTATAATTATAGTCAAATGTCAATAACTTACATGATCTGTTATAAGAGATTACGAATTTATAAACACGATAATAACAGGTAATATACTATGTTAAAACTGTCAAGTGCTGTAGGCTATAGGTTTATTAGTTAACATTGCAAAAAAATATGTGTCGAAAGGTGTTTTGAAACAGTGCAGATGCAGTGATAAATTTTAAATGGTACTTGTACTTAGTTTATCTCTAGAGATTTATCTCTGTAAATATTTTCTTTTTGGTTTATAAGTTCCCACTTTAGAAAAAAAATATAAAAAGAAATATCTAATTGTGTTGATGTGTTTACCTTGATATTCCATACCATTTAAGAGACTATGGCTGTAATAGTGTCTGTGATTTTCGTCCAAAGTGCTGAAGCAACTAAGCTGTTTATTTTATACTAAGCTTATCTTGACGTAACTTGAGCTTGATTAACTTTTCAGCTTATTCAATAGACATTTTTCGATCGTAATATAAAACGTATGTTATTTTCAGCCCTTGTAATAAATAGCCTAGTAAGTAATGCCAGCAGGCAAAATGCCACTTCGCCTAGTTTAGTTTATTTTTGACATAGGTGTTTTAAAATTTTACCGTCTTTATATTGCACCCAAATAGGGTTAAAGCCTCATCCGTCTGTTTGTGTTCCTTTTTGTTCTTACTATCTCAGAATAAAATATTAAAAATTTTAAAATAAAAAGCGAAACCCACTTCTAATCTTTCAGCCCTATATTCCAAAAAAAAATGCATTTTTGTTAAATCGGTTAACAAAAATAGCATACACATGATTGAGTATCTGCCCATGTAACTGCAACTGTATCTTTTCATGCAACGCTTATTTAGTCATCGCCTCATCTCACAGCATATTTCATGAAAATAGTACTTTGTCTTCTCCAGTATTGAGAATCTCTTCATATTACAGTACCATTACGATTCTTCCTTTCACAGCAATCATGATGATGAAAGGGTGTAATTTTTCATCATTTCTACGGATCTAGGGCATCGCATTAGTTAAGGAAAACTTACCTACCGCTTTTAGGTAGAATACATAATAATAGAACACACAATATTTAACATGTAGTTATAGTCTAGTGGATAAGAATCGAACTATAATCCGACGGTCCATGCTTCGAATCGTAGTGTATACTCCACTAAATTGTGTTGTGTATTTATAATTATTACTTGCTCGGTGGTGAAGGAAAAAATTGTGAGGAAACTCGTGCATTCAAGATAATATATTTCGAAATATGGGTCACCTAATCTAGGAAAGGTCTGGTTTTTCCTCTAGATTGTTCAGGTCTGACGGCAATCACTCCATGTAAAAATCACTATCTTCGCCAAATTCTTAGGCTTAGGTAGTGGACCACGCCAATCCTAGTGGACTAGGAAACGGGATGTAAGGCTAGGAAGAATACAGAATAATAATTTTGCAAAAATCATTCTACATAATACTTACAGCAATATTTTACTTACTTAATATAATATTTAAATAATTATTACACTCTTGTAGTAAAGTTATAATACACATAATTAGAGCAACTAGAGCTTAGGTATAATTTACCGTATCCATATTCATTATTGTAAGTGATCTTTAAACTCTTATAGTATAATTACACTACATACAATATACATTTAAACTAAATAAATATTTAAATAATATTCATTAAACTCAAGCATATACTCCAAGGTAAATAAATGCCTTAATAATGTATTGGTAATTTTATATAATACATTCTGATAGTTCGAGTGAATACTGCAAATGATTATACAGAAAATTAATATTTTTTTATAACGTTTTGTAAAGTCATTCTGAAGAAAATAACTGAGAGACGAAAAGGCGGGAAGCAATAGGGGGAGTTTATACAGGTAATTATATATTAACCTATATTACCACCTGAGGTAGGTACTTATTGTATTCTGAGTGTAATATTATTTTTTCAAAATGGGATAGCCTATTCATTGTCAAGGAGAAAATACACATTGCTGACCTTGAATTTTGAATTTGATTTTTGAATTGAATCTTGGAGTTTAGGCAAGCAGAAAACAGATTAGAAAATAAGTTGTATTTCTAAAACTTTCAAAATTTTGTATTTAGATAACGTATTATTTATTATAATATAAATACTAAAAAACACAAAATGAACTAGTTGTGTTTTTTATGATATTTTTAAGTTATTTTAGAACAGATCAATGATTAGATCAATGGTTGAGCCATTAACTTGATATAAATTCGGATACAAAATTTCAGGACACGCCAATAATTTGCAAATCTTTCCAATATACAGAAATGGCGTCATTTCGACATCACACTGTATAACAATGTCTGTGTAGAAAGCGGTGCCAATTACGTGCCACGGACGGCCACCACCGTCTCATCGGACCACCACCCTGCCACCGACACAGCAATCTGTACATATTATGTCAGATAAACTATTCGTGGTAAAGGTTCTATCTAATTTGTTACCACTATTTTATGTCAGATCTGCTTAACATAAAATTATAGTTACCTTTTATTAAATATGAAATCTATATAAAAAAATATCAATGCATGTATGTTTGTCCTCTATGGTCTCAAAAACGGATTGAGCGATTTTCATGAAATTTTCAGGCAATCTTCAGATTAAATAAATAAATAAAATATTGTCGGACAAATTACACAGCGTCATCTAGCCGCACAGTAAGCGAAGCTTGTGTTATGGGTACTAGACAACTGACAAACATACGTAAATACATTTTTTTTTGTAAATACATACTTATTATACATAGAAAATACCCAGACCAAGACAAACAGACATGTTCATGCACACAAATGTTTGTATTGTGTGGGAATCGAACCCACGAGCGTTGGTGTCAAAGTAGCGTAACAGCGCGTTTCACGACTGGTCCACTGAGCTCGTCATTGAGTCGTCAAGATTGGCCTTAGAGGGTAATCTTATGAAGTTTAGTAGCGATTCCATACCGTGCGAAACCGATGCGGCTAGCAAGTTATAAAATCTAACGTAGCCTAATCGGATGGTTAAAATATTATTAGGATAATAGGATCAACATCTAAATTGAGTTCTAAAGCTATATCTGAACTTAGTACCATATTACTTGGTGAAGGGTATAATGATTACTTAAAAGATCAGTTAGAGAAAAAAATGTTATCGTTGTTTAATTATCTTTGATTTGTTTATGATCTATATTTTTTTTGTAAGGGCAATGAGAGCCCAGTGGATAATCAACTGACCTGTTATCAGACGATCCCTGCTTCGTATGTCGGAAAACATAGTGAGGAAACCGATGTACGGTTTAATGAAGACGTTCTATTTCACCGAGCAAGTGATAATCACAAGTATGTACATAAATCCGAAACACAAATTTAGTGGTACATGCCATCGGGATTCGAACCACAACATACCAGTCTGACAATAGACTGGAACTCTATTCTATAAGCTATCTATGCTTAACAATATGTAAAACTAACCAAATCTGATTCAAATAACAACTCCATAGAGGGTTGTTGTGTTCATGCGTGTGAGTGAGGTCACCAGTAAGCTCCCAAGGAGTTGCTGTATAAGCAGAAGAGTAGACATCGCGCGAGTGATACTTAATATATCGCAAGCGTTAATAGGCTACGGTACCCGCTTTACATCAGGTGGGTCGTATGCTTGTATGTTTGCCGACGTAGTATAAAAAAAAATCAGATATAAGATGTGTTGATAGGTCACCCTCACACGCTTGAATCACAATGGTCGCGTACTGTGCGGTTCCAGAGAAGTTTTCTTCCGAGAACTCTCAAGCTATGGCATGAGCTCCTAGCTGAGGTTTTTTCAAGGGACTACAACATGGCGTTCTTCAAGAAAGGCGTGAAGAGGTTTTTCGAGGGTCGGCAACGCATGAGTGACACCCCTGGTGTTGCAAATGTCCATAGGCTCCGGTGACTGTTTACCATCACGCAGGCCGTATGCCTGATTGCCACCTTAGTGGTATAAAAAAAAAGGTGTAGTAGTGATATATGGCAGACTGATTTTAACTAAGTCAAATGGATATTGTGGAAGTGCAACCTTTGTAATGGGACATATGGATTATGACGAAGAACAGTGATAGCTCAGTGGATAAGGAACTCAGTGGATATTGACGGACAAGTACCCGGTTCGAATCCTGGCATGAACCGCTAAATTCGTCAGATTTATGTACATATTTGTAATTATCACTTTCTCGGCTGTGAAAGAACACATTGTAAGGTACCGCACGTTCAGGATTTCGATAGACGTGTGACCTAACCTAAGAAACGTCTGGTTTTCCCTCTGGGTTGTGGAGATCTGACGGCATTCGCTCCAAGTCAAAATCAGTATATTCGCCAAATCTTTGGGCTTAGGTAGCGGATCCCGCCAATCCTAATAGATTAGGAAACGTGATAACGCTTGGAAGATGTGGGTTTTTTTTGTATACAACGTTAGGAAGCATACGGCCCACCTGATATAAAGCAGTTACCATAGCCTATAATTGCTTGCAATACATTATGTATTACTAGCGCGATGCCACCTCTGTTGCTAACATGGCAACTCCTTAGGAGCTTACTGGAGACCTCACTCATACGCAGGAACACAGCAACCCTAGTTGTGATGAAAAGAAGCATATAACGAGGTGGTTGTTAAATGTATCCGGGTTGTGATGCCGGAATACATCCAAGGGGAACCCATCTTGACATCTTAATTGATAGATAATGACCATAATATTCAGTACTTAACTTCTTTATCCATTAGGGAATTTATTGATCCGATGTATATGCAGTAGACCTAATTAAATCATGTTCATTCCTTTTTAAGTGCCATTACGGGCTCTTAGTTCAAACCACTTCGCAGGTTATCGCTTCCCATTACTGTTCATTACGCTAATTAAGGCATAAAACTGTGAATATTCTGTTAATACACCTGTCTGTGATGTACGCGCGATTATCACCTTTATCTTGTTAGTTGTATTACCTAAAATCGCAAAAGTAATTTAAACTTAAAAGGTGCAGCGTATTCGATTAATTTGTTCCAATTTCACCCTTAGTTAATGGTCAAAGAAAGTTAAGTTAAAAATCGATCGCAGTGTATTTTCTTCGTTAAAATTTTGCTACCCTCTGTACTGAGGGTAGAAATATCCTTGCAGTAATATGTATGTATGTATGTATATCTTCACGCTAAGTCCCTTGCGGGGTGGGCACAGAGAACCGAGCGCCATAAAACGCGGTCCTTATATACTTCACTCGCTTCTGTGACATTCATAGCTCTTTTCATGCACGCTCGCCGGTTCCTGGGGCTCCTGACATCACCTTCTGATAAAACACGACCAATTTGGTCATGGTAGGTTAGTAATATTTCATATTTTCCAGTAATATTTCATACCAAATTTCATATCATACCAATAAACCGTTTGAAGGCACCCCGCGCTCACAAAAAGGTTGTGTTTTAGCGCCTAAATATCTCAGCGATTTATCCGATAAGTGCCGCGATGCTGATCCACGAACTAGGTAATAATGTCATTGTAGCTTCTAAACCACACGACCGAATTCAATGAGATTTTCATTGTAGTTCAATTAATCCTTTATTGTACCAAAAATAATACTTTACCATGTTTAACATAAGTATTTAGTAACGGCAGAATTTTTTTAAGTAACTGCATCATGCTTGTACATTTCGATGTTACAAAGATTACTATTTCCAAGCAACTCGAGCGCTCGAATGTCGTTGACTTACCATCTATTGACAATACTCAAAACGAATGCATTAACTTACCCTTATAAGCAACTGTATAATGAATAATTGCTTCCTAACACACATCGTGTTGAGATTCAACAATTATTGAAGCCAATTAATGATAATGATGAATAAAACCAAAAGCTTTCAAATCATATTATAATCTGTTGCATAAAATTTAAAAGCAACTCTTAATTTATCGAATACCCTTAACAAAACAGGTAGTCATTACTTTCTATATTTGAGCGATGAACAAATGTTGATGAATTAATGATGTGATATCATCGTTAATTGGGTTAAAAATATCATTAAATTGGCCAATTCGATATCTTTGTTTCGTTTTGTACAGTAACAAGCATTAATCAAACTAATGACAGTGCGTAACGCGTGCTCCATAAAGATGGTTAATTTGACGTGTCAAGAATGGATTACTTTGTTGCTTTGATGTTTTGTTACCAATGAAGCTATGATTCAAAAGTACGCATTTGTATATATAAAAAATGGAACCGACAGACAAGTTTACAAGAGGCAAGGAATTTAATATTTTGTATTTAGTTTCAAAATACATTAATTTTCGTTTTCTAAAATTACGTTTATTACAAGCAAGCTATACGAAACATTTACATGCAAGGACATAAGATACTTAGGTGTATATCTTGATCTATCGTTGACTGCATATACACAAAAAAGTATAATGATGAGCAAATACATGAGTAGAGATAATTCATAACCAGTAAGTAAAAAATCCTTAGAATGCGGAGGAATCCACTAAAAAAACTATTCACAATATTTGGAGAAGATATATTTTTTTTCTATGACAATTAGTTTATATGTAGTCAATATTTCAATATTATATATATATCAATAATATATGTAATATAAGTCAAGAATTATTATCAGTGAATTATATAGAGGGGTACTTAGCCGTCTACGACAAGTTTGCTGTCTAAATGTGTTTTACATGAAGTTTTTTGTCATACGATTTTATATCCACGGGAGATACAGGAATAACGAAAATTTCATTTAATTAAACTAATAACAAATAAATCTACTTTCGCATATATAATTGTAAATTTTGTATTGCTTCGATGTTCCATAATCCTTTTTAAAATCAAATAAAATAATCACTTTATTTTTGATATATCACTATAATTCATAACATCGTTAGTGTATAACTTCTAAATCCAGTTACAATATTAACAAAACTAGATCTCGTTGTGGGGTCGCTACTAAGAAAATCATGCCAATATATCAAAGCCAGTCAGTGCAATCGGCTTGTAACATAACTAAATGAATTATAATCATTCACCAGCGCTTTGATGCAGCCGCCTTACCTTCGACCCTACCATTAATTTCACCTATAACGTTACTATTAATGAATTGCTTGCATGATATACGAAAACTTGATGTATTACTATCAAAGATTAATGTAACAAACTTCCTTCCCTGTGGTCGCTATAGGTTTCTTTCCGTCGGATAAGTTAAAAATTCAATAAAATTCTAGCAATATGCAACTACTATTAGAAATAGTTAAGTGTATGTTTGTTTATCTTTCGTATGTGTTTGGAGATATAGTTATAATAGTAGTAAAGAGAAGACTATGTTATAATCGACCGATCAAGACGTCTAGATGTATGGTTCCTCGTAAATCGACTAGTTGTTTACAGTTTCAGATTAACACTTCGGGTGCGGCAAATTAAGATCTTTGACGCAGATGAGATCGCTTTACACAAACTATTAATGGGTTGAGTTAAAGTAAATCAATATTTTGTTGTTTTTGGTTATTTAAGTATAATAAACGTGTTGTCCGTCACTTTACTAGCGTAATCGGGTATCCCCAATACATAGATAAAAAGTTAACTCTAGGTAACGCAAAATTTCAAGATTATAGATTCAGCGGCTTGAGATGTGTGCATTAATGTCAGTCCGTCGGTTACTCTCTCTCTCTCTTAGGGTAATGATATTAGTAATGAATAAATATGTAAATTGAATCCAGCCAAAAAAAAATCAAATGTTTTGTAGTGCTAAAGATATTATTGTTATACTTTTTTAAAATAAACTGTTGATTCACTAGTCTAACAACATGGACAAGTGAACATTTGTGCCTAAATTTAACTACATAGAAATTATTCTCATGCGTGCCTTTTGCAGCAACTATGTTTAATTATTGTTACGGAATTAAAACACTTCCGTACTCTAGATACATTCTGTTGAATTGTCCAAAGTTCTAACCTGATGAAAACCTGGATTAAAGTCGTTGTTAGGAAAATCGGCCCCACAGTTAGAGGTCTCTAACAAGCTGCAGTGGCACCGACCACTTGTGAGGCCTCACTAGTGATGTGAAAATGTTCACGATACTTCATATCCATTCATAATAATATTTATGAATAATTCATTACACATTAGGTATTGTGTAAGAGAATCGATGGGATTATATCGAGTTATATTACCAGATATTAATATGAATTAGTAAATATAATGATTTATCATATCGTAATAAAAAATACTTTTGTCGTGTTTATAGCATATTTGGAAAATATATAAGGTGTGTCTGAATTACCTCAGCGAATATAAATTAATGGGAGCATTATTTATTATGCGATTAACAATATAACAATAGCTTTTAATATCATATTTTAATACTATACTTCGCTTTGGTGATCTACTGCTTTATAAATAATTATATTATGACGTTAGATATTTTGGGATACATTGTTATATCAAAAAACATTTATCTATTATTGAATGTAAATTTATGACAAACATTCAAAAATAAGTATTTATTAAACAAAAATTATACAGCCTGAAACTGAGTACGTCTTGTACTATATTAGGTAACATACAAATATTATACGCTTTATCCATAAAATAATGAATAAAAACGTAACACGCAGGTAAGATAAACAGAAATTTCATGCATAAAAATTTTCTACGATGATTTACACGTACCCATATGAACTATACCACGAAATACACGCTTGATATTCTAAAGTAGTCAATATTAGGTTAGCTACTTGACCACCGGGGTTGTCTTAGAAATTATAATTTAAAGGTATTGTTATAATTAAGTAATTGTGAATTTATGTATCTGTAAATTATAGAGAATTTTAAATAGGCAATTAATAAACAAAAAACAGCAGTTTTTGATAAAGATTATGAGACATATTCAGAGATTTTAGAGTTAGAGAAAAAGTAAACTCTTATGTTCCCTTGGTTACAGTTACTGGACGGAAAATGTGGAACCATTATTACAAATATTAGACAAGAGCAGGCGCGTCAAAAAAATACGATTTAATTTCGAATTATACGAAAAATTATATGAGTTGCTGTCGTTTTGTTCTACACGGAATAATTTTGTAGCGTAACAATCAAGTCGGTTGATGTAATTTAATACGATATTTGGTTGATTTATCGATAACCATGCCTTCACTATCGTTGTTATAGCGCACTGCACCTACCGCATTCGAGGACTCATTCATAAATATCATGTCGGTTGAACACGACCGTTACAACCCTGTACGATATCGACTGAGCCTAACAACCGATTCGAATAATCATGATCGCATTCGTGTAAAAACTAGTTTTGTTAGTCCGATTGCAATAATTACGGGTTCCTGTACAGTCTGCTGTCGGATTTACACAAATCATCTGTGATTTTATTTAAAAAACGATTAGACATCCTGTCTGGTACGGTACATAATGAACCACATGAACGAATTCTAACACCATAGTGTCTAGCTAGCACTTTTTTACATAAAAAATTGCCACCGACATTGGCGAAGAAAATTAAGGAGCAAAGTGAGAGAGATGATGAAGACGAGCTCGGTGGCGCAGTGCCAAAACGCTTAGTTACGTTACTTTGACACCGACGCTCGTGAGTTCGATTCCCACCCAGAGGACACATTTGTGTGCATGAACATGTCTGTTTGTCTTGGCCTGGGTGAAGAGAGCTAGGGTACATCAAAGCAGCCCGCCTGAATAAGTACCTCCACCTCACAGAAAACCGCGGTCAAATAACAACTTTGTTGTTGTGTTCCTGCGTGTGAGTTCGCCAGTTAGCTTCTAATGAGCTGCTGTGCTAGTCGCAGAGGTGGTATCGCGCGAGTGACATTAATAGTGTATTGGGAGCGTTCATAGGCTACGTTAACCGCTTTCCATCACGTAGGTCGTATGCTTACAGACGTTGTATAAAAAACGGGTTGCACTCCGGGAGTGCCGGCAGAAGTGAAAACTTGAACATTAACGTTGTGCAATTTTGAATATTTTGGAATGGTTAGGGAATAATTTCGCACGAATTGCTTTATTTATCAGTATAAAAGTACATGTATGTGGTAAAATACAATATTCATTTATTGCGCTATCGTACACAAACATGACATAAATTGTCATGTTTGTGTACGTGTATTACATTAAATTTTAACACTTCAGAACTATTACAATTATTTTACATTAAAAAG
Source organism: Pyralis farinalis (assembly GCA_947507595.1). Classification (NCBI taxonomy): domain Eukaryota; kingdom Metazoa; phylum Arthropoda; class Insecta; order Lepidoptera; family Pyralidae; genus Pyralis; species Pyralis farinalis. The sequence continues at coordinate 8,294,805 of OX382272.1, read as the reverse complement.
TTTATCACTCAGAAAACTATACGTTCATCCATAATTTCAACGACTCTTTCACCATCATCATTACCAGCATCATCATCGCGAATCATTAAAACTCAAACACACACGCAAACTCGCGCAAGCGCCCTGCGCAGCTTACGAAACAGCGATGTTGATAAACTACGTTGAATGAAACGCGTAAGCGCCAAAAATTTCATGGCACTTACAACGTTTTGGTCGCGAGAAAACAATGCCCTATGAACGATCTAGCGCTTCATGTTTGAATTGTTTAAATAGAGGTAACTAATGTTTTAGCGCTGCAGCGAACTTAAGTTCTAATTTTCACTAAAATCTTACGGTCAGGGTCACGTGTCCTGACGCGAGTTTAACATTTTTTACTCATCCCAAAAAGTGCACAACGCCGCTAAAGAAGTTTTCACTTCAAAAAACGTAGAAATAAAAGAACAACAGAAGAACCTACGTCAATTTTTCGCAACAATAATGTCAGACATTGTTAGCCGCGGCAATTGAATTTATTGTACATATTTCAAAGAGCATGTTATATAATAGATTGCATTAAAATCTGTTTACATTCTTTCTATTCATATCGGGTTTATGTCCTAGTCTCATTTTTAGGGTTCCGTATCCAAAGGGTAAAACGGGACCCTATTACTGAGACTCCGCTGTCCGTCCATCCGTCCGCCCGTCTGTCACCAGGCTGTATCTCATGAACCGTGATAGTTAGACAGTTGAAATTTTCACAGATGATGTATTTCTGTTGCCGCTATAACAACAAATACTAAAAAACAGAATAAAATAAATATTTAAGGGGGCTCCCATACAACAAACGTAATTTTTAGGGTTCCGTACCCAAAGGGTAAAACGGAACCCTAATACTGAGACTTCGCTGTCCGTCCGTCCGTCCGTCCGTCCGTCCGTCTGTCACCAGGCTGTACCTCACGAACCGTGATAGTTAGACAGTTGAAATTTTCACAGGTGACGTATTTCTGTTGCCGCTATAACAACAAATACTAAAAAATAGAATAAAATAAGTATTTAAGGGGACTCCCATACAACAAACGTGATTTTTTGCTCGGTTTTGCTCGATATTGATAACGGCAACAGGTAGACGCTTGAAATATTCACAGAATATTTAGTTATATATTCACTTTAAGAATAAATAATTAAATTAAAATGAAACAAATATTTAAGGGGACTCCTATACAACAAACATGAATTTTTTGCCGTTTTTATAGATAATGGTACGGAACCCTTCGTGCGCGAGTCCGATTCGCACTTGCCCGTCTTTACTGTATTGTTCGTCTCTCAAATGGATACGTATCAATATCAATATTGCGTCTTAGAGATAGAATTAGAAAAGGTATATGCTTTGAAAAATAAAACTGATCACAAATGACAGGGAAACGTTACATGTAAATTATACACTTATTTCGTTGAGTTAAATAGTTATAGAATTTGTGAAAAATTGGTAAAGATAGAATAGTAGTCATTTAAAGATAGAACAGAGAAACGGGCGAATGAATGGACGGATATTTGGATTAATTGATGAATAGCATACTAGGTTAATTGGTGACAGCGCCCTGTTGGCATGGCTTCCATACGGAATTCTAGATTGTGGACGATTTCACATCTGTGCTTTTTAATTTAGACGGGTTTATCTTTAAATTTTGAATGTACAGAACAACATAGTCGTTAAAACAATAAAAATGGCAGTTATAAATAACATTTCAATCAAAAGGATCTCGTGCAACTATCTTCAGCATTACAGTTAATTATGAAGCGATCCGTCATAACCTACATAGAGAGAAACAAAAGGTATTTGCCTGGCGTCGAACCTTGGCCCGACCTCAGAGCATCCTCGCTCCACATACATTGTTCCGGTACTAAGATGAGTCTTTTCAACCACACGATGTTCTGGGGCATGCTATATAATTTAAATTTGTATACATTGTTATAAATTTCCAATAATCGAGATAATTTGGCATGAAATAGAAAAATAGGTATAAATTAAAATATATTTTAAAAAGTAGGTACTAACTAAAAGTATACTCACTATTTTTTGGATTTCAGCTCATAATCATCTTTAGAGCCAAAGCTAACCTCACCTGCTCGTGAGATATCCTGCCGGTTAATAAACAAATCCGTTATTATTCCCCTACCTTTTTATTCAGAGCAAAAGTTAAGGGGCATGAAAAAATAAATATTTCCAAACAAAATGCAACCCCAAAATTCCAACTAAGTAAAACCTCTTCAAATTCATATTTAACAGGCTTAACAAGCACTTTTAAATCGTCATTGCCAAACCCTGGAGTCAGTAAGTTGTGGTCCTGCGAGTAAGTAAGATTACCAGTAATTGTGACTTCAGCTATTGTTAGCGTTCATTGGCTACTGTATTCACTTTACATCCGTATGCTTGTATGCCTCTCGACGATGTATAAAAAAATATATTTTTTTAGCACGTATATAATAGAGTAGCTGTTGCCCGCGGCTTCGCTCGCGTTAAATTTATTCTTAAGTTTTAGCTACGAACGTTTAATAAAATTGCATACTTATTAAAAATATTATCTATAAAACTTCTTTGTAGACAATATTAAAGAATATTGCGAATTAGTGCGAACCACCAAGCGACTGGGCGAGCTTACGCCTGAGCAACAGTACAGTATATTTGAGCAGCAACTACATAGAACTGCCCATGCGAAAAGCAGTTGTCTCTCAAATCTATTCCCGCAAATTTGAGTCTGACCTTGAGACTTGTTTATAGTCAATGCAGATTTTGAGGGGAAACTACAATCGTTTAAAATCAAACAGAAGATCGTTCGGAATTAATTCGGTGGTACAAATACAGCTTCGTCTTGCGCACACCCAGTTAAAATTGTGGCATCAACTATATTGCGATGTAAGGCTTTGGCTTTCAACCTAGTTCCATTGCATAGTTTTGGTGGTTTCAAATTTCGCAACAACATAATAGGACTGCCCACACGCAGAATAAGCCTATGATATGGTAGACCCGGTGGTTTCAAAGAATTCGGAAAGTCAACAAGATATTAATGGAAAATTGAGCCCGTAAGGGGTAAAGAGTTTGTATGACGGGTCTGGTTCTTTAAGCCTAGAGTGCACGCAGGCTGAGCCGCGAGTCCAATCTAGAATAAATATATAAATATTTTAGAGGCCTTCGCCCAAACTTGGGTACCCAAAATAGAATTTAAAAATAAAAACAAAAATATTGCTTTAGGTAGTGTGTTTAAGTAGGTAAGATAAGTTCAATACTTTCAATCTCTATTTTGCCACCTCAAGGAGCACAAATCAAAAATTTTTGTTTGTAGAGTAATTGTGCCTACAATTTTCGATTCAATCGGCCCACAGAATATTCTTTTCCCATACTAAATTTGAACCCAAATTTGATCCCCTTAGAATACTAATTTCCAAAAGTATTTTCTCATCCCTTGGTCCAACCAGTGGTTTAAGCTGTGCGTTGATAGATCAGTCAGTCACGTTTACCTTTTATATATACGGAATCAAAAATATACACATATAGGTAGATATAACTTTTGTTATTTTTCACCCAGTATCCAAATATTTGGCTTCTAGATTTAGTAGTTCCGATTTTATGTAAGTTTAAATTTTTCAATCTCCATTTTGCCAAACTAAGGAGCAAAAATTTGTCAAATACATGTTTGTTTATTTGATTTGTAGAGCATTTGTGTCAATATTCGTTTTAATCGGCCCACGGAATATTTTTTCCATACAAACTTTGAGCCCAAATTTGACACGCTTAAAATACGAATTTCTAAAAACCCCTTCCATATCCCTTGTCTACATCATAAAGGAAACTTTTCTACAAAATTTCAGCAAACTTAATAACTGACAGACTTTCATACAAATTTCATACCCTTATTTTACACTTTTAGTGGTGGAATTTTCAAATGTTTTTTTAGCAGATGCCTACTTAATAATACGCGTAGCCATTTTCCAAATTCCAACCCAATCTGTCCAGTAGTAGCTCAATCTACTGGACGGATTGCATGATATCTGTCAGTCACCTTACCCTTTTGTATATATAGAAGATGTATCATTGTATTTTAAAGAATTTATTTGTACTACTCATTATTAATAATCCAACAGTATACACGACAAAAAGACAATTAGTATTATCTTGTTTAGCTACACACAATAAGATCAAAAATCGCTTGAAAACAATCGCGAAAGTCAATGGGGAACGTATAGAAGGCGGGCAAAACGTTCGTCCTACAAGTGACCTTCGCTCCCGACATAGAGGTCGCCTCGGTGACCGGCCACCACATTTGCATATGAACAAAGCCTACATTGAATAAAGACCACTTGACGCACGACACCGCTTTGTGAGCTCTAAAATGACGCTTTTTGAAGAGCAGGCTCGTACAAATAAGGTACTGAAATAAAATTGCTAACCATTAAAAACTGAGACACATTTTTATGCCTTATACTTCCATGTAATAATAGCACCATTAACACTTTAGTATTAATATATATTTTTGGTCATTATGTATATTTTTCACAGTCCATAATAAAGCGTGCAGTTCGCGTAAAGATAACTTCCTCTAACGTATGTGATGAGCTAGACAAATATTAGTAAATCAAAATGAACAGGCCTATTGGAATGTACATAAAAAAATATTATAAATACTGATGGTAGGTTAAAACTGTTTGATATCGGAATTTGCAAGCAGTTACAGTTTGCGCGATATAGAATCTGATGTGAAATCATACAAGTCATATTATTTCAAGACAATTCAATAACTACGTGTACTTAGGCATCTATTAGAGCTGATACGAATAGACAGAATTTCGTTTGGTTTGTGTTTTTTTTGTTTATATTAATACGACCATTTTAATATTTAAGTGACACAAAATGTCATATCTAGCTTTCTACTTCAAGACTATGCTTTGGTAACTGATATAATATATCAAACAAAAAATATTTAATTGTTGCTAAACCTATTATTTGGTAAAAGTAAAAAGCTATCTTTCTTAGTTTTCAGTATAAGTTAAAAGGTTGCGTTATCGATATCTCTAACTACAAGCGTTGTTTTAGCGGCACCATTGTAACTCAGTTGCCTTTATCATGCAAACACACTTTTCGTTCATATAATATGTCGCGAGAAACCTTAGCACTGTTTGAAATAGATATAATTACCAATATCTTGGATATTTTTAAACAAGCGATGATTCTAATAGATTATTTGTTGATCAATTGAAAAATATTTTTCTTAAGCCTAAATTTAATGTATTGTCATTCTTGGTTGATATATTGCACGAAGGAGAACAAAGTGACGAACTAAGTAGAGGCTGCTCTAAAATTAGTACGTATTTCATTAGGCAGATCATATGCTTATTTGCCACCGTGATATTAATGAAAATATGAGACACAGTTTACGATGGGTGTGTCCAATATATTAGTCTCTTTACGTCCGGAGGCAAACATTATATAAAATAGTTACCGAAGCCTATGAACGCTTGCAATACGACTAACATAGCTACTCCCCAGGAGTTTACTAGAGAGATACACGGTAAAGTGGACAGGACACAGAACGGGGTGCTTCTATTTTCACAAAACAGCGTTTACTCTCTTACGACCAGAGGCAAACAAGTACATAAAATAGATACCGAAGCCCATGAACGCTTGTATTACATTAAGTATCACTCGCGCGATGCGTCCTTTGCTAACATTGGTAACTGCTTTACATCGGTGGGTCGAATGCTAGTGTGCCTTCCGACTTTGTATAAAAAAATGAACGTTTGCAATACAAGGAGTATTGCTCACTCGTTGTCACTCCTGCTGATAACCCAGCTACACCTCAGGAATTTACTAGAGAGATACACGGTAATGTGGATAGGATATAGAACGGCGGACCTCTATTTAAAAACATTGTTAACTCGCTTAGAGCTGATTATGATTAGTAAAATTTTGTATTAAAAATAACCAAGAAGAGTGTATATCTTCTTGCGAGTTTTAAGGAGTCTATTCGGTAGATACCCTAAATATTTCTTTTCATATATTCAAACGTTGAAGTTTAGTTGATTTATAATATAAGGAAATAACCATTGGAGCTATTGGTGTGAATGTTTGGACTTTAAACTTCGATCTACTCTGCTGGGTTAGAGGTCAAAAAGCACACAGCGAACAATTGGTTATAATAATAGATTAAGGTTTCTAAGGAATAATATTTGGATCAAATAATGCTGGCGGAATAATAGAGTTGTTTACTATATATAAATCTTAAAATCCGCAGGTTACAGGTAAGAGCGCATTCTTATATTGAGGGCAATCTTTACTTAACATACATCATTCTAAACTTGCATTTAAGTAAATTTTAACTTACTTTACTAACTTTAAATGCAATTTTGCATGAATACCTATGAGTATATACCTATACTTGTAGTAAACTTAAACTTCAAACAAAGTACACGTGGTTGTACGCCACAGATTGTGGTAGGTATCCATTAAATGGGTATTTATACATTACGTGAACAGCATAGGTGCATACGACCTTGTGCCGGACCGGTGCCGCGGTGCAGCCCTACCACTGTTTATGTATTATAGACTATTTGTAAATAATTTCTGTGATTCATTGTTTCTCAGAAAAACATCGTGAATTCAGAGGATTGAGATGTAGTACATATTGAGATCTAAATGTTAAGTTATGTTTTTAATTTGTTCGTAAAAAACTTGTTGGACTTCTAAACAGGGAATGTTCTGAGCAGCTTTTTGACCTCGTCCCTCCTTCTCCTTTTCTCCTCCGGAATACTCGCGCTGGACTGAAATTACATCCACATAGAGTTGGGTTGCTTACCTCCCGTACTAAGAAGTTCGGCGACTCGTTTCTTTGTCGGATTATCAAAATGTAGAATTCGCTTCCGGCGCATGTGTTCCCCACTTCCTATAACCCCGGGTCGTTTAGACGTGGCGTGAAGAGGCACCGTAGCGGGCCGTCAAGGGGGGGACAGCCAGCACAGCGCTAATCACTGTGATGGCTGTTCTCGCATCTGGTTCTTATTGATACATCAGGCGCGATAGGGACATTTTGATAGGCTACATTAAAAAAAAAACCAGGTACTTCTTAAAGTTTCAGTTGTCTATGGTCGTTTGAGTTCAATTGAAGTGAACGACTTGAATTGTACAGCTGGCGTAAAATTTAATATATTTTTGCTATGTATGCGTGGTTAATAAATCTAAAACAAATCCACTAAATTATACTATACCGATAGTTTCTCCTTGAAATTTGTGTACAATGAAGCAAATGACGCTTATATGCATAAGTACAAGTACATAATGGTGAGATAAGCGTAAAACAGATAGAACAAATTAAAATTCCTCTCTTAAATCAGTTTGGGAAAATACCGAGGAAATACCTCCACCTTACTTACTTGCCCCAGCTTTATAATAAAACTCCAGTTGATCCTTAGAAGAAAGATTTCTGAGCTTCGTAGGATATAACTTGTTAACAATAACGTAGCTAACGACACTTAGTCTAAGTTATACTTATACGATAGAGCGAATGAAAAGTAAATAAAAGATTAAAAAATGGTATACAAAAATTAGAATATCTGATGTGAAAATTCGTCTTATCTTCTGAATTTAACCAAATTTGCATCTATGCATCCAAGCTTCGATGTTATTTTTCATAATTTTAATACACTTACACTATACTTGAAATACAAGTAATATCTACAAATCTCATAACTGACAAATCCAATAACTCCCATTAGTGGGATTATGATCCACTTTTTAATTTGGGCTTCATGTCCAGTTCCATTACTTAACAAGCATCATGACACTGGTATGCGTTACCTGACCTCATTGGAGACTCCACCAGCAAATATGATTTCAAAGGAAATTGTGCCATCCAGCACCTATCATTTGTATTTAGTATGCAGTAAATTATATGACAGTTTCATATATGTAAATATGTAGTATATTATTAGATTTATTTCGTAGTAGCGTTGATTTATCTGTTAATAAAAACAGTAATCGTATCTTTTTTACCACTAAGGTGGCAATCGAGCATGCGGCTTGCCTGATGGTAAACAGTCACCATAGCCTATGGACATTTGCAACACCAGGGGTGTCACTCATGCGTTGTCGACCCTCTGAAAACCTCTTCACGCATTCCACAGAGAGTTCTCGGAAGAAAACTTCTATGGAACCGTACAGTACGCGACCATTGCAGTTCCAGTGTGTGAGGGTGAACTCCGCCGTCGGCGAGCGGTGCGGTTGTAAAAAGTAGCTGTTGGCATCATTTCGTACAACTCTCTCAACAACCTTTTGTACAATCGGTAGAACACACAAAGGGAGGCAAAATCTCTCCTTAAACTTAAGGGTTCAATACCGTGTGTAAGCTTAGGATTGTTGATATATATATGTAGCCAGTTTTACCGTTATTTTTTTAACCACTAGCGTTCCGTAGTCTCTGTGTACCCCAATAGGAGACAGGTATCAAATATACGTACCTTCATATCATCATGTATGTATGAATTGTGGCCAACAAAGTTTTAAATAAATAAATAACAAAAATAAAATACAACTAAACAAGTAGTTGAGTCTACAACGGATTCGCCGCTTGGTGTCAGTCAGCGGACAGTAAGCTGCTCGCTGTTTGTAGCTCTACCATCTTAGCTAAAGATTGTTCAGGTTGATCTGAGATGATAAGACTGACAAGATGAATTGAATTCATACGAGTATAATCATCTCTACATCGATGCCGATTTAGATATAATATATTGTCGGACAAATTACACAGCGCCACCTATCCCCAAAGTAAGCGAAGCTTGTGTTATGGGTACTAGTCAACTGATAAACATACGTAAATACAGTTTTTTTGTAAATACATACTTATAATATATATTATATATACATAGAAAGTACCCAGACCAAGAGACAAACAGACATGTTCATGCACACAAATGTTTGTACTGTGTGGGAATCGAACCCACGAGCGTTGGTGTCAAAGTAGCGTAACAGCGCGTTTCTCCACTGCGCCACCGAGCTCGAGATGGTGAGAGCTGGGGGAAAACGTAGAAATTTGTTGTCTGTCATATATTATATTATTTGTGTTAGTTATCTATTTTATACCACCTAGAAGCTTATAGATGTTTCTGACACCAGAGACAATACTCGAGCGTCGCTGATCATGTAAATATTTTCATACCTTTTTGGTATACCTCTTGATGGAGTCTCTCAGGAAAACATCGGCAAAAAGTTCAATTCCTACCTACTTCCCAATCTCTTTAGATCTCACAGTACGCGACTATTTTGGTTCTAATGTGTGGATAATTTCCTCTGATTATACCTGCGTTATATTGCTGTGTTATGTAGATATGTTGTGAGTCAATCGTCGATTTGCTATAAGCGAACTTGCTATGTAGCAACTGTATATTATATACCAGAGTCATTATAATTACAGTAAGTCTACAAAACGAAGCGTTAAATGCGCCACTAAGCGGTAAGCACGTAATCATGAATGGCCGTGAACTGTAATAAGACCGCACTTATCTCGGTTAGGGCGGCAATACACGTGCCGGCATCGGTAGCATAATGCTGGGTAATTTGAATCCCTGCACTGCATTCACTTGGTACTGTTGCATATTTATTGGTAGAGAAAGCTAATACTTCACACATTACTAAAATATCAGTTACCAGTAACTCTATTGTTTGAATAACATTCCTGGTATCGATTACATTTCAAACTTAAAGATATTTCACTAAGATATTAGAAAGGGGGCAGTTTGATACAGGTTTAATAACACTATGCCCGTTTTAAATCATGTAGAGCACTTCAAAAATGTACTGTAAATTACGTTAAATGGTAATGAAATATTGTTGAACATTTTTTATAATATTGACTATGTTTGATTCATCTCTGCTTTATATACTATTCTAATCTACTGATCTTTGATATGTTTTAATGTTTTCACTCCTGCTATTATTTGTATATTAAACTCATTACTTCTACATGTCTAATACTAAATTAGACATGTAGAAAGAATGCGGGACGAAAGAATGACGAAACAGTATATACAATACAAAAGTGGAAGGATGTAGGAGCCGGGGAAGACCGAGACTAACCTACCATGACCAAATTGGTCATGTTTTATCAGGAAGTGATGTCAGGAGCCCCAGGAACCGGCGAGCGTGCATGAAAAGAGCTGTGAATGTCACAGAAGCGAGTGAAGTATGTAAGGACCGCGTCTTATGGCGCTCGGTTCTCTCTGCCTACCCCGCACGGGACCTGGCGTGATGTTATACATACATACATACAAATTAGTAAAGTACATTAATTTTTTGGGACAGCACTGTAAATAGTGTACCTATGACAATAAGCATTTATTATTATTTATTTTTGTCAATAATAACGAATAAGTAACAATCATACAAATTTGTGTTCCGTGACAAAATAAAAAAAAACGGTAACACTCCAGTTTTCGTAATAGATCATTTAAAAGAAATACAATTAATTAGAGTAGTTTCGTATATTATGGTAGCAAACGTTATTTTGTGTAAATCTCATCGCAATTTTAGGGGAAAATTTATTTACAACGGGGATGATAGTTCTAAATCCAATTGACATAGATAGGCGTATAGTTGCAAACCTCTTTCGTTTAGTTATCCGTACAGTTATCAAGTTTAATTTGAAATTCGAAATGCATGTCACGTGCGTAGCTACCTCAGATCGAAACGAGGTTGATACTTACATGAAAGATCATAGCAAAGTAATTCTAGTTTCATTTAAATAATAGCATACATGATTAGAAATTACAACAAAACTTTAGAAATTACAATAATATAGAGATCTAATATAATAGCGTGTGCATCGCATGGAAAACTCGTCGTCAGATTTCAAGTTGTTATTCGCCTCTGCTGTTAGTAATCTTGCTGTAGAATTTGTAGAACTATTTGAACCGACAACGTATTAGCAACGGCTTTGATAATGCACGTGTTAGGGACAATGGTAATCATTTACCATCACATGGGTCACAACAGGATATCCGACCTAATAAGGGTCTGAAATTAATCTGACTGTACGTATAAGTGCAGAAAATCTTTAGCAGGACCAACACGCGCAAACAGAAGGAAAATGATCGGAGCGCGTGACCCGCCGCGACCCGCGCCCGCGGGCGAAGGTCGGGCTTCGTACCAACCGCGTTTGGTTCAAGTAACAGAATATAGCGGGGTCACTTCGTAAGCCGAACGGAAGAGAAGAGTATATGTATGTGACCTAATATGTGAATATTCCTTATCAAAATATCAATTGTGTTGCAGGCTCGCATTGGTTTGGTTGGTTTAACGAGTACCCAATTTCATCAAAATTTATTCATCAGTCTTAAGTTAAATTACACTTTTTTTTTATCTTACCGGGTGGTGATCATTGCACTTAAAATTCTTCTACCTGTCAAGTATAACTGAAATGTAAAAAAAATATTTAAAAATACAAGCTTTTTAAAAATAAATCCTGAACTAAAAAGAAAATATAAGCAGAATTAATATTCCTTATCAAAATATCAATTGTGTTGCAGGCTCGCATTGGTTTGGTTGGTTTAACGAGTACCCAATTTCATCAAAATTTATTCATCAGTCTTAAGTTAAATTACACTTTTTTTTTTATCTTACCGGGTGGTGATCATTGCACTTAAAATTCTTCTACCTGTCAAGTATAACTGAAATGTAAAAAAAATATTTAAAAATACAAGCTTTTTAAAAATAAATCCTGAACTAAAAAGAAAATATAATTTAAGTGGCATTTGTCATACATATATGTATATAGTATAGGTATATTCTCGGCTCATGATAACCTCTCTCTTGGTAATTCGTCAACATAATATAGGCGTACGTAGATAAGTAGGTTGTAGGCCCTTAGGTTTTAAAAGCTTGAGCCACCGATATTGTGTAGTAAACCTGTGTAATTTATAGCGTACATCAGTCTTATGAAGATGATGAAAACCTTACATCACCACGCTCTGTCATGAAAACGCTATTTACATAATATGTACGCTTCCTGATAACAAAATCCTTGTGTCACGAAAAACTAGCTGTAGCCCGCAACTTCATCTGCTCTTATACCGGTATCCCGTGAAAACCCATTTTTCTTTTGTTTTGCTCGCCTTCAACAATGATGTTGAATAGTCATGTAGCCTTCCTTAAGAATTTGGCTATCAAATGCAAATATTTTATAATATTTTTTAAAATTCAATTCGTAATTCTTAGTGCGTTCAAACAAACTAATTGTTCCGCGATATACATTAGTATAGATATATTCGTAGATATGTGGCAACGTGAAAAGCGATTCACAACTGACTTCGGCAGATCCTTACATATAAGGTTGACTGTAAGGACGAGGTAAGGTCACTTCAGAAGAACATTTGCGTTGTACATGGCAGTTGATTTATTACCTTTTGTCACGCTATCGAAATGATTTAATTAATGCTTCGTAACCTTATCGCTTACAAGGTATTAATCCAAGATAAAATCGATGCATTTTTTCTTTATAACGCCTCTAATACTCGAATGGGTATGTTAGTAAGTAGTTAATGTAGCCTAAGAAATGGCCGCTTACAACAGCATGTGTAACAATATGCATAATAAAAAAAATAACAACTTCATAGCTAACTGCAGGGTCACACTCGAACTGTCAAGATTTCATAAATCTTAAGGAGTATAATTATATACCTATTCATAAGGAATATAGTATCTATTATTGAAGCTTCAATGGTATACTGCGAAAGTTGCAGACAAAAAGTTGCAATCTGTAGTTCTAAATAGGGTTGGTAAATATAATATTTTCTCAAAAACGGCAAGCCTTACAAAAAATAAAGTGTTAATTTTTGTTTGAAGCTCTTTTTGGTTCTCCAATACAGAAAAAAAGCAGTATGCAATTTTATAATATAATAAAACATAAATAAAGTGGCAAACAAGTATACCTGTCTAATAGTAAAAGCGCGTAGAAAAAAAGAGTAGATACTGAGTAAATCTCGGCAGGGAGAAAAATCCGCTTAGATTTAAGGGGTCAATACTGTATGTAAGCTTAGGCTCATTAAATCATAGTCATAGATATCTTTCATTAATTTATTTACTAACTTAGCATATTGCTTTTTAAATATTTAAAATTTGTCTTTGTTCAAACATATATTTATATATTTATTCTTAATATTATTTCATGGACGTGCCGGTTTCCTCACGATGTTCTCCTTCACCGCCGAGCAAGTGATAATTACAAATATGTACATAAATCCGAACATACGAATTTGCTGGTACATGCCAGGACTCGAACCGGTGACCAGTTGCTCAATAGGCAGGTTCCTTATCCACTGGGCTATTACTTGTTTAACCTTTTCTGTACTATACGTACAGCTGTGCAGCTCAAGCTTTACACTTTGACGTTTGTACCGTTCTTATGCCGTTCGTGATAAGAGTTACAATCGTACTTCGAGTGTTAAGCGTGATCTACTCTTAGCTGTACATAAAAGTGCATTGTGTATTGAATACTGTAAAGCAGAATTACTTTATAGCTTTATTGACTCGTGTTTGTAATTCTTTTAACGTTCGTGTTACGAAGAATGTTCTCCATCACTTTTGCGAGGAAGTGAATTAAAATAGAATGCAAAATAATTAATGCAAAGCTCATTTAAGTGAGGGGAGGTGTATGTTTAGCAGTGGACGAGTAAAGGCTGAAATGATGATGATGACATTTAAATGATATGATAGATATATGATGGACGAGCTCGGTGGCGCAGTGGTGAAACGCGCTGTTATGCTACTTTGACACCAACGCTCGTGGGTTTGGGCTTTATTGCACATTTAACAGTAGTAAAACAATAATATAGTTTATTCCATACAACAACTGGTTTATTCCATTGAGAAATCTCCTTCAGACAGCTTTTTAGATTGTGAGGAATGAATTTTAAATGCGACACAAATCTCTTGTAACTTGATATCTTGCTTCCATAGAAACCCACATGCAGTCGTTATGTAATATGTCAATAGCGTCAGATCGATTGGCTGCCTTTACGACCTTAACCCGCCGTAACCCAGCCTCTTTGCTGTAAAATTGCTAGACTCAGTAATATTTACATGATGTTAACCTTATTTTATAAACTACCTATATTTTACCATCCTACACGGCCCATAACTACAACGCTATTTCTATAACATATCTTAAATAAGAATACAGCCAGGTCCTAATAGCACTCTATAAACGCTAACAAGGTAAAAAGAACCACTTATACGCAGCCTATAACTATATTTCACTCAATATTTGTGATTTTTTGCCAGATGTAGATTTTTTGCAACATCTGTCGGGCTCGTCCATTATCTATTACCTATCTAGTCAAAGAGTGGCTAGGTAGGTAGAGCACAATAGCCCAGTGGACAAATAACCGGCTTATTGATCAACTAATCCCCGGTTCGGATACTCGTATGAACCACAGAATTCGTGTTTTGAATTTATGTACATATTTGTAATTATCACTTACTTGATGGTGCAGGAAAACATGATGAGGAAATCTGCACATCAAGTTCAAAAAACAGGAGGTTCTATGTTCGCAGCGTATGTGTTTTATGTATGGGTATAGCTGAAAGGATTTACCTAATACAAAATAATGTTCTATTGAAGCCGATCTGAATTTGGGTATCTCTGAATGTGAAAATTGTATCATTAGTTAAAAAAATATGAAATAAAAACTAATTAAATAAAAAAATACACTATACTACACATTGTAGCAGTATTATGGGAGATTTTTCTTTCCTGAAACTCTATTATTCTAATTGGCGAATCAAGCTTAAAAATTCCCAATGAATTAACTCATTACCCTATGACTCTACTATCGATTGCTTCCTAAGCACTTCTGCGTAGTGTCATGAGTTTTTCTTTTCCATGACTCTACTAGGAATACTTTTTAATAGAGCTGTTTTAAAGAGAACTGGTACATCTATGCAGCCTGTCTGGGGAAGTACCTCCACCTCACAGTAAACCGCAGTCATATAACATATCCCTAGAGGGTTGCTGTGTTCCTGCGTGTGAGTGAGGTCACCAGTAAGCTTCTAAGGAGTTGCTAAGCAAGCGTTCATAGGCTACGGTAACCACTTTACATCAGGTGGGCCGCATGCTTGTACGTATAAAAAATAGACTTGAGTACTATAATACCTTTATTGTTCTTATACACCTTGCTATATATCTCGCACAAAGTCTCGCGGATAGCTATTCATCCGCATTTCAATGCACATTGATTAAATAAATTAGAAATGAATAAATGTAATGGTACACGTACATAATGTTCTTCTTCTTAGTATTATTCCATTTCCTAGCCCATTAGGGTTGGCGAGGTCCGCTGCCTTAGCTATAGGACTTGTCGAAGATATTAATTTTATATGGAGTGACTACTGTCAGACCAGTCAGACTTTCCTTAGTTAAGGGCCACACGTCTTACGAAATAAAATTTCTCGGATGTGCCGGATTTCTCACGATGTTTTCCTTCACCGAAGAGCAAGTGACAAATACAAATATGTACATAAATCCCAAAATACGAATTTAATGATATATGCCAGGATCCGAACCGGGAGCCAGTTGCTCAGTAGCCCGGTCTTTATCTACTAAATCATCACTAAATTAAAAGTTACGATTTCTGGTTAAGACAAAATAAATCAAGATTTATCAACGTCCTTGCAAGTAATGTTTGTCCAATGAACCAATTAAACTAGAAACTACAGAAACGATTAATAATTATACGAGAGAATTTAAAACATTTCTCACTGGCAGCGCGATTGTGGAATAGCTACAGGGTCGGGACATAGTTACATAGTTAGAAATTACATCCACTTTCTAGTTAATTAATTGCGATTTCTACAGATAGTTTAAATCTGGATGTCTATAAACACAGCTGGACATTCAGTGGTTATTTTTTATCTCAATAGATAACGCTGGGATTGTGAAGCCTAGAAACTTACGTAACACTCTACTGTTAACACTGCAACTCTACATGAGCCTACTGGTAACCTCATTCATTCACAAAAATACAGATAATCTATCTATCATCTTTATCTCCGCGCTAAATACCTAAACCGAGTGCCTCATGACTCGGTCTTTATATACCTCACTCCCTTTTTTAACATTCATAGCTCTTCTCATGCACGTTCGCCGGTTTCTAAGGCTCCCGACATCACGTTCTGATAAAACAAGATCGATTTGATCGTTGTAGGAAAGTCTTGGCCTTCGTCGGCTCCTACATCCGTCTACTTTAGCGTTTTATATCTGTTTCGTATTTTTTTCTCCTGCAAGGACCAACGGAGCATGCCTCTTCCTATTTTAACCCCGATACTCTGTTTCAGGCCAACTCTAATTTTGCGCACCGCTCGCATTTCGACTGCGTTTAGTACATTAATGTGACCGAATGGTAAACTGTCTGCTTTATGCAGACGACGCCGTGTCATTAGCAAAATTTTTTTTTTTTTTTTTTTTTTTTTTATTATATTGGCTCAGCTTAGTGGCTCCTCTTCGCCTGTTGGTAAGCGAAAAGGGGAGCCCAAATTGCAGCGGCAACTGACAAAGGACTACGGTGTCCTGTCAGTTGACGCTACCATGCTGGCCCGCAAGGTGCTTCTTCACGCTTCGTTTGAAGGATCCCATGTTGTAGGAAGGAGGAAACACATGTGCAGGCAAGGCGTTCCACTTTTTAATAGTTCGACAAAGATAGGAGTTGCCGAACTTTTTAGTACGAGAACAAATGTCCTCAACAGTGGAATGATGACATCGCAAGCCTGCACGTGTGGTTCTATGACGGAAGGGAGAGGGTGGGATAAGGGAAAATAGTTCTTCAGAGCACTCACCATGGTACAGGCGGTAAAATGTACTTAGGGAGCCTATGTCCTATGTAAAATACCATCTGAACTGCAAAAACTGGTCACAATAATAAAAGACGATTGGATGGAGAAGTGCTTATTACTGAATGCGAAGGAGATAAAAATAATGGTATTTGAAAGAAAAGAAATAAGAACTAATGTAAGGATTACGGTTGTATATCTTAGATAGCTCACACTATATACAATGCAGTCCCTATCACAACGCTAGCTTACGTAAGTTGCTTCGCCAGAATCTCATTTGTTGATTAGCAGATGTTATATCACAAAAGTGACAAACAGGACTTTTTGATACTTGCGACTCCAGGTTACGTATGCTTCACCGGTCCTGTAAACGCCCTTTCAGGCGCTTTTTAAAGAAATTAATGTTGTTAAGAAAACCTCTGCAGGAAAGTGTGAGAAGCATAATATGGAATTACAGTGACTTCAATATGTGAGGATGATTTCCATTTAGTTAGGCCATCTGAAGCCAGTCACTCAAAATACAAAATTTTGAGGAAACTTAGTTAGCTATCAGACAAGTTAGGGGTTTGGAAAAAGTATGAGCTGATGTTCATCGTGCCGAAAGTTTACGATCCACCATTTTATGGAATGAAATTCAAAACGTAACTTTTACTACTGTACTTTTACTATCCCTATTTTGTGGACTAACAAAGTCGCAGCTATGAACATCACAGATGAACGTAAAAGCTGATTCCCTTAACTATAGCTCGGCGAGGACGCAGCAATGAGGTACTAAGGTAACAGGGCGACAATAAAGACGTTGAACTTAAACCCACGTTCCCGAACGATAGCTCAGTGCAGTTTACGAGCAAAGCTCGTTACTGCGACATGTTTATTTGGACGCCCACGCTGTGGCCCCACGCGTGGCTCGTGCCCGCCACTGCCATAAGATGTGAGCGGTAGCGGGAATGTAACGAAATGTTGAGAGTACATATTACAGGGTAATTTTAATGGTTTTAGGTCTTAAATTTAAATCACACGTAATGTTCTATCAAAGAAAAAGAAATAAAAACGAACTGATTGATACTACTCCAATGCATTACCATTAGTAAGTTCGTGTAAATTATTATACTCCATTCCAATTACAAAGCCCTATAACAACTTTGTACATGAACGCACTCTGCATATTTCACATATATAAATATATAATCTCACTTTGTTATTGTATATGAACATAATTTTAATTTTTCGAAATTTCGTAATTTTAAAGGAATCTGATTTCTATGGTCAGTCGACAGATGTAGATCACAAAATATTTCTGTTGACTCTTTAAACTTACATATTAAATGTGTAATCAGTTACATTTCGACTCGCATAAATTAACGCGAGTCAATGCGATTTGTTTCAATAGGCTATTAGGATGAAGTTACCTTTGCCTGTCTCAGCTATTGTCGCCAAATGACAGTCGTTAAGTTAAAAGAGCCTTCGAGTAGCTTAATAAGACTAATCACTCTATATCCCTAATGGAACAGCGAGGCGTAATATGATTCTATGCTGGTGGATACATGCAACACCTACAACGATAACGAGGTGAACGTTCCATAAGAAGTAGAAATTCTAAACAGACGCAAAAAAACCATATCATATAAAATAAAAATGTAGCACAATAAATATGATTATAAAGGCTTCTATATAACTTCATGTTAGAACGAGATTCCATAAAATGATATGACACAATTTATATACACTAATCTAGACTTTTTAAAAGGTGTCAAATTGAATAATGATTATTTTTGGACCACCGTCGACCACTTTACACCTTTCGAACATAGAAATGCGTAGAGCGCGATAAACAATGCTAATATCGTAATCTAAATTCATTCTGACAAACACATTGATGTTTTCATTTTAGGTACATTGTGTAGTTTGGTAGTACATTCAGTATCAAAAATCATTCATTATCATTGAATAATCGACCCGTTTCAGTATTGTGAAGAGACTCGATCCTATTCCAAATACTCGAAGAGACTTAACATTTAGATGAATGAATGTCTATTGATGAATTATGTTCATATTTTCGTCTCATTTACTACCAGGACAGTAATTGCTATTACAAAAGTGTCACGTGTCGATATATTTTTTCTAAGTTATTAACGGATTTTTTTAACAAAAATAGGTAACGGCTGTAAAATTATGATTGAAGCTAACTCAAATTTAAACTTGCATAATATTGTTGGAAATACAGTTTACAAGATTATAACAAGGTACTTTAAATATTATATATTATTTAATTTAATTAGAATAATGCGTAAGCGTGTGTGGTACATAGTTTGTTCGTCATTAATGGTAAAATTACTGAGCCGATTGCGATTGTGTGAATAAGATGCAATGCAATTATAATTCTGGTCTACAACTTCATTTTATCTACTTATAAAAAAATAGTTCAGAATTCAATTTAGACTGAATGGAAGAGAAAAGAGCAGATTTTTAGTTTGAAATGACATATCATTATCAATCATACTTATGTTTTAAGTCACTAAATACAATCAGGAAATGAAAAAGATGTAAATGATAAAAATATATAGACAGTATATTTTTAAACTAACTCTACTCTACAGCTTTTGACTTCAGCTCTAATAATTTTGCTACTGACTGTACCGACTGTACAATCAGGAAATTACTTCATAAGTAAAAAACTTAAGTGCGTTTACGATGTAGTTTTATGTCGTTCATTTCAAATAACTCAATTAGGGCAAAATGAGATCTATCTACTAACACCTCAGCTGTTGAGGGGCGCGAGATGAGGCCTAACTTAACAAAGGTTTTGATCATTAGAATTGTTTTAAGTAATATTATACTTCTCAAATATGATCAAAGTAGTGTGTATAATTATCAAAAAAAGAAGCATGGAATAAAGTCTTTAATAAGTCAGTTATATAAAATTCATTTTCTTTAATATGGCCCGAAATGAAAAATTCATTTTCAACTTTGCATACAAGTTGGGTTTTATGTTTTTACCTATGACTTTGGATAGTAAAGTATGTGTTGGATAATTTTATGGATAGCTATAGTTAATTAGATAGATAATAATTACAAGATGGAGCTATTATTTAGAATATATTATATTCTAAATAATAGCTAGTAGTCGACAAAATTATACAACCAGGAGCATATTCCATACATAAACATTATTATTTCAAGTGCTTACATAGTTATACCATATAATGATTTCAATCCCTCTAAAATACCTACAAAACCATTATATTTTTCTAAACATTAGTTGAATAAAACAATAAATTTTATTGTATCGTAAAAAAAGCTTCATTTTTTTACAACAAAACCTAACGTTTTATGCGATTTAATAATATAAAAATAAAGGTATGCCGTTTACTTTAAATCACAAATGAAATTATTTGCATAAACCACTTGTAACTCAACGGTTTATCTAAATTATTCCGTTTTACATAGGAATCGATCGGCAGTGGGCGATGATTGTCCGAATACCTAACAATCCTGTCGAATCATAATTAATTATGTCCAAATTGACGTTACTGCATTATGCGTCCTTTTAACTACAAATTTTTATATATAGCGGGCGGCGAAAATGTACATAATTCTATTATTACTCTATTTATATATCTATAACTTCACGCCAAATCCCTTGCGGGATAGGCAGAGAGAGCCGAGCGTCATAAGACGCGTTCCTTACACACCACTGTCATTTCTTTAACATTTATAACTCTTTTCATGCACGCTCGCCGGTTTCTAGGACTCTTGACATCACCTTCTGATAAAACACGACCTATTTGGTCATTGTAGGTTAGTCTTGGGCTTTGTCGGCTCCTACATCCTTACACTTTTGCATTGCATATCCGTTTCGTCGTTCTTTCAACCTGTATGCTTTCTACATGTCCGAATCGAAGGAGCATGCTTTTTTTTATCTTAACATCGACACTCTCTTTTAGCCCAACTCTCTTTCTTACGTCATCATTACGAACGCGGTCAGCTAGCTTTACGCCACAAATTTTGCGCAATGCTCTCATCTCCAACGCATTTATTCTACTTTAATGCTCACTCTACCATACCCAGGTTTCACTTCAAAATTTTTATTCATTAATTAGTTCATTATTCTATTTATGTATATTACCTTTTTATTAGGATTAAGAGCAGTGATAGCCCAGTAGGTAGAGAATCATCCTGGCCCCCGTGTTATAGGAACCAATCCTGGCGCTGAAATTCATGTTCGGTTTTATTGACATATTTGTAATTATCACTAGCACGGCGGTGAAGGAAAACATCGTGAGGAAACTTTACCTAAGAAAGGTCTGGTTTTCTCACTAGATTGCGGAGGTTCGGCCTTCTTCCTTAAGCGTGGTATCGGACTCTACCAGTCCTAACAGATTACGCTAATGCTAAGAAGAAATCATTTTTATTACAATTACTATGTTTTTACTAGCTGAACAAAAAAGCAAAAGTGCTACTAAAGATTATATTAATATATGCGCTGAATCATTTCCAAACATGTATATTCTACCCTTCTTACATAGAGTATTTTTGACGTGCCTTTTAAACATATTGTCAGGCAAGGACAGAACTGTTTCACGTAATTTATTATAGAATCGAATACAATTTACAACAAAAGATCTATTAGTCTTAGCAAGCCGATGTACCGGCCACACGCAATCTATTCCAGCTTCTAAGATTGTCACAAAATTTTAAAATCGATTCTATATTTTTACGAACATATATTATGTTCTCATAAATATACTGAGAGATAACCGTGAGGATATTTATTTATTAAAATAGTTCGCTAAGTGATTCCCTGGAGCCCATGTTATAAATAGCGCGAATGGCTCCCATTTGTAATATAAAAATAGTTTCAATATCAGCCGCCTTAAGATTATTACATATAAATCAATTTAGAATGGCAGATAGAACACTATTTACCTTGTCAATATTTGCGCACCGGCGGCGCGGGCGGCAGTTAGTAATGCTACTGTGACAACGATGCTCGTGGATTCATTTCCTACACTGGGCAAACATCGTGCATGAACATCTCTGTTTGTAATGTCCTAGTTGTTTTAAGAGAGGTAGGGCGCATCAAAGCAGCCCATCCCGGAAGTACCGCCACATCAGAGAAAACCGCAAGCAAATAACAACTCGTAAGTAAGCTCCTAAAGAGATGCTGTGATAGCAGCAGAGGTCGCGCGAGTGATACTCAATGTATTACAAGTATTTATAGGCTTTGATAACCGTTTTATATCAGATGGGCTGTATGATTCTATGCTCCCGATCTTGTAATACATAAAAAAGTATAGTACACAGCATGATCTTTTTGTTTACGATTTACAATAACAAATTGTTAAAAACTGTTCAAAACACAGTAATCACAAAAGTTTATAAATCATATGTACGCAAACACAATAAAATTGGAATGCTTACAAATGCATGTGCCGGAATACCTAAAACATGAAACTGTGTGCGATAACAACGTAAAACAACTTCAAATTATAGTTAACCTTATGTTTTACTGTTAAAGTAGTATTTTGTATGTAACCGGAATAAACATAGGTTTTTTTCGTAACGTTATGCAAAGGTTAGTAAAGAGGTCATATGATAAGACTGCTAGTTTTGAATTGGAGGTCGCGTGGAGTGGAAATCGGAAAATGTGTTATATTTAACATCATACGTTAGTTATTTCATGTTTAAATTGCTACTTGGAAAGGTTTAATCACAGAAATATTGGAATTAACGTAAGAGAACAAGATATGAAGATTGATTCCTGCTTATAACTGTCCTATAACTTTATAATCTAAGGAAGTGGTGAAGAAAAGAGGGAAAAAGTTCATTCCAAATTAGGTCACTCGTCTTTCGAAACATAATTTCTTAGACTTAATAATAATAACACCACAGGGCAGCTTGTGGAGAGCTATTTGTGCGTAACGACACCCCGGGTACCCGAGTGCTCCAGAGAGTCGATCAGGGCCTTCGTCTCCGGCGTATCTTCGTCGGTCGGAGTGGAAAGTCAAGAAAGCCCGCAGGACTCTCAACTCTGGCTTGCCTTCATTGGTCGTCCAGAGAGGAGTCGATAGAGTATATTACTCTAGCAGGTGATATGCTCCAGGGGTGGAAATGTTAAAGGGCATAACGCCGCGAGTAACTTCGGAGAAAGCGCAGCACACCTCTCGACACCCCTGAGCCACTCACACTGGTGTTACCCCCGGCCGAGTTTCTCTGGCATTTCGGGGGCCCATCTAGTGAGTGGCGAGCCACCGCCTGCCAAAAGTAACATCTGAATATGATAGTTATGGCACGTGTCCGTCCCTCTTCTGCAATAGCCCAGTTCTAATAATACCTCTAAATCTCATTTTAATAGCCCACTTTTTTTCCGACATATTTCGACAAAAGTCCCAATATCTGCCGTGACCTGTTCATGGGTAAATTCTCCCAATGATATCCCCGGGAGCAGGTCACAGCGGGTACGCATTGGATTCATATCCCCGCGCACGCCTATCAAATGACCGGGGTAAATGCTGTGATTTTAGAGAGAATAAAATAATAATGTATGTATATGTATATCTTCACGCCAAGTCCCTTGCGGGGTAGGCAGAGAGAACCGAGCGCCATAAGACGCGGTCCTTGCATACTTCACTCGCTTCTGTGACATTCATAGCTCTTTTAAAATAATAATAATATGTTTATTTAATAATGTTTTCACCACAGTTATCATTTTTCAAAAAAAAAAAGAGAAAAGTACTCTATATGCACTAAAAAAATGTATGTATGTATGTATATCTTCATGCCAGGTCCCTTGCGGGGTAGGCAGAGAGAACACTAAAAAAATAATGACAATAATAATGCTAATTGAACATAAAATTAATTATTTGTGATAATTTGTGAAAAACATTATTCACGGGAAGGTCATAGGATTTCCATTGGACCCACACTAGGCAATGCCTGTCCTGTGGTGACCGGATTTTAAATTACAATGATAATCATTGCCAGTTAATCACTGAGTGCAGGAAGTATTTCTAAAACAACGCACGCAAAAGAAGAACGTGTGCATTTACTCACGGTGTTTTCCTTCACCGCCGAGCAAGTGATAAACACTCGTATGTACATAAATCATAAAACACAAATTTAATGGTACACGCCCCCACCGGGATTCCAACCTGGGACCAATTGGTCAATAGGCCGGTTCCTTATGGCGAGCTCGGTGGCGCAGTGGTGGAACGCACTGTTACGCTACTTTGACACCAACGGTCGTGGGTTCGATTCCCACACAGTACAAATATTTGTGTGCATGAACATGTCTGTTTGTATTGGTCTGGGTTTTTTTATGTATAATAAGTATGTATTTACAAAAAAAAATGTATTTACGTATGTTTATCAGTTGTCTGGCACCCATAACACAAGCTTCGCTTACTTTGGGGCTAGGTGGCGCTGTGTAATTTGTCTGGCAATATTTATTTATTATTTATTATCGACTGAGCTATCACTGTTCTATTTTTTTTTATGCAACGTCGGGAGTCATGCAAGCATACAATCCACCTGATGTAAAGCAGTTACCATAGCCTATTAACGCGTGTAATATATTGAGTATCACTCGCGCGATGCCGCCTCTGCTGCTTGCACAGTTAAGAGCTTATTGATGACCTCACTCACACACAGGAATACAACAACCCTCTAGGGAGTTGTTATTTGGCTGCGATTTTCTGTGAGGTGGAGGTGCTTCCCCAGACGGGCTGCTTTGATGCGCCCTACCTCTCTTAAAACATCCAGACCAAGACATACAGACATGTTCGCGCATACAAATGTTTGTCTTGTGTGGGAATCGAACCCACGAGCGTTGGTGTCAAAGTCGCGTCTTTCACGACTGAGCCACCGAGCTCGTCAATATATCTATCCTATAACTTTATAGTCTCAACAGAAAAGTAATATTTATTTATTATACATGTATATTTATTTAGTCGCCTCAACATACGTTCCCATCATTTGACATTCAAGACAGTCATTTGACGTCAGAAGATAATAGAGAACTGTACGTGTATAGCAATCAGAAACAAATATCACTGCAATTAGTTACAGAAAGGTCACCCGGACAGTTATTGGCCTCAGACTACAATGTCAATTATCACAATAGTTGACAATGTTATCTATAGTTAGACCAAATACTGACATAAGGCAGAATTCACACCGTGACATCATTACGTCATAGTCGTTGTAAGTTTTGTTATAGCAAATTGGGTATGACATAAATTAAACAATACAAAATAATGAACAAAAATAATATATAACCTATGATTGTTCCTCCGTTGCTAACATAGCAAGTTCTTAGAAGCTCACTGGTGATCTCACTCACTGGCAAGGAACACAATAACCTTCCAGAGAGTTATTATTCGGCTGTCATTTTCTGTAAGGTGGAGACCCTTCCCCAGATGCTGCTTTGATGTGCCCTGCCCGTCTCAAAACCTTGCAGGCCAAGACAAACAGACACGTTCGTGGACACAAATATTTGTCCTGCCTGCGAATCGAAACCACGTGCCATGGTATTAACGTAATTGCATATGTATCGCATGAACCATTTTGGCAGTTTACAAATAAACATAACGAAATTAGCGAATGGCAGACATCTGTGAATGTCAACACACAATAGAATACTATTCTGTGTGTTGTAGTAGGTGTGTGTGCATGTAGGCGTTGTGTATGTGACCTTTGAGTGTCAACTGACCATAGTGATAAAGAAGGATTCGATGGCGGCGATGCACATGCCAGTGTAATCGACTGCAACAGCCTGCCTTTGTATGTATGAGTTTATTGTTTACCTCAAGCGCCCCGTACTCCGTATTCCGTCTGATTTCGCTAAGCAAAGAGTCTTTTTGTCAAAGAGACTGAGGAACTATCTCCTGTACTTTCCCAGTTGGTCTGTAACTATACCAAAATAACAACTCTCTTACAAAAACCGCAGTCAAATAATAACTCCCTAGATATTTGGTGTATAACTACAAGCGAGTGAAGTTACAATAGAATAGTAACTGTCATATATATCTGATAATAATTTATAATTCTCATATCAGCAATTGACAATAAATTATGGAGCATAAAACCTTTTTTAATCGATTTCATCTGATGATTACAATGAATTATGAAGATAACTCATTATGAAATAAACATCTACAGAATTATTTACTTACTAAATACACTAACCCCAAATCTTAAATTCCACTTTATCTTTCTAGAGATCCTCTCCTCTAGTTTCATTAACTTTGCTAAACTTCTAATAATTTCCTCTTTATATATCCATGTACGATGAATGTAGGTAGCTCAGGAACGAGACGATTGGAACTCTGGAGGGGAGGCCTACGTACAGCAATGTAATACAGGCTGTAATGATGATGATCTTTATATCACTAAACTTTTTACCCAAGATAGACAAAAACTAGTAATTTTAAGCCGCTGAAAAATATATGAAACCATTTGGCATTTGTCTAAACTAGACCTACAGTGGCACTGCCCTAATGGCACATTTATCCTCTATACCTTTATTCATTATTATCAAAGAATGTGCGAGTCGTGATATGATCTACGCAGCCGACACGTGTTTGAATAGCGCCTTTACTTTAAGACAAATATTACGAGTGATGAGGCACTCAGCCTTCGCTGTGGGAGCAAGGTCAAAATATAAAGCTGGGACGTGTCACAATAACACCTATTGTGTCACAGTTACAAGTACCATAACTTAAATCGGTTGCAATATTCCCAAGTGACAAGTGATGAGCGATTTTCTATTAACTAAGTAAATTTATAATTTTAAACTTTCACGGTTGTTCATGTCACTATTGTAGGTACGGGAATTACGGCGGTTTGTTTTTATATTTTCCCCGATATTTCGGCCAGACGTTGCAAACGCCATGGTCTCAGGATGACTGGAGACGGCGAATCAGTCACATTGAATCAGTCAGTAGACATACCTGTCTACCTTATTTTTGCATTGCTTATTACTCGGCAGATAACACACTAAAATTGCTGTTACAAATCGCAGTAAGTCCCGCAGATGTGATCTGAGGAAATCAATGAAATAATTTTAAATTAATGTTTTTAATCAAACTATGTACTAGTTTAAAATCTCTGAGACCCCACAAGCACAGGCTAATTATTGGACGCATATGATTATATGCGTACAATAAATGGTCGCATATGACATTATTAACTTTTCAGGGCAGGTTTTTAAAATTACTCAAAATGTTAAAATTCCAATTTTGCTGATATTCAAGGCAAAGCATTGAAATCAATGTGAGATATGAAAGAAGTTGCCCGACATTTGTCGGACATTTGACAAACAATCTATGTAAAATATTAACGCTACGTCGCAAACAATTGGGGTTTACGTTTACCACCCAATTCCGACAGGCAAATTCTCGACGAACGCTGTGTTTTCAACTTGCGTTATAATAAAAAAAATATTCTATGGAACAGTTTCAGTCTATTTAGGTCGAGAAAAATAAACTATCGATCATTCATTGAATTTTCATCTGAAAGAATACTGACAAAGGACTATAGTGTCCTGCTAGTTGACGCTACCATGGTGCTTCTTCACGCTTCATATAATACGTAAATTATTTGTACCTCTTTTAGTTTTAAAGGGTAAGTAAAATAAAATAAAAAGTGTTAAATTTTCTTATTGTCTAAGTAATTATCCATTCTTATGTTACAAAGGTCATGTTCTATCAATTTTCATCTGACATGACCTTAGATGACGTCAGTCATCAGTCACGTTTGACCCCATAACAATACCCATTTTAATATAGACGCATAGTGTGACAAAGTAACATTTTATGTGCATACAACAGTAGATCGTGTCTCGCCAATTTGAGTTTCCACGCCAGTGCGAACGGCATTGCATTTCGGATATTGCAAAATGCTATTTATTTGTGCATGCGTATATGAAATGGTTGTCCTTTACCATCACATGATAAGCTATACGACCTACTTATTGACCTTTATATGTAACATTAAGAGAGCTTTTTGGTAGTCTTCTTAATAAATTTGAGAATTGTCTGCGCGCGCGTGTGAGGAAAAAGAAGTTGGCACTCAATTCTCTCATGAACCGCTGAAATAATTATAAAAAAGCTGTTTATTTTCAGTGGGTATAGTTTTAGTAACTAAGTCCTCTTTAGACTTGGGCTAGTTGCCTTTAAGTGATATTAATCTTATCTATTATTAAATTCTTTGTGTGTATTATTAATATATATAAATATAGTGACTGTGAGTTAAATGTGCATAATAAGTGGAGAGCGTGGATGTGAAAGACGCTCGCCATCAGCTCCAATCACAAAGCTTATCTTACCTGCTCATATTATTACCTAAACTAGCTAACAGAGGTTGTGATAAAGGGGAGGCAGGGCACTACGATATTTGATAAAATAAGGCAGTAAAAGGGCGTGCATGAAAAGAGCTATGAATGTGAAAGAAGCAAGTGAAGTGTGTAAGGACCGCGTCTTATGGCGCTCGGTTCTCTCTGCCTACCCCGCAAGGGACCTGGCGTGAAGATATATATACACACATAAGGCAGTATAGTCTTACAAATGACTGAGGCAAAAAACTACTTCCAAGTTGCACTCGTGCATGAGTACATTTATATTAGATAATCGATCTATCTATCTATAACTTCACGTCAAATCCCTTACGGATATCCCCTAAGGGATAGCTGTAAGAGATTTGGCGTGAAGTTATAGATAGATAGCCCGCAAAGAGAAGTGACTCGATCCTTACATACCTCACTCGCTTTTTTAACATTAATTCCTCTTTTCATGCACGTTCGCCGGTTTCTAGGGCTCCTGACATCACCTTCTGATAGAACACGACCAATTTGATCATGGTAGGTAAGTATTAGCCTTCCTCGGCTCCTACATCCTTCCACTTTTGCATTGTATATTATAAGATAATAGTACTGCAAAGAGCTCCCAGCTAATATTCTATCGAGGCCATACAGAAGAGAGGACTCTTCTGCCACAGGATTAGGATATAAAAGAGATCTCAATTCCTGCTGCATAAAGTTCATAAATAATATATTGTATTTGTATTTTTCATTATCATGTGTATTATTGTGTTTCTGGTAGGTTGCTAGTTCTTTTGAGTAGTTATAACGCTAGCAGCAGCGTTTAACTTTTGTATTGTCAGTAATAGAAGAGATTCACGCATACGGTAATAGGATACTGTATCAGATGAGCCGTATACCACTCTGCTATATGACGTAGTAAAAAATACTGTTTAATGAACGATGATACGATTGGCAAGAAATTCCGATGGCTGCTGAGGCGACCAAGAGCGATTGCGGTGAAAACGCAGCATTCCGACCGGTCGCGGACGCTGCGCTGGTATTCGCACGCGTGAACTGTTTACTAAACATCGAGTTTCTGAACGATACACACCGATATTGCTTGGTAATTTGGATAGTGAAGTTTTGTTGTAGGTACTTATATACTCACGACGTATAAATGACAATACACTAA
Organism: Pyralis farinalis; assembly: GCA_947507595.1. NCBI lineage: Eukaryota > Metazoa > Arthropoda > Insecta > Lepidoptera > Pyralidae > Pyralis > Pyralis farinalis. Next base: position 8,265,471 of record OX382272.1, on the reverse strand, counting down.
TGGTGGCCAACGAGATTGCGCTGAAACTGCTGATACAACTAGTTGGAAATGTTGTACGTTCGTTTACTATTCAATAGTAAACGAATTTTTGAATCTATATGCCGAATAATATGCCGAAATGTAGCTAATTTTATATTAAAATTTTATTGTATATTAACTCAAAACTAAGAGAAGAAAATTAAAGAGCCAGTCCAGTGAGATAAGTTTAAGTACCTCCACCTCACAGAAAATAGTCAAATAATTCCCTGGAAGGTTGTTGCATTCCTGCGAGTAAGGGAAGTTAAGTTGCTCAAGGGTCGCTAAGATTACAACACGCGAGTGATACTGGAAATAAGAAATGTAAGGGGTGTCCCCTACCTGAGTTCGCGCAGTACGCGATCATTGTTGTTCCTAAGACAAATTTTCTTCTGATGCTACCAAAAATTTTAAGAAATAAAACGTACAAAAACGAAAACAACTTTGAATAGATGTCATGAAAATAACATTTCTTGCCTAATCTTCGAAAAATGCAAGAAAATTGAAATCCCATCCCTAATAATCAATTGATATTCGTGTCTATCACTTTTAAAATCACTACTGTATAAGCTAAACTACTGTACGAGCACGTCATCAATAACACATCATATTTAAATGTAAACAAACAATACTTCAATGTATCATTTTCCTTCACCCAGGGTGATTAGGCGAGTAATTTTCATATCTAAATTAAACAAGCGAAAGTTCCCGCACAGGAGCTGTCGCGATTACCTATATCATCTCTGACCTTATTTAATTACCCACATTAATTTTCCATCAAGTGTACACTGGCAGGCAATTATTGGCACGGTGTCCAGCGACACAGCATGACAAATGACGTTTGCACCTTTGTTATTTGACCTTGTCTATACTTCCATGACAGGTCAAAGTTATATATCGTGCCGTAAAATTAATAACACAGTAAATTTTTATGACGAATTATAGCGCGAAAAAGATATATGAATTCGAATTGAGACGTGTTAAGATTTATTGTTACGTGTTTTTTGATTATTTTGGCCTTATGTGTACCCGTGCTGTGTATAGTTGGAATGTGTTTGACCTTTCTAAATAGATCGACTTGGCGTGTGTATGCTAATTGAGGAGACAAGTTCAAGATTAGCTTGTGATTTTACAACTTGAACTACTTAGCCATGGATGGATTTGAAGTGTAAAGTCTGTTTAATAGTGTAGAAAAACTGCATTTGTTCATGTAACAAAATGTTTTGACGAGCTCGGTGGTGTTTCGGTTAATAACACGTCTTTGACACCAGCGCTCGTGGGTTCGATTCCCACACAGGACAAACATTTGTGTGCATGAACGTGTATGTTTGTCTTCATACAAGATTTTTGTCTGTTGTGCACATATTACTCAAATAGTCGTGGATGTATTTAGATAAATATTTCTACGGAGACAGCTCGAAAATAATTTGAAATAAAATAAAACCAGTTGAGAATGCGCAAGCTTGTATTGCCATAGAAATACCTGTCTCATCAATTATATAACAATTCATTTTTTTTTTAATTTGCCGGCCATTTTGACCATGTTCCTTAAGAGATAGGATCTGTGTTCCTAAACATTCCTATTCTACTTTTTTATGCTGAATCCGAATCTGAAGTCAATATTCGAATATTCGAAAAAAAAACGCACAGACAAACGCACCACAGACAAACATATAGATTTCATATAGGAACGGTTTTCCTGAAAATAGCAGCGTAGCAGTAGTAGTAGGTTAGGCAGCGAACTTCATCAATCCAAATGGATAAGGAAACGCACTAACGTTATGAAGAAGAACAAGAGTACATTAACACTAAGTTACTCTACTTAGACTACAATGTGCTGTATGCTATTTTTCAATCCGTACTCCATCGAATTTAGCGTGAAATTCCCGTTTTTATCTTTTTCTGCACTTTCGCAAGTTGCAATACTTATAAGTGATGCTTAGATCTTAAGATCTCGAACAGCTACTTACACAAATAGATAAGATAGATAGATAATCGTTTATTAGCTGTTACGGTCACACACATACAAACATAATATACCAGCACAAGAAGAAGTAAACAGGCGTTGTTCAAAACATTTCCTGTAATAGGTGCATGTGCGTGCTGCAGCAAGCGAATAGACCATAGCTCAGTGTGACTTTTGCACGATGCGTCAAAAAAAACGATTTTCAGCTACTGCCTGAGGGGCTGGCACGCTCAAAGTTAGGGGAAAAATACACAATATACTAAATAGTACAAGTATTCAAAAAGTTAACTAGTAATATTACTTGTAAATGCTAATTACGCAATCATAAAATTAGTCACAAAATAATACATGAGAATATATTCGTACCTACTTAATATAAAAAACAAACAATCGTGACAATGGCAGTTTATTTTCTCATTACACACATGACCCGACAGATGGACGTTTTTGTGACCCCTTTACACATACGACCCCGATGACTCTAATGACCTTAGAACTACCTACCGTGTAGTTTTGTTGGTTGTATGAACTTCGTGATTGTGCCGCGTTTTTTATTTAACTTCAGCGTAAGTAAAGGATTGCGTTTTAGCTATATACACATTATACAAGATGTACATGATTCTAAAACGATATGTGCAAACGATATGTATACCATGCAACCATTTGCGTGGTGGAAAGAAGGTTCGAGACGCGGAGAATAAAATGATGGTTTAATGCTTAAACGGAAACATGACTTAATTATTAAAAACTGTTAATGAATATATGCTTATTTGAGGCAAAATTCAAACTAACTGAAATTGTCAGAAATCAACATTCTTATTCTCGTACTATCAATAGAATAGAATAGATGATAATCCAAAAACATTGATTTAGATTAAAGAAACGTCACAAATTCAAAGTTATACACATAATGTTTTTATTATATTTTTAACATATTTTATATGTAACGGAGCAAGAAATAGATTTATCTAAACTATAGTTTCTCCATTGCACAAAAGTGTGTTGTTTAGTTCAATTACAATTAAGAAATAGCTAAGTTATCCTCAAATATGTTTTTCCATTAGTGTAAAACTTAAACTTAAAAACTAACTTAAAATCTTTCCATCGATTCTTTTGATAGAATCGAGAGTAACAGGTGTAAGTAAGTATATGACACTTAAATATAATACCCAAATATTTATTACATTGATTTAATCCTTATTATTTTATGGTGCCAACCGATAGAGGGTTGGTGCTATAAAATAGATAAAACATATTTAGCTATTTATATATATATTCATTTACATATTTAGTCCATTTTATTTTAGGTTCTAATGGTTGTTGTTTTTAATAAAATACATATTATTTTTATACTGTGTATAAGTTTCAACGGTACGCCCGTGGCGCGTGCCATACATTTGAAAATTTTCCGTTTTGGTTAAAAATATCAAGTTTCGAGTTGTTTTGTCGTTTGTCGATAAGTAGCCTTAACACAAAGGGTAGTTTTGGTTGTTGTTTATCTACTTCAAACAAGCTAGTCAAAATGTAGGACGCTATGAGCACATTTTACTATATCTGGCCTCAGTCTACAAGACACGTGATGGGGTAAATTATGAATATTTATTTTTTATTACGGTCTATGACAGGCAACAGTACATGATTTTACAATGCCATTAACATTAAATTGAGAACAATGATAGCCCAGTGGATAAAGAACCAGCCTATTGGCCAACTAGTACACGATTCAATTCCTGGCTTGCTTAGCAGTGAAGGAAAACATGGTGAGGAAACCCGCTCGTCCAAGAAATTATATTTTGATAAACATGTGTATACATATGTCTTACAAAATATTATGTATCTTCGCCAAATCCTTAGTCTTACGTAACGCACCCCGCCAGTTCTAATGGATTAGGAAACGCTGACGATGACGCTAAAAAAAAGAAGATTGGCATTAGATTGAAATGGTGTTAGGTTCTTATGCACTTAATAATGACAGGAAAAATAAAACTTAACTATCAAGGATGATTACTATCAAGGAAATAGTTACTTTTCTGGAATATCACTCAAATAGATTCAAGGAAAGCTATAAAATCTGCCCACAATATTATTAAATACAGCTTCTATATCCCTCGTAATTACTCATCTTAAGAAAAACTTGAATTCCACGGAAATAATAATTATATAGAAAATATATTATTATTGACTTTTCGATCCGGATGAAAACGGCTGTGAATTGAGAACTAAATTCTCTGTCGAAGAAGCAATAAAATATAGTTTATGCGTCCTGTCCAAGATAGTTTCCGGTACAAATTATGTTTAAACAAATTCATTAGCATCTAAGTAAACATGTCTTATGCACCATAAAAGTCTACGTGTTCGAACGTAAATTAAAATGTAGTAAAAAAGTCATGCCACAGTATTCTACGTTAAAATTTACGCCGCAACATAAATGTCTTAAAAATTGGCCTCCACAGTAAAATGATTAAAAGGTCAAAGATTTTATGTATATTCGTATATAAATCAGTCAAGTCGTTAACGGCTAGTTAGCATTCTACCTGTGTGTAGTGGAAAATGTGTCCTAATTAAGTCAGTGGCAAATAACAGTGTTCAAATTTTATGCCAATTAAGTCACTTTTAATATAGGCACTGATAATGGTCACAGTTAAAGTTTTGTTCGAACTTGATGGCATTCCGTTATAAACTAATATTGTAACTTAAAGGTGTGAAATACAACTAGACTTTTGAGCTTTGTGTGTTCCATGATGTGAGTAGCAATTAAATTTATTTTATATTTTATCATAAACAGCTGTTAATAATAGTAAAATCGCATCACAAGTTGCATGAAATATAATTCAAACTGCATATAATTTTCTTCGAAACTCAGTTTTCGACAATATTGCCCATTATTTGTGTTTAATGTCCAAATATTATTTAAGCACAAATTTTCATTATATTCTTCATTGTATTAGATAAATTATCGGAGTATAATTGATTTTTAATTCGTGTAGGTATATATAGGTATATATGCATATACTGAAATTCAACTTTGCTTGTTTCATATTCTCGCAAAGTCTAGCAAGCTAGAGGCAAGCTATCTATCGAAGGTTTAACATTGATAATATTTAAATGTTGGCAGTTCACACCTATTAAGATATTCCCGTTATACACTCTCAGACTACTAATTTCGACCGTGTTTATATAGACTCCTAATTCCAAAACCACTGCATTTATAAAATGCGTTAAAATTTGAGTCAGGTCATCAGAACTGTTTCTACTCGGAGTCTTGTTTTTAATTAAATATGTAAAAAATATTTGTGATTGTAAATAATATAGAGACTATTTTATGAAAATAGGCATATCCAAACTCGCCACAACTATTTATTAACTGTTTATAATAAAACGGCAATAAAAAAATAAAAGCGTGTGAAACATCAGCGGAACGTCACTTTTGATAGTGAAAATAGCAATCGGATAACTTTGACATTTATAGGAACAGCGACTTTATAATAATAGCAATTAGTGGGAAAATGATTATTAGAATGATTAATCTTGGTCAGTGATCTGTATGTATAAAAGAGGTCAAGTGCGATCTGGGACTGTATTCATTAGGTTCCAATATGTAAAGTTTGAAACTGCAACACATTATGTAAGAAAAAAATTCTCAGGTCATAGCGTACAAAATACGAATGAATTGGCATTTTCAGTATTCGTTGTTTATTGCTTTTTGTCTTTTTATATATAACGCATCATTCTGTTACTAAAGATCGGGCTCCCTGATACAAATAATAATAAGATAAAAGGAAGATCCAACGTTTGTGCTAATTATTGCAAACTATATATACAACAAAACATTGTTATATCATTTATTTAGTTGTTTAAAAACAATATAGGGTGGTGAATACATAGGAAATTATAATTTCCCTTCGCATATCGAAAATGATAAAAAACGACGACTCTCGTTCATTTGTTTTCAAGATTAAAAAAATGCACTTGGACCATACAATTTTGAAAACTTAGCGTTAAGATATAAATAGAAGATAAAGCATATTAATAAACGAAAGAAACATATTTACAATAATATTAAAATAACAATATTTTGGTTGTATTTCTAAATAAAATATTTGAGTTCAATTAAAACCAAACAACATGCTTTACAATATATTGAGACAGATGTCTCTCACTTCGATTACGAGTTAGACAATTGAGATATACCGTCAGACAGACAACTATGTAGAGGGTTTTCGCTATACCCATCGGATACGGAACTTCAAAAACGAAACTGATTGATTGACAGACGTATCTGTATACTGAGGAATCATACATTTTTCTGCCCCGTACGGTCTAAGCTCTACATTAGACTTTATTCTGTGCACTGAGACTGTCCATAAATGGTTGTAGGCGATATCATTAATTTGCTCTGGTCCATCTGGTTGTTGTTACTTGTTTAAGGTAAAAAATACATACAGAATGATATGTAACAATTATTACAATATTGTTATTTCACTTTTTGCAATTTAAACAATAGTTAAATAAAAATCAATAAGCAACAACGGCTTTTGTTATAGCATAGGCTAATTGGATAATTAGATATATTCAGTATCATATGACACAATGTTAACTAAAAAAAAGGTCACTTGCAAAGTATCAAAGTGATTTTATTAAAATTACTCGAGAACATGCAGTCAAGGCATTTGACATGGCTTATATATGATCAAAACTTGGAGATTGTATAATTATCAGACATGGTTATGCAAAAAAAATGGTTATATAATTTTTTTTCAGTATACATATAGTCCACAAAATGGCGACAATGCTTCGAAATCCGCTTCTCTCATGTGCTAGGTCGCGGCCTACACGCCAGGTGACACAACCGGTCGCTTCGTTAGCGGCCGATCGACGAACCCGATTACCCGTCAATTAGATCCATTGTCGCACAGTTCGGCCATAAATAACTAACAGTCGATCCGGTTTGATCTAGTTCGATAGGGTTTATTCCATTTTGAAACAATTCCAACTCGTCACGATAGAAAATATAGTACTATTACACAAGGCGACCCTGTGTAATAGTACCGTATTATATATCTATTTACACCAAAACATACAATCATAGTCTAAGCTTGAGCTATGAGAAAACGTTAGGTCGTTTAATTCTTCTTCACACCGAACAGACAATATTAAGTCACAAACGGCGAAGCGCTATTATATTTTATGCTAAGATATCTGGATATAAACTATTATAACATTTAAGGTATCGGACACGGTTAAGTCACGATAAGATAAGTTCGAGTCATTTTCTCGAATCGTTCTATCATCTTAAGATATCTTTGCATGGCTCGTGATCTAAACATGAAATTTCTATATTACTCGATATCTTAAGATACTTACCAATAGTGTTTGTTTGCTTGTTGTTTGTTATGAGCAATAATTTATTTATTTACTAGAATTCATACAGCGATATATACAGTTTGTTGCAAGAATTTTACTCAGATAATGCAAGGCCAATTACAGAATTCTAAAGTTACCATCAATTAATTACCAAACGTGTTATTTAAAAGTAATTAATGATTATACAAGTAAGTATGACGTAGGTATTTGATGGTGTTTGCAAATTTAATTATAAAAATCAGACTGATCTTTAGATAAAATATAGTATCTTGGCCGTTTATCACTTGCTTTACGCTATTTGCTCACAGTCGCTGCGTGTGTATCAGTGTGAACACGGCCTACTTAGACCATATTGATTTTTTAGAAGCAATATTTCATTTCAAATATTGATTACTGCGTTTTCACTGATTAATATAATGAAATTTTTAAATCCAAAGACCTCGTAACATAATCTGGGTGACATAATAGATGAGATAATGAATCGCAAATTCTATACCATCTGATCAAATAAGTTCAATTATGTAAAGATTTCATATGCCAGTTTCGTTATATATGTCGGCAAAATTACTGTACATTTATAATTCGCAAGTTTTGAGTTTCAAATGTCATATTATATAGACTCTTTTGTTAAAAGCCCTCATGTTGTATTGAAAGAAAATGCCTTAAAAAGCAAACTATGAAAAATCATTCATCACGGCAGTACGGTTGGAGTTATAGGGAGGTTACACTAGTTTTAGTTCTTTGTATTCTCTTTTATGTAATTTAATCAAGAATTCTAGTTAAAATATATAATTTTTGCAATTTTTCATTTGACTCCCAAGAGCTCCTGCATTCGCAGGTAGTGTGACAACACCCTTGTTTTCCGAGGGATCTTTACATCGGGCGGGCCGTATGCTTTTTATCTCTATATGGTCTTTCTAATCGTAAATATATAATCTAATTGGACGTTGAGCTGATATCTAGTATGTGATGCAATTCGATAACTCGCGGCACCGATTCCGCATACAACGCGGTATGAATTACATGAACACTGGTTACCATAATTAGTATACATTACCTACAATCTCATTAGGTTGCGAGGGAGACTCGCAACCTAATAGAGGCCAGCTGAAATAATTTACAGTTAACTCTGCCACGCTCCTCAAATGGTGATCAATTCAGTTGTTTGCAAGAAGTTCGTAATCCACATACTTAGTTAACGAGTGGTATATATTTAGCGCTACAAAAAAATTAAAATATTATAGTTTATAAACAATATCAAACAAAAGAGTTATCCATGACTATGAGTAGGTACGTAGAGTATGGAGTAGTGGCCTAGCACTGCTCGGCGTTTTTATATTGTTTTGAGTTAAATCGCATTTATTTTTAGGAAAGATACCTACGAGTATATAGAGAAACTTGAAATGCATTATCATATCTAAATATAATATTTGATCATATTGAGCCATTTCTGAGATACACAGAATATATTTCTAAATTAGCGACGACTGCGTCTAAAAAGCTGTATTTACGAGAGCTAATACATGGTTAGATTGAGTATTCTAAAATTTCCTGTTTGATGCCTTTCATTTTATTTTATTAGGTATGATTTATTATTACTTAACACTGACGCTAGTTAGGAACTGATCCCCGCCTCATTTACTCCACGATCTCAATTATTGCGGTATCCAACTCTATGTAATTAATCATGGCATTTTTTATTTATATCGAACGCAATGTCATAACCTCGCGTATCAATCATGTTTTCTGTAAAAAGAGCCTTTCTAAAAACTTTTTAATGACGCATTTAATTATTAAAGTTTTATATAAGACTTATCAATATAAATAAGATAATATTAAAGCTATATGAAAATATAAAATGAATATACAGAATATTGAAACCGGGTGGAAGCACTACGGTCATAGAAATACTTGCATATGAACCCATAAAACGATAATAAAACGATATGTATCGTAGTGTTGGGTTTGCATCAGGTGTATTGTGTGTTTGTTTGTCACATAAAAGTCTACTAGATTTCCAATGGTCCTATTCCTGTGAACCTTTTTATGGTAACCTGAATTAAACTTACTATCGTAGGATGACTGAATATTTTATTTTCTTTTGGTAAAAACTAAATATGTACTGAATAGACTTCGAATCAGAAAATAAACATGTTTAATCTATCGTATTGCTATTGGTGACTAAGTTCAATACGGATAGTCATTGACTTCTAGCATTTCAGAAGGCGAATAAGATTTTTAAAAGGTTTGATGTCGCGAGGGGTCACGAGTTCAAAAAAACATCTCGTCACCTTTACAAAAATCCTTGACTCTATTCGAACTTTGTGTAAATGACGCACAAATATTATCGCAGGTGAACAAACTTCCTTATCTGAGTGATAAGATTTATCATCGAATAAACGTCAGAAGACCCTTGATGCAACCTCCATGGCCGAAACATTCGTAGTTCAACGACTCGACATTTTGTGCAATTTAAAAAAATAATACAAACAAATAAATAGATTCAGAATGTCCAATAGCAAATTGAAGACTATGTACTATGGTTTGATCTCTGCGGCACATGTTCATAACCACATCGACTGAAATAAGTATTTTTCTTGTACATTATAAAGCCAGAAAGAATACGAAAATGTATGGAGACCACAATCCAATTTTTAATATTGTGTAATAATAAAGATAATAAAATAATAATAAAAGACCAGAGCAGTGAGTTTGCTGAACAGTGATAGTGTATAAAGTATCGGCCTATTGGCCAACTGTTTGAATCCTGGCATTTATAACTAAATTCGTGTTTTTGTATGTATATATTTGTAATTATCATTAGTTTTGCGGTGTAGGAAAACATCTTGAGGAAACCCCCAAGTCCGTAACTACTTTAGTAACAACTTTACATCAGGTAGACCGTAGGCTCCAGACGTTGTATTTAAAGGTAACATTCCTTGAACCAGATCTTGACTGCGCACTAAGTCACGGTATTGTTTTTGTATATAAATTAGATTATTTATTTATTCAAAGGACCATGGGCGGAAACGTATCTCCCGACTAACAAAGTCAGTTGATACATCTTGGCAAGTCGATCATATTTTATTATGAAGACAACCACCAAATGTATGAGGTTTACGTGGAAATCGCAATCGTGGGGGGACAGACCAGATACAAATTTGCCCATGGTCCTTTCTGCTACAATGATGAATTTATTGCTATTTCAGCATTCTCTACCCGTCAATCATAATATTGTAAAATACGCCAAATCAATCACTCATCAGTCACCATTCAGGTCGATGTGCATAAAGCTACCGACAGGATGAAACAAGCTCAGTCAACCGACTCTTCATTTACTTAACCAACACTTTTATGCCACGTCGGGAGGCATACAAGCCACACGAATATTAAGTAGTTGCCGTAGCCTATCAATGCTTGCAATATATTAAGTACTGCACGCGTGACATTCCTAGACATCCGAAGCCAAATAACAACGACCTGGAGAGTTTTTATGTTTCTGCATGGGAGTAAGGTCACCAACAAGCTCCTAAGGAGTAGCTGTATTAGCAGCTGAAGAGGCATCGCGCGAGTGATACTTAATATGTTGCAAGCATTCATAGGCTACGGTAACCACTTTAGATCAAGTGGGCCTTTGCTTGTATGCCTTTCGACGTAGTACAAAAAAATAAAACGTTATACAAAATTCTGCCAACATAGTAGATCTAACACTGGCGTTTATGACTATCAATGAGATGGCAAATATCCTCTGTATGTAAGCACACGGCTGATTTTATCGTCTTATATTAATTGTACCCTCTGTAACTCTATGTTTTGTGCAATTCAAATGCTTAGGTATTCTGGTCAGTTACATAGCGCTGACACACGGCGACCTCGTTGTGACCCACACTGGGTAAATGACCGGCCAATGTGGAGCACTGTATTGCTTTGGGACCACTTTCTTAACTAGGATTGTGATTATTAATGCTTGCTGTACTACAGATGTGTATTGCGTTAGTATACGTAACCAGAAAGAAGAGGGGCATAGCTAGATGTCTCTCTTCTCTTCTCAAATCAATGGGAAATGGGTGAACCTTAAATTTTTTGTCCAATTTACATGTTTTTTTTTCTGTATTATACGAAAGGAACACAAATCGAACGAAAGGTATATACGAAGTGGGGTTAACGCTGTTGAAATGAGAGCATTGAGGAGTATGTTTGAAGTTAGAATGATTGATAGAGTAAGAAATAGCATGATACGAGAACAATGTGAAGAAAGAATTCCTTCTTTCTTCACATTGTTCTCGAAACATGACGAAGTGATAGAAATTTAAAAGGGTATATTGAGATGGTTTGGATATTTGGAAAGAATGGATAGCAAAATAATTACGAAAGATGTATATCGAACAAGATTAAGTAGAGATATCGACAGGGGCCACCCTGTGTGTCTCATCACATAAGGATCGAATAGTTGATGTGCTGAAAAAGTACCAAATCTTGAGCTCCCGACGAAGAGCATGAGTGCGGATGAGGCGAAAGGGGTATGTATGGATCGGTGCAATTAACGTTCCATAGTCTCTGCCTACCCCAATGGGAGACAGGCGTGATGATATGTATATATATTACATATATTTCTTATATATATGTATATAAGTGACCCACCAACACATTTAGAGCTAAAACCAGCCTCATTTACAAGTGTTGCATGCCGCTAAATCGCTGACGAAGGACTAACAAAAAAAAACCTAGCACATAAATGACAAAGAAGATATGAAAAGCAGATTGGCGGGTAAACTACAATAAAAATATAATAAATGTAATACTTTTCAGTTAAAATAGTTTTTTTTATTAGAATAAGCATTGTAACAATTTGGGATCGAAAATAAAACGACCGAAAGATCACACTATCACTTAATCTGTAAAGCACTTTTTCCTGACATTATCTATCATTTTTATCATAATAGAAAGCATTATAAAATTAAGTACACACGTGATTAAAATCCAAGACCTATTAAATTTAACTTTTAAATAATTCCGAATTTGTATGTGTTTCACATTAAAAACCCAGTACCAAATTTATCTATAACCAACAATATAATATGCTTGTGAAAGTCATTTCCGATAGTAGGTATTTTAAATGTTCGATTTCCGATAAAAGAAAACAGTATTAATGGTCCAAAATTTTTAAATTCACTTCAATAGGTCCGTATGAAAGACTGCCTATACTATAGACTCAAAGTTTAAATGTCGTGAGTATAAAGTCTGTCTGAGAAGTTACTGAATTGGTAGAAAACGAATAAAAAGACACAAACATTTTAAACGAATGTATACCTGTCGCCCGATCGACTATCTTATCGTTCTTTTTTAAACTACTTTCTCATTGGTGAAGATGTCAATGCTACCTTAAAGATTTAATTATTTTCTACATTCTCTGTCAATACTTGTCCCTAATAAATTCATTCTAAAACTAGTGTTATATATTATTTAGATTTACGTACTCGTATTCTATCCTCTACATATTACACGAAAAAGAATGCGGTCCAGCAAATGTGAACCCATAGCTTACTTAAATAAGAAATAAAATATTGTATTGGAACGGTTTTTCTTCCGAGAACACTCAAGCTGTGGAATGAGCTCCCAGCCGAGGTTTTTCCAAGGGACTACAGCATGGAGTTCTTCAAGAAATGCGTGAAGAGGTTTTTAGAGGGTCGGCAACGCATGAGTGACGCCCCTGGTGTTGCAAATGTCCATAGGCTACGGCGACTGTTTAACATCAGGCAGGCCGTATGCTTGATTGCCACGTTAGTGGTATAAAAAAAATGTATTGGAACGGTAGAAATCGACAAGTGAGCATGAGTTTTGAATGTTAAAGAAGCCAGGGCGGTGAGTAAGGATCGAGTGGGATTCGGTTCTCTCTGTCTGTAATGGATTTGGCGCGAAGTTATAGATAGATAGTATATTGTACTCCATAAAGGATTGTCTTTCTAGCTTCAGAACACAACTAGAAATTTGAGTTCATCAACAAATCATTAGTTAAATTGTTTTTCATAAAACTTGCTATATTCTCTCGTTTATTAAATTACCATTATAACTTGTGGCAGTGCAGTTTTCTAAACTGTATCTTGTTCAGCTAACCATATTACACCTATCTAAAGGGGATTAAACATTCTGCAACTAGAGAAAGGTACGAAGCAGGGTAATAATGATTTGACAGGCAATTATAAAACTATGGGCTTCCGCAAGCCGTCCACCGTGTAACAAGCTTGTCCGTTATATTGAAATAAGAGCTACTTCAAGGCATCTCACGAACGAATCTTTTGTGCTATGCAGAGGCGGTAAAAGTATCGCAATACATCGCTTCATTGTTAGTCAAGACTGACAGACAAACTGGCCAAGTGTGAGTCGAATTGTCATACGAAATTGTTAGAAAAAAGCGATCAAGTGCGACTCTGACTCCCACACCAAGGGTTCCGTAAAAAAATCCGGATTTTGTTTTCGCAAAGAATATATTTTTGGAGTTTACTCCTTAAGAAACGGTTTTGACGTATAAGGCCCAGTATTGAAATTTTATGAGGAGTTAAATCAAGTGAATGCGTTAACAAAAATTATGCCGTTACACTCGTCCGCTTAAAAAGAGACATCTGTAGGATTTAGCGTGGAAGAGAATGAGATAGAAGTGTCTATAGGATTTAACTAAGATTTTTTTTATACAACAACGGAGGGGCGTACAAGCCGTGTGATTGCTTAAAAATTATAAAATGCTAGTAATTTTAGGATATTTTTAGGGTACCGTACCTCATAAGGAAAACCCAAACCCTTATGGGATCACCTTCTTGTCCGTCTGGCTGTATGTCTGTACGTCTATCAAGACCCTTTTTCTTTTAGAGACGGGTGGAGCTCAATAAATCAAGCTGAAATTAATATCAAAATCTCAGACCTGCAATCCCTTCGAGAAGTGAAAAAATTAAATATCTAAGTCAACGCAGTCAAAAGATACGGCTGTTTATGCCTCGCCAAGCGCATATTTTGACACTCGTAAGGGAATTAAAACCTATAGGGTACTTCCCGTTGACCTAGAATCATGAAATTTGGCAAGAAGCAATGTCATGTAGCATAAGTAAAGGAAAAATCTGATAACCGTAAATTTGCAGATGCATCACAAAAAACTAATCTTTTTATGCGAAAATAATTTCAGAATTATTTTTTTTCGGAACCCCGGTGCCCTAGTCGGACTCACTTGACGGCTTTTTTATCTTTAAGCCAGGTCACTGGTGAGGTGGAACCGAGAGCTATAAAACGCAGTCCTTACATACCTCACTCGCTTCTTTAACATACATTGCTCTTTTTACGTATACCGGTTCCTAGGGCTCCTAATATCACCTCCTGATAAAACACTACCAATTTGGTCGTAGTAGATAAGTCTTGGCAACACTCGGCTCCTACATCTATCCACTTTCGCATTGTTTGTCGCACTGCATTCTTTCTACATGGCCGAACCAATTCAAGCTTCGCTTACTTTGGGGCTAGATGGCGCTGTGTAATTTGTCCGACAATCGAGCATACCTTCTCTGAACTTAACACTGACACCCTCTTCCAGATCAACTCTTTTTCTTACATCATCGTTGAGAACGAGGTCAGCAAGCGTTACGTCACATCGTACATATGAATTAACAGTAAATACAATTACAAGACATATAAAAATACATTTATTAAGAGAGAATATTTTGCAAAAATGATGAAACTCAAAGACAAATAGTATGATATTCATACGCGTGTTTAGATAATCGCCCGCTATTACATAGCCACAATAGAATTGGGCAGTCTACATGCAACATGCCGTGAAATTGCGCTTTTTAAATACTTTCTATATTTCTATTGCCTCTGCGACTATGAGGCATGCAATGTGAGGTAAGAATAGAGTATCGTATGTTAAGGGCGGAAAAAAACCTAAGTTAGAACAACCCGCTGTACACTCGTTTTAAGAGACGTAGTAGTAGCGCATCAATTCTGCCCGTCTGCAGAAGTACCTCCACCTCACAGTAAACCACAGTCAAATAGTAACTCCTTGGTCGGTTGTTGTGTTCCTGTGAGTGTGTGAGGTCACCAGTAATCTCCTAAGGAGTTGCTGTACTGACAGCTGAGGTGGCAGCGCGCGAGTGTTACTTAATGTATTGCAAGCCTTTATAGACTACGGTAACCGTATAAGGTGGACCGTACGCTTATATTCCTCCCAACGTAGTATAAAAAAAAGTTTATTAATAATATATTAAATAGTATGAAAACATAAATCTATATATATTATATTATATTATATTAGTGCTGGTTAAGTGAACGTGTAAACTGACATTTCTTGATCCTCTCACATTCTTCTTCTTCCTAGCGTTATCCTGTTTCCTAATCCATGAGGTTTAACGGGGTCCACTAGCTAAGCTTAGAGATTTTTGGCGAAGATACTGATTTTGGCATGGAGCGACTGCCTTCAGACCTCCGCAACCCAGGGGGGAAACCAGATCTTTTATTAGGTTAGGTCACACGTCTACAGGAAATATAATTTCTTAGACGTGTGGGTTTCCACACGATGTTTTCCATCACCGCCGAGCAAGTGATAAAAATGTACATAAATCCGAAAACACGAATTTAGTGGTACATGCCAGGATTCGAACCTGGGACCTATTTCTCAATACGCCGGTTCCTTATGCACTGGGCTATGACTGCTTTCTTGGTGCTCTCACATAAAAGTCATTATAACAGTTTCAACACATACAACATTCACATTTTTTTTTATTATTTATAATGATAATATATATTCGTTAAATACAAATTATGTAAGGACCGCGTCTTATGGCGCTCGGTTCTCTCTGCCTACCCCGCAAGGGACCTGGCGTGAAGATATACATACATACAAATTATGAGGGCAAGTTTCACAATTTCAAAGAATTTATAGTAACACATCCGTATTATATATACATGCATGTATATTTTTTTCAAGTCTGTCACCATTCTGTCATCACGCGAATTCGTGACCCGAAACGGATTACAAACTAGAGCTACGTAATTCATGTAACTGACAAACGGTTCGTGGCATATCATAACGACTTCATGAAATAGCGTTCAGTGTATCAACAAAAAATAAAAATATTTTACGTCCAAGCAATGAATTCCTTAGCATTGTAAGTAAACATTTGGTGTTGACAAAAAAATCATGGCAGAGAAATGTTCTTGACAGAATATGATTTATTTATAATTACTTTTTGACGCACCCTGTGGTCGAGTGGTTAACAATGGTTATTTTAATACAAAGGCAAGTACGTTCCTGCGAGGGATTGAGGTTACCAGTAATGTTTTTTTTTATACAACGTCAGAAGGCATACAAATATATATGATTTAAAATGGTTACCGTAGCCTATGAACTCTACCATAGCCTAGCAACTCCTTAGCTTACTAGTGATCTCACTCGCACGCAAGAATACAATAATCCTCCAGGGACTTACCCAGACGGGTTGCTTTGATGCGCCCTACCTCTCTTAAAAACACCCAGACCGAGACAAACATACTCGTACATATTCATGCACTCAAATGTTTGTCTTGTGTGGAAATTGAAACCACGAGCATTGGTGTCAAAGTAGCGTTACTATGACTGCTCCACCAAGCCAAATAACAATTCCCTAAACATATTTAGAACTCGTAAACTCCAAGGTCAAATTCCTTTGGAAATTTCTCATGTTCGCCTGGATGTGGCTGAAAGAAATTAAATCATAGTTTTATGTGGAGATCTGAATGAATGATCCATTCAACAACAATAGTAAAAAAACAAACAACAACGTGGAGACGCAACAGGGACATGGATCATTAAAAGGCGACGTCTGGTGCGACGCGGAATACTCCATAGCAAGAAAGAGGACAGCATGGTTAGTTAATGTTAAGATAAGAAAGGGCATGATCCGATGGTTCGGACATGTAGAAAGAATGCAAGATGAAAGAATGACGAAACAGATATACAATGCGAAAGTGGAAGGATGTAGGAGCCAAGGAAGACCAAAACTAACCTACCAGGGCCAAATTGGTCGTGTTTTATCAGAAGGTGATGTCAGGAGCCTTAGGAACCGGCGAGCGTGCATGAAAAGAGCTATGAATGTAAAAGAAGTGAGTGAAGTGTGTAAGGACCGCGTCCTATGGTGCTCGGTCCTCTCTGCTTACCCCGCAAGGGACCTGGCGTGAAGATATACATACATACATGGTTGGTTAATGTATTGATTTTACATCTGAGTAATAGAGATGTAGAAACAAATGTATAGTCGATGCATGAATTAAATCAAAGCCGTAATGAAATAAAAATTGTTCTGGAGAGAGGAAAAGAAGTTGCAAGGCTTTTCGTCGGCTTCTAGAATAGATGAGATAAATAGACAAGATCGGGTCATATACATATCTCAAGATGATGACATCCTTACAAGGACACAAGAAGTGTTAGAACAGGCTAGTGAATCTGCATTTCCGGCAACCGAGGAGGACTACACTAAGGATGAAATTGAATGGTGGAACAATTTCTAAACACCGACGGGTGTAAATGAATTGCTGATTTAAAAAAAAAGTGATGATGATTGATATCATGACTTAAAAGTAATATCGTTCTATTTTTTTTGTCATATTCACATAGACTATTATTACCTGCAACTGTTTAAAATTTTGTAAATTACACGGCATAAAATAGTAAAACTTGTTGGTATTATTAATAAGACTAAGGTTGAATAAACAATATTTCCTAAACTATTCCAAATTTTAAATCGATAACATTAGTAGTTTCAAAAACTACTAATTTTGTCACTGTGACAAAAGGACAAAGTAACATACCGTAAGGGTTCTATTTTTACTAATTTTAGTACGGAACTCTAAAAAGCTGCTTGAAAAATATCGAAACCAGACAATCTATCGCGGTCGGGTAATTACGGAACCTTGAGACAGGCGTGACGCAATGTTCGCTCCACAAAAATTATTTATCGAGGCGTTTATCATCCATTTTTGGATCCCTTTCGATACAACCTTCGATCAACTGGAGCGGGTTCAGTTCCGCCCGTCGCTATATCGCCGACTTTCGCTCCGATTTTCGTGACCTCGCCTTTCCACGCGAACGCTCAGCGAATCATCGCGCTTCGGTCATCGAATGTGATCCAGCCTTAATCCAAAACGAATGTGTTCGATTTAGTTATTTCGACTTAATTTTAGTTCTCAAATGATTTTAAATTGTTATATTAAAATCTGTCTTTAGTCAAAGCTGTTAAGTGTAAATATTTGTCTCTAACAAAGTCGTTACTAGGCAGATTAATTCAAACAAATACCCTGTAGAACGACATGTCATATGTTAATTAAATGACGGAAATTCGGTACGAACATTCGTTTGATGGGGTACGTGTGTCACGACCTTTATGATTAAGTTCGTGACAAGTAATCCCTCGGTTTCTTGTTTTTGTCGATTATGAGAAAACACCAACGTGTTTGTTTACGTAAAAATCCACAATAATATATGCAAGGCCAATTTATACGTTGACAATTTTGATAAGTTTATTGTAAGTCATTACACTACTAGCGAATTCAAAATTAGCTGGGTTCATTACTGTTCAATATAAAAGGGCGGTCATTGGCATATATTGTTAAAAATAAATGGGAAGAAAATATTATAATAGATATGCTCGAAGTAAACAAGTTTAACAGCCGTACCAGTGTTTCTTTTGCGGGTTATCAACGCCAACCCAAAATTTAGCCATGTGTTCACTAATCCTTAAATTCAATTATAAACTGAAACATGCATGCTGGAACATGCTTCTGCAGTTCTCTTGTAGTTGACACTATTCATGAGCAAATTAGTCATTTTCTATCGGATCTAAAATCCAGCAAATGGGCATGAAAAGAACTATAAATATTAGAGAAGCAAATGAGGTGTGCGAGCACCAAGTATCTCAGTTGTCCATGTCTACTTCACAAAAAACTTGATGAAGTTATAGATAGATTCTCATAGTTATTCCTACTATTTATCTATCAGAACCAGTTCAAAGAGGCCATGAATTACCGTGGCTATAAAACGTAAAGTTAATTAGAGGTTTATATTCAGTATCTTATGACGGTTTAGTGTGACGCTGAACCACGTATTCCCTACTGAATGAATGAATTGAACCGTAAGCAGTATATTATTATAAGTATACAAAATATATGAACACAATATATAACATCTTACGGCCATACGAATATATTTTTATAACCAGACCATTTTTTATATTAATTATGTCAATGCCATAACCGCACTTTCGTAAGAGCTTCCTTGTATGTTCACATGGCGCATAATGTTTTTCTGTTTACTTGCATGGGATCTTCTGTGCTCTCCTTTATTGTGTATACCAATATGAAATATATATTTCACTACGAAAACTTACACGTTAGGGACGTGGACAGTTCGTACCAATACGCGACGTGGCGTGGCTCATATGTTTTAAGATAACAATAGAATATGGAATGCATCTACTGCACAAAACAGTTAACGTTGCGAGGCCTCGATGTGCCAAGCAACACCGCGCGGCGCGGCGTCGAGAATCGCAGAACGAAGCAGCCGTTAAATCCGGCTTATCTCCATCATTTTCATTCAAACTTTGTATAGAGTTGGCATAATTCAATTATTTTGACGGTGCTGTACGATACGCAACGCGGTGTCACGATGCGTCTCACAGCGTCGTAATACGCAGTCTGTACAACTGGTCTACGCCCAAATGAGGGTATTTTCTTAGATGTGACCAACGTTTTTCAAGTCACGTAATGTACGAATACGTTGCATTCGGCTTTATAAAAGCGTGGTTTGTGCTATGATGTAAAATCTATCAGCGATTTTATGTGAAGCCAATGCTCATCGAAGTAAATTACGCGGCACATAACTCTTAAAGTCACGCTCATCTGGCTTCATCCCAAATCTTATTAAAGCAGAATCGTGTCTTCCCCTACACTTGTCGCAACCTCCACCTGATCCGCGACGAATCGCGGCCGCGTCACCGCATAAAAACTGGAAACCGACACGAACGTGTATTCTTTAGCCGACACTTGTCGCGGTGATGCGACAGATTCGTGACCCGTACCTGTGACGCTGAAATATGACGCGGTGCGGTGTCTCCACTATAAAAAATGTCACATTGACGCGTAACCTATCGATTTTAAATTACTTATCGTCAATAGTAATGAATGATTTGGAAAAAACCGTTGTTAGAAGAGCTATAGATTTGGATCGATATTTTTACCAACTACCATGAATTCCGGTTTTTATTACACTAATATGTTGGAGGCGCAATTAATGGTCACAAATATCCCTAAAATCATTTTAAATATGGAATCTCTTCTTTTTAGGTTTATCTTTTTTCCTAATGCATTAGATTCAGCGGATAAGGATTTGGCGAAGATACTGATTTTAATATGAGACGACTGCCGTCAAACCTTCGCAAACCATAGGGAAAAATAGGCTTTCTTAGGTTAGGCCACAGAACTAGACTTTGGAAATATAGAGGTAATTATAGGCACGTGTGGATGTTTTTCTGCACTGTCGAGTAACGTCTACATAAAATCGTCGTTGAAAAGTTACCAAGACAAAAATCTACGTGACGAGAAATTGACCCGTGGCCTGTCAAATTATAATGGGAAATTGGAATCGGAGAACACTTGTTGCGTGATGGCACGACATTCCCCGGCCATGGCACGAGATTGTCGTGTGTACCTGTTACTACGTTCAAATATGCCACGATTATTTTTTTGTACAACCTCGGGTGACACTTAGGCATACGACCCACCAGATCTTAAGTGGTTACGTGGTAGAATAAAATCGCGACATGTATCAAGGTATCGCTCTCGCGATGCCAACTTTTCTGCTAACCTGGCGACTCCATAGGAGCTTACTTGTAACCTCACTCATTCGCTAGAACACAACAACCCTGAAGTGAGCTGTTATTTGACTAAGGATATTTGTTAAGTAGAAGTATTTCCCCAAACAGGTTGTATAGATGCACCCTATCTCTCTTAAAAATACCTAAACCAGGATAAACAGACATATTTTATGCACATAATTGTTTGTCTCGTATACAGAATCGCAAGGAACTGATGGATGCAAGCAGTACGAAACCGATCGTTGTGGAAGTCTAAGATGGAGACTTATGTCCAGCAGTGGGCATCCATCAGTTGAAAAGATAATCAGGATGTAAGTAACTCAATGTCTTCATAGCTTTATACAACTTCGGGAGGCGCACAAGCATACGGCCCACCTGATGTAAAGCGGTTACCGTAGCCTAAAAATGCTTGCAATACATTAAGTATCGCGCGATGCCACCTCTCCTGCTAACACAGCAACTCCTAAAGAGCTTACAGGAGACCTCATTCACACGCAGGAACACAACAACCCTCCAAAGACTTGTTGTTTGGCTGCGGTTTTCTGTGAGGTGGAGGTATTTCCCCAGACGGGTAGATTTGATGCGCCCTACCTGTCTTAAAAAAATCTCTCTTAAAAACAAAGGCGTGTTTGTTTATAGCTATAAGGGTATTACTTTTTATAACCGCACCGCTCGCCGACGGCGGGGAGTTCACCCTCCCACGCTTGAACCGCAGTGGTCGCGTACGGCGCGGTTCCAGAGAAGTTTTCTTCCGAGAACACTCAAGCTGTGGAATGAGCTCCCAGCCGAGGTTTTTCCAAGGGACTACAGCATGGAGTTCTTCAAGAAATGCGTGAAGAGGTTTTTAGAGGGTCGGCAACGCATGAGTGAGGCCTCTGGTGTTGCAAATGTCCATAGGCTACGGTGACTGTTTAACATCAGGCAGGCCGTATGCTTGATTGCCACCTTAGTGGTATAAAAAAAAAATACGTCGCTCATAACGCATGTTACCAACTAGCAGCACTGCAAAAGGAATGGTACCTCGTCACGTGTTCTCTTTTCCAAGTGTTAGTGTATCCAATAAGTGTTGTCCAAACACATTAACAACAAAAATGTCGTCAAGCGTACTAGTTAGAGGTCGTGACTAATTGACCTCGCCGACCTTGTTGAATTATAATGAGGTACTATGAATAATAATTTAGTCACTGAAATGAATATTCTAAACTCTAAACACTCAACTTTTAGAACTAATTTGCTACATGCATGCACGGGACGCTAGAACAAGTACTATACGTCTTCAAAATCACAGGTTATCAGATAGGCGTGCGCGTAGGCTTAGATCCAACACGCAACGACTCTTTTTAGATAATTTAGCCTACGGACACATAACACCCCTGTATGGCCAGTGGTAAGCTGTTACCATATGGTCGAATTCAACACCAGTGTTTTCATTCGTTGCCTATATTTTAAAAACCTTGACAATTTGTTTTAAGAACCAATCCATGCTGTAGTCTTGTGAGAAAACCTTAGTATGGAGGTCCTTCCAAAATCTAATCTATCACGGAAGCAAGAGCACGCTATTGTTTTGGTTCCAATAAATGGGGATGAATTTCCGATCAATAGGAAGGAGTACAGTGATAGCCCAGTGGATGAAGAATCGGCTTATTGATCAACTAGTCGCCAGTTTGAATCCTGTCATGTATAATTAAATTCGTGTTTTCGGATTTAAAAGGTAAAGGAAAAAGTCATTTTTCTGTGGATTGTGTAGGTTTGATGGTAGGCACTCCATGTAAAAATCTGTATTTTTGCCCAATCTTTACACTTAGGTAGCAGACCCACCCAATACCAATAGATTAGGAAACGGGATAACACTGAAAAGAATAAGAAGGGGAGCAGTAAGGCTATACGCATCATTATGAAACAATTTCTCTGAACTGAACCTTTCGTGGTTTAATCGGTAGAACAAACAAACAGAGGCAAACCATTACTAATTTCTTCATATCGAGGCTTTTGTATCAGAACTTACTTCTTAACAATATCTAACTACTCCACGTAGATATTACAACAACCAAGCTAAAAATAATGCGTGTAATACTACCACTACCAGGAAACTACATTTCATATTATATGTTAGAGGTCAAGCAATCTATGGAATGTTAATGGGATTTTGATCACAATAAAAAACGATCACCAAATATCAATTACCTTTATGTCTCCAATAAAAACGGCCAAAGTGGTACTTCGAAGTACAACTCTTCGGCTTCGAAAGACTAATTTCTGAAATGCCTCATAGCAAGTAATGTAGTTTAAAAACCGTAGCAAATCACTTCAGTCCGTGGACACCTTAGCAAGTGCCGAAGCTAATCACAAAAGTGGAATTCTTACCACAAAAAAAAGTTAGAAGCGCAGCACTTGTTCCTCAATGACTTCGCGTTTCGTGATGTCGTATAACACCTGTTGTGGTGTAAAAATTATGTCATAGTGCTATTTGCCAACCACAACATTGGGTGTTAACAGATCTCTCTGGTGGGAAAATTGGATTAAATAGTTATTGAAGTTCGCTATATTTTAGTAATGATTTTTCTTATTCGAAATAACGTTCCACTATTTTATCATTCCGTCTTCAAACAGGCAATACGGTCTACCTGAGAATAAGAGGTTACAAGACAGGGTAATAATAATACTGCTAAGAACTTATGAATATATAATAGGTAATTTGATAATGTGAGAAATAGTTTTGAGCACGGGTTTTATATATATATGACTCGAATGGGAATCACAGAAAATGATTGCAGTCGCTGGCTTACTGGTTCACGATCCAAAAATTGCAATGTAAGGAGCCTTATGCATTACCACTCCAACATTGCATTGCCCCCAACGCACCGCCTTCTCCGGACGCAATATCTCGCAATTAGAAAAGACATGAAAAAAGCAATGTTTAAAGTACCTGTTTCTGAATTTATGTAAGGTTTAAATAGATGCGAACCTTGTAGAGGTAGGTTTCTATCTGATAATGTTTGTAGACAAACAGTTATTATCAGGACCATATTCTAATCACCACTTAAATGTTCAAAAAATCTGAATCAATGCTGTGGTGTTATCGTATTATTTGGGTGACAGTCGAAATGTCAGGTGCAACCCGCTACTCGTTCCCACCAATCAGTCACGTCGGGCGATCATTGCGGTCGTCCGGTCGTGGTCCGATCGTAGGATCCGGTCGTGACCTAAAGCACAATATATAAACCAGTAACATATAAACAGTAAGTGTAGCGAATTCTAAAGTATCCAAAATTTTCTGTTAATCTCTAATGAGGTAAGATTGGGGTCATGCCAGACATGTAATGTATATATGTGCGGGACTTATTTATATCTTTTCTTTAATTGTTACCTTTTGTTTTTCATATAATGCGCTATTGCTACTTTTTCTATGAAAATTTCAATAAGTTGCTAAGAATGGTTCAAAAAATACAATATTTTAAATGTAGGATAGATGTACGAAATCCGCTATAGTGACATAATTTTAATGAAAATTTCTACCCGTACCTTGATACCTTTTGATAAATAACAAATCTTAGTATAACACTATTTATCAAAAGGGTGCTAACGGGGCCCTAATATCTAAGCATACCTTTAACTAATACTAACACCTTGCCTTACCTTTAAATAATAATACCAATATAACATCTAATATACGTAATGCAGAATCCTGGAAATTCTCCCGGAAAAATTTCGGCAAGGAACTACTTTACATCCTCAGAGTTCGCGAGATAGTCTCTTTGGAACCGCACTGTCCGCATTGTTGAAATGCTATGCACCGACGAGGACCTACCTCATAACTTTGAAGTTCGTGGGAGCCTCTGTGAAACCTATCTATCTATCGCTTTCAATTTGCTTCCATTGATAACAATGAATTCTTAAAATTGTATGCATTATTTTAAAATAAACTTTCATTAAAAATGAATGTTGATACTTCAATAATAAGTTGTCGATACTGTTTAACATTTAATGGTTGTGCCAACACTTGCTCTAGCGGAACGACCGGTAAAAAATGATTCGTGATCTCGGATTACTGCGATCTCGTCTTGGTGTAGATAGAATAGAAGGATACTCTAAAACAAATTTGTTATAGCTCTGGTAATGTGAACAATTATATTTTAAACTTACATATATTGCAGCTACCACAGCTAGTCAAATTTTTCGATAGAATATCCAAAACACATTTTATAGGAAATTTGGTTTAAACTATGCTTCCATCACCTTACAATACCCTTTCATGGCGGAAGCACAGAAGTAATTTAGATCGAATTACTTATTTAAAACTGTTCATGTTACATTCATCATAATACGAGTAAATCGAAATTATTCGGCCAAAACCTTTCCAATCAGCAAAGAGTCAACTTAAGATTTCATCTGTTTCTACTCTGCTACTAAAAATAATTTATTTTATTTTTCTCTCTAAAATGTTTCCATACAATTGCTTATACTCGTATTTAAATTTTTCACCACCAATGTACAGACAGAGAGGCAGATCAATGAATCGCCCTAATTTATCATATAATTTGTATATAAAATTTGCTATAATAATAAACTGCACACATCCGTTCTTGTAATTATCGCTTGTTCGGCTGTAAAACCCGTACATCCAAGAAATTATAGTTCAAAATACGTGTGACCTAACCTAACAAAGATCTAGCTTTCCCTATGGTTTGTGGAGATCTGACGGCAGTCGCCCCATGTAAAATCAGTATCTACGCCAAATCCTTAAGCCACTCCGTTAAATGTTCCGATTTCCAGGATGTATCTGCGCAAATACGCTTCCTTACCACTCGCTTTATTAACAATATCGCAAAAATAATAATAAATTTTCCATTGCCTGTCTGAAATCGTAGAAGTAACGTACAAAATTGCATTGGGGTAAACTGTCATGATGTTACTAATGTAATAAATAAATATTGATACTCGTTTTAATAATATAGATTTAATCAAGAAGTTACCATAAATTATGTAACTTGTGTGTATTAATAATTTGCGAAGCAATCTTCAATCTTTCACCCAGAATAGAATAGATTCATTTTTAAATGTATACTGAGATCTAAAAAAGAAATTCATTTAGTTTGGAATGGGTGTGTAACATGATTACATGATATGTTGGTCATTACGATTAGTCATTTAGTAATAAAATAATACTGCAAACGACAGTTTATAATACATTTATTTAAGTTGTTACCAAAAGAAATAAACAGTG